>CM076577.1:732888422-733150922 GCA_034641835.2 Pinus albicaulis | reverse complement strand
AATCTAAGAGAATGAGAAATTCATATCTTAGATATGCCTTTAGTAGATATGAATGTTATAACAGAGTAAATTAACATTTTCTTTTCTTCCTTACATGAAGAGAGAAACCTATGTTAACATTGAAATACATATTTAAATATGGACATGTATATAATAGTCACATATTTTATTTTATTTTATTTTCTATTTGAAGAGAAGTGACTTTTATATTACATTAGAGGGGAAGAATTAGTATACATACTAGGAGTTTGATAGGGTACCAAAATACTTATCACGATATGTAGATGGGAGGATAATTTTTATAGAAAAGGATAACGGACTCTAAATATCATAACAATTTATAATATGTCTTTATGTTATAAATCTTAAGAAGGAAAGAAAATAAAATTGGAAGCCATATAGGAAGTCACATATTTATAAATGAAAATATTTTTAAATAAATTAGTGGTAATAAAAACTATTAAAGATAAATTTTCTTTTTAAAATGAAATCACAACTTTATGCTTTCGTATGCACAACACTAGAATGTAGACAAAGAAATTTGTTGGGAGAATGAGTAATATTGATTTTTGTGATACATGTGAAAGTAAGATATTAATTTTAAGTAAAATAAAATCTAAAAAATTCCCACGATAACTATCACCCACTCTTCTAAAGTAAAAAAAATCAATAAAATGCAGACAATTAAACAGAATACTTGGAAGTAATTCCTTGAACTAGAGATTAGAGGTAATGTCTAGATTAAACTTCTTTAACTATACGGTCATTACACGAACCATGTAATTAAAATTGTGACTAGAAGACCAAACAAAAATATTTTTATACATACTGATAGAGGGAAGTTAAATAGAAAGAGAGAAGGGAGAATCCATTAAATTTAATTATGAAACCATTCAAGGAAATAAATATAAAAAAATCAATTCACCATGATCACAATGTAACTTATTTAGGGGAAAAAACAGAAATTTTACATTCAAGTGAAGAAATATCCCATGAGGGTTTCCATTACAATGTATATATTAGCAACACTCCACCCATAATGAGACCTGGTGTTAAATCACATGTTTTATACAAATGATGAAATTTCATAACAGTGGTCACCCAAATAGGGTGTACAAAAGCAGGGTGATGCTTCCCCTTGAACTATTTTTCCAAATATTAACAATGAGGAATTACCCTACAGTAAACATTTAGAAAGAGGCATTGAAATAATATCACCCCTAGTGCTTTGACTAGAAAGAAGAGCCCATTGAAAACCAACTTCTAAGAATGGGGAACATAGATTAGCAATGGAAGCCTTCCTCGATGATTATGAAGCAAAACTGACATCATTAAATTATACCTGTGGCTAGGGATTTTGAACAGGTATTTGAGTCCTATAAAATTTGTACAGATAATATAAAAACATATAAACAAACAAATAAAATAAAAACCTTATAAAATATTGATATTATACCTTTAAACTCGAGAAGCCTGATGTTGTATTCGTGTGGAAAACTCTCATGAGGCCATTAATACCGAAACGAAAGAAAAACTCATAATTCCATAAAAGAAAATGATAAATTGCAAATAACAAGGGAAGAAAGGAAGGAAAAACACAATCCAGTCCATAAGGGTTAGAACCGCTATGGCGCCTTCAAAACAATTATGGGCCAAATTTGCCCAGGGCCTCATAACCCTTTGAAAAAAATAACAATGGCGAAAAACCTCAAATAAATTAGCTATAGTTGTTGTTCAAGTAAGGATGAAATCCACAAGTATTCCAACCAAACCAGTATTGAAAAAAAATGGCATCATGATGCATGAAAAATATGAATAAGAAACACCGAGTATCCATAGCTAATAGATACAAGATTTAGAATAGGAAAAATAAAAATAAAAAATTATGACCTATAAGCAACAGCCGCACTAGAAATTCTGAAAGGTCTCAAATATAGACATAATTTGGGGCCAAATATGCAAAAGAGCAACATACCTGACAACATTTTAACATAATGTCAGAGCCTCATGTGGAGTTTAAACCAATGGTAGTAGAGTATGTTGAGATTTTCCCAAGAGATAATGTAACCACAATTTAATTTAAGGAAAAAAAACTTACCCTCATATTGCTGGAGATTAACACGTTATTGAAGAGGCAGTGTGTCGCCATGAAAGATGATGGGGAATACAACTGAAAGTTTACCTGTATCGCTCATTACTATTCCCTTAAGTCATGATACCACCTCGGTGCAACGAAAAAGATTCAATGAGACACACTGAAACTGACCTCATAGAATTAGGGTTGAAACGAGAAATATTCACTGTTGGATCACATAGAAACTTCTCCACCCTCCATACTACGATAGTATTGATACCCACATGGGAACCAAATGAACCATAAGGACTTGGCTCATTTTGCTTTGACCACAAAACTCAAGGAATTGGCCATCACATCCCTAAATTCCACATGTACTTCACTCTACAGGTAGCAAGCTACGAAATTTCTAATGACTCCAAAAAATACCAAAGGTCAAGTAATGTATCCTTCCAAAACCATGGTAGATTAAGCACTTTTGCAAAGTAGGGTGTAATTATCAAACTAAGCAACAATTTTATATAGTTTAATTGGAACTATAAGCATTTTTTTCATAGTAGTTTGTTGTTATACATCAAAACAAGAATATATATAGGTTAAATACACACATCAATAACAATATCGTTCATGGAAAGGATAGTGACTGTCCGAACAAGGATCCTTGTGGAAATCAAAATTTAACTAGAAGTATACCCATTTTTGGAAATTCCTATCCATAAGCGAATTGAATAGAAACGTCATGATAAATGTATATACACAACCCCTAAGAAGATTTTATTTTAAAAAAATATGGTGGAATTTGGGTATGTGACATATGGTGTGAGAGCACTAGTTTCAAAATTGAGCTTATAGGGAGCCATGACACTAGAATATAGTTATGTGTAGAATTGGGAGTCAGTTTTAATAACTGAGATGCTAATACTTTTTTGTATTGATTGTATGGTACTAATGTGAAGCACGGTTACAAACCAAACGGCAGGCGACACTCACCCACCTACAGTAGAAGGAGAAGGAATATATGTGGAGTTAGGAGCAAGAACTACTCCACCAAAAAATAAACCGATGGAGATTGTGAAGAGTTTATGGTAGTAAATGGTTTATCTCAAAACTAGTAATGAACGGTTGCTGAAGGAAAGTGAAGAAAAAGAAAGGATGCTATGGCATTTAACTAAAAACTCTAGTCATAAAACAATAGACACAAAATAATTGAGAAAAAAAATGTTGAGACAAAATTTAAAAAAAAGTATGGAAGTGGGAATGACTAAAAAAAACTTATCGAAAAACTTATAAAATGAACAAGAAAGTTGGGGTGCAAGGGGAATTCATAGAAATAAAACACCCGACCTTTGATGGTGAAAACGAGGATGGGGAAGACTGACTCCTCAACATGACAAAGTGTTTCCAAGTTGATTAGTTTGAGAGTAATTTCAAGGCCATATTGGCCATTTATCAGTTACTAGGTAAGGTTTCCCCTTGCTGGGAGGAGCTAAACATTGTGCATACATTGGAGGAAAAGATAATTTCTTATGAGGAGTTCCCGAAACTTTTTAAGTCCAGGTACCTGAATGAACAATACTATGATGATCAAGAGAAAAATTTCTATGAATTAGGATTGGGACAGTTAACTACATATGATTTTGTGGCTAAATTTACTAATTTGTTGTTGTATGTCCTATACATTAGGGAATAAAAATAAAAGGTGAAGAGATTTTTAAATTTTTTATCAGTCTCTTATAAATAAAGGATTGATTTTGACAATCCTAAAACAATGGACTAAGGAACAAGGAAGGAAAGATTGTGTTATCAATAAATTTAGAACAGGGGGGAAGGCTAAAAAACTTTGAAAAGTAAGGACATGAACAAATCGGTAGGGGGGACCAAAGGACAAAAACCTGCACACGTTAAAATTTTTGTAAGGGATCACCAATGGAAGAAATTCAACCGAGGGACATCAACCAAACCAACACAATCTCAGATTAGGTCTAAGCCCATGGATTTGAACAATAAAAATATAAGTGGGGTCAAAGAGAAATAATTGTTAAAATGTTGGCAGTGCGGGGACCCTCATTTGATGATGGATTGTCCACATAACCCCAAGTCCATTCAAAATATCTAGGTTATTCATGAGGCAACAATAGTGACTGATATTTCCAGAAACATTCCAAGGGTAACTGCGTCGCTGGAGTATAGGAAAGCAGAGCGGAAATCGACTATGATCAAAGTTGAAGGTACCGTTTTAAACCATATTGTTTATGTATTAATTGAGCCATGGCCTAGCTTAGGTTACATTAGTCCTCAGACTGTGGAAAAATGTAAATTTTAAAATTAAAAATTTAAGACTCCATGTTGGTACAGTTAGCAACCAGAACAAAGAGAAGGGTAACTAGGCAAATGAAACGGTGTTCAATATACTTAAATGTCATTTCACGGAGTAAAACTTGAATATTTTCCCCTTATGGTCCTACAATGTGTTAATAGGCATGGACTGGATGGAAAAACATGGAGTTGTCATAAACTATTTAGAGAGAACAATAATTTGTATTAGTAGAGAGGGATAAACTAATTTAATAAAAGGTATTTCTAAACCAATATCAGGTAGATAGATCTCAAATTTAAAATTGAATAAGAGTGCCTGAAAAGGATCTCTATTATTTGGAGGGTATGCTGAAGCAAATAAGCAACAAATAGAAAAATAAAAATTATATGACCTGCCAATCATTAGGGAATTCCCAAATTCTTTTCTAGAATAGATATATTGTTTACCTTCCTGCAGATATATATATATATATATATATATATATATATATATATATATATTTCTCAATTCATCTCATACCAGGAACAACCCCAGTTTCTATAGCACCTTACAGAATGAGTATTACTAAACTAATGGAATTGAAAATTCAGTTACAAGAACTACATGATAAAAGCTATATTAGACCTAGTGTCTTTCTCAGGGGGGATCCTATGTTATTTGTAAAGAAGAAAGATAGAAAATTTACAATGTGCATCAATTATCAACAATTTAATAAGTTTACCATTAAAAAAAATACTTGTTTCCCTGTATTGATGATATGTTCGATCATGTAATAGGAGAAAACATATTTTCAAAATCTGATTTCATGAGAAAATATCACCAGTTCAATATAAAATATGAAGAAATCCATAAGAAAACCTTTCAAACAATATATGGTCATTACGAATTTGTAGTGTTACCATTTCGCCTTAGCAATGGAACAACCACATTTATGTGCTTAATGAATAATGTACTTAGTAAGTACCTTGATAAATTCATGTTTCTATTTATATATGGCATTATGGTGTATTACAAGAATGAACAAGAGCATAAGGAGCGTATGATATTGGTGCTCCAAACTTTAATGGAACACCAATTTTTTGGTAATCTTAGAAAATATGAGTTTTATAAGGATATAATACAATATTTGGTCCATGTTGATCATGAGAAAGTAAGTGCTATTTTTAATTGGCCCACACCAAAGGATGTGTAGTTTTCTGATCCTTTATGAGAATTAAAAGATATTACCAAACATTCAAAGAAGGGTTCTCTAAATTTTCCTACCCCATCACATCATTGCAAAAGAAAGGAAGAAAGTTTGACTGCACAACCAAGTGTGAGGAAAATTTTGAAAAATTATAAGATTTTCTCACAATGACCCCTATTCTTAAAATTGCAGATCTGGAGAAGGAATTTTTTGTATGCATCAGTGCTTGTTTGGAAGGTTTAGGAGTGGCATTGATGCATAAAATTCAGTAGTGACCTTTGAATGTAGGAAAGTAACACCACATGAAAAGAAATATGCAGTATATGATTTAGGATTGACTATTGTAATACATTCCTTAAATATGTCGAGACACAACCTATTGGGAAAATAATTCACCTTGTTAACAGATCATATTATCTTCAAATATTTTTTCATCCAAATAGATCTTAATGCTAGATAATCTAGGTTGATGGACTTTCTTACCAAATTTGAATTTAATGTGAAACATATTAGAGGCAAATAAAATAAAATATAAGATTCCGTAAGTGGACATGCACATGCCCAAATGGAAACATCTCCTAACAGTGTTCATACATACTTTACATAGAATATCATAAATTCAATACAAGAGGATCATAAATTTCAGGAAATTCAATATAAATTGGAATAGACAGTAATTCCAGGTTATGCTTAGAACTTAGAAAAACTAATAACCTACAAAAATATATTGTATGTACCAAATGTAATTTTTAAACCCTATAATATAATATGAATACAATAATAAATGGTATGATGGACACCCAAGATATGAAAAGATGATATATGTATTAAGGAAGGAATTCTACTGACCTGACATGAGAAATGAAGTAGAAGAATAAATCTCTAAATTCTTATAATGTCAGTAGGGGAAGGTAGAACACCACCTCCTAATAGGAATATCCAACACACTTCACATTCTTAAATAGAAGTTGGAAGTGATATCCTTGGACTTTATTAGAGGAATGTAAAAAAAAAAAGATGACAACATGATTCCATCATGGCAGTTTTGGACACCTTAAGTAAACAAAAATAATTTATACTTGTACATTCTACCTATGGAATAACTCGTATTACAAAAACAATTATGAAGGATATTTTCTGATTGCATGGAATACAAAAAAGCGTAGTTTCTAAGAGGGATGCTAAATTCACATCTAAATTTTGGAAATATTTATTTGGAGGTATGGGGAAACAACTAAATTTTAGAATTACATATCACCCCAAAACTAATGGGTAAATGGAAAGAACAAATTATATTTCATGTGATATGCTAAGAATGCATGTCATTGAAAAACATACTAAATTGGAAGAGTTTCTACATTTAGCAGAATTTCCCTATAATAATAGTTATCAAGCTTCAGTAAAAAATGATTCCCTTCAAAGCCCTATATGAAAAAAAAGCTGCATGCCTCTTAGTTGGAGTCATCCAAAATACAAGCTAGTATTGGGACCAAATGTATTCAAATAACTGTAATTGGTGGTGCAAAAAATTAGACAGAAAGTAAAAGTTGTCAGGATAGACAGAAAATATATGCTGATAAAAAGATAATTCACAAAGAATCTAAGGTTAGATATCATGTATACTTAAGATTTAAACTGAGGAAAAAAAACCTCAATGATAGGAACGTGTACCAAATCAGCACCATAATTTTGTGCGCCTTTTGAGATTTTGGCCAGTTTTGGGCCAATAGCGTATCAATTGACATTTCCCAACCATCTAAAAGTACACATTGTTTTTCATGTGTCTTTCCTAAGAAAATATGTCCATGTTAATTCTCACATAATTTATTGGAATTTGATATAGGTTAAACTAGAAGGGGACTTCCTTGAAGAGTCACTTCGCATATTATATTGGAGAGAAATCTTGCTCCAGAATTGAGTTGTCGTTAAGGTTAAAGTGCAATGGAAGCACTTTACACATGAGGACGCTAGTTACGATATAGAGAAGAAAATTTGAGAGGCCTTTCCAGCAATAACCTGGAAGGGAAGCAATGGGGCAATGGACACCAAGGAGAACGTTGAATAAAAAGGGGGGGAATGATGTAATACCCCTCTTTTCTTTATGTTAATGATTTTCTATTTTTAGGCATGGACTATTTCTAGGTTTGATGGCTAAGGTCCATGTTTGAATTTGTGAAACAAGATGATAAAATAGAAATTTATTTTATTTTATTAATATATTATTAGTAATAAATAAACTATTGGAAAATTACTCAAGATAAGGGCAATTGAGTCAAAAAAATTCTTGAAAATTGTAAATAGTTGTGGATGGATAAATTGAAGTTGTTCCTTTCCTAAAAATATCCTAAAATTCCCAACAGAAATAATTAGAAAATAGGAGATTTATAAGGATGGGAGAAAAAAATCATAATAAATGACTTAGTATAGGAATATACTATGTTTGGTGTGAAATAAAGCGTTGTAGGAAAAAAAGGTAGGCATTCAAGAGAAAGGAGAGTAATTTATTTGCAGAAAAAAAACAAAAATGCCTAGGCAGTTTGGTTGGGAGACACAAAAGGAAGGAAAATACCAAACTCTAATGGGAAGGAAAATTTATTAAATATACCATTCAGGAATCAATGAGGTTGTTGATTATACCTCGGGGGACAACTGGAGTACTCAATTCGTGGTCGGGAGGAAGAAGAACACTTCCTGAGTAATTAATCAAGAAGCATTTCTGGTTATGTTTTTCGTACTTTATCCTTTTATTTAAATTGAATTTTAAGGATTTGATCTTTATGTTGAAATATGGATTACTGATGAAGGTTTCCTTAAACTATATGTATGCACTTGTTGATAGAACAGTTAAATAGTATCCTATAGGAAACTATTTTTTTTTTCTACATGAGTTCTATATTAATATTTAAGGAAGCTTTGATCATATAATTATGCATAGGAAATTTAAAGGTATGAAAAATCTGTAACTTAGATGTGCCTTCTTTATATAGGAATTTTATAGCAGAGTAGATTAGAACTTTATTTTCTATCTTTCTTAAAGTGAAGCTTGTATGCTAACATTGAAATTTATCTTTAAATATGGACATGCATATAATAGTTGCATGCTGTTTTTTTATTTTCTGTTTAAATAGGTCCAACTTTTATATTTCGTTAGAGGGGTAGAATTAATAAAAACACTAGGAGGTTCTTAGGGTTCCAAAATACCTATCAGTATATTTGGATATGAGGATAATTTTTATAGAAAAAGGATAAGAGAAACTAAATATAATAAACAATTAACTATCCATGTATGTTATAAATATTAGGAAGGAAAGAAAAAAAATTGGAAACCATAAAAGTAGGCACATATTTATAGAAGAAAATATTTTGAGATAAATTAGTGGAAGTCAAAACTATTAAAAAGAAAAATTTCTTTCAAAAATGAAATCAAAATGTTACTTTTGTATGGACAACACTCGAAGCTAGAAAACACAATTTGTTGGAAGAATGAGTAATATCCATTTATGTGATACATGTGAATGTAAGATATTAATTTTCATTAAAATCAAACCAGGAAAATGCCCATAGCAACTATCACCCACTATTCTTAAGTTAAAATAAAGAAATAAATTACACACAAACTATGTTAAATATAATAATTTGAATCAATTCCTGAAACTGAAGATCATAGGTCATGTCTAGAGTAAATTTCTTAAACTATATGGTCATTACGAGAACTAGGTAATTAAAATTCTAACTAGAACACTAAAGAGAAATATTTTGATACATGGTAACTTAAACAAAAAGAGAGTATGGAGAGGCCCTTAAATTCAATTATGCAACCATTTATGGAACTAATTACAAGAAAATCAATTCACCATGATGATAGTGTAAGTTATTTATAGAAAAAAAGGAAATTGTATACATTCACATGAAGAAATAACGCATGAGGGTTTTCGATACAATGTATATATTAACAACACTCCACCCATAATGAACATTGGTACTAAATCACATGTTTTATATAAATGGAGAAATTCCAAAATAGAGGTCACTCAAATAGGGTGCACACTAGGAGAGCGACGCTTCCCCTATACCCATTTTGGCGAAGAGTAACCCTAAGGAATTACCCTACAATAAACATTTATAAAGAAGCATTGAAATCCAATTGACTCTAGTGCAAGAACCAGTAAGAGAATCCCATTGAAAACCAACCTGTAGGAATAACGATCAAAGGTTAACAATGTAAGTATGCCTCATTTATTATGAAGCCAAAATAACATCATAACATTATACCTATGGTCAGGGATTTTGAACATGGTGGGAATTCCCATAAATTTTCTAGAGATAATAGTAGAACATAGAAACCAAAAAACAAAACAAACCATACAAAGTAGTGATATTATCTATGTAACCTAAAGAACATTGAATTTTCATTCCTTTGGAAAATTCCCCTGAGGCCATTAATACTGAAAGAAAATGCAAACTCATGATTTTGTAAAAGAGAATAATAAATTGCAATTTATGAGGGAAGAAAGGAAGGAAAAAATAAATCCAGTCCACAGGGGTTGGGACCCTTATTGCACCTTCAGGAAAGTTATGGGTTGAACTTACTTAGGGCCTCAAAAACCTTTTATAAAAAGAAATCAATGGTGAAAACCCTCAAATAAATTACCTAGATTCGTTGTTCGGGTAAGGATGACATCCACAATAATTCAAACCAAACCTGTGTTGAAAAAAAATGACACCATGAATCATGAAGCCTATGAATCAGAAACACCAAGTATCTAAATAATAACATAGACAACAAGGATGAGATTTATAATAGGAAATTAAAAAAAAAACAACCTTTGTGACCTGTAAGCAGTCGTCCCACTTGAAATTCACAAAGGTCTCAAAGATATACATAATTTATGGTTGAATAGGTAGAGGCACAACATAAGTAATAACATTTAAACATAGTGTAAGAACCTCAGGTGGAAATTAAACCAGTAGTAACAGATTATGTTGAGATTTTCCCAAGAGATAGTGTAATACAAATTTAATTTAAGGAAAAAAATTTACCCTAATACTGCTATAGATTAACCTAGTACTGAAGAGGAAGTGTGCTTCCATGAACCTTGATGGGGAATGCAAATGTAATTTAAATAATATCACTCATTATGGTTCACTTTAGGCACAACACCACCCCAGGGCAGAGAAAATGACTCACTGAGATATACAAAAAGTCACCTCATAGAGTTAGAGTTGAAAAGAGAAATTTCCACCATCGGATTGTAGAGGCAGAACTCCACCATCCATACTACCATAGTAATAACACCCACATGGGAACCACATGAACCATAAGGACATTTCTTATGCTGGTTAGACCACAAAACTCAATGATTTAGCCATCAAATCTCTAAATTCCACATCTATTCCACTATAGAAGAAGCAGGGTACAAAATTTGAAAGAACCACTAAAAATTCTAAGGGTTGAGTAAGTTCTCCTTTCAAAACCTTTTTAGACTCAGTACTAATGCCAAATATGGTGTAATTATCAATCAGTGTAGAATTTTTATATAGTTTAATTGGTAGGCTAAGAATTTTTTCATAATACGGTATTGTTGTACATCAACAAAGGAATTTATATAGGTTCAATTGACACCTCAATAACAATATTGATCATGGAAAAGGGTAATGACTATCCTAGTAAGGAGCCTTATGGAAATCGAAATTTAACTAGAATGATACCGATTTTGGGAAATGTATATCCATAATAAAATTGAATACAAAGGTCATGATAAATATATATAAAAAGCCCCTAAGTAGACTTTATTTATAAATAAATAACAAGTTGACGAAATCTAGTTGCGTGACACCACCATTGGGAAGAAGTTTTGATGAGTTTCATCAAAATGTTACCAAAAGATGAAGGAAATAGTGTCATTATGGTAGTGGTATATAGAATGAAAAAGTATGCCCACTTTTTCTCTCATTCTGATCCTTTCAAATAAATTGCAATTGTAGAATAATTTGTGAGAATATTTTAAATTATACATGGAATACTAAGGATTATTGTTAGTGAATTAGATCCAATTTTCACTAGAAATTTCAGAAATAAATTATTTTCTTTTTTGGGTAATGACATCACACAAAATTCATTGTACCATTCTCATTCAAATAGGAAATGTAAGATTTCCAATAATATTTTAGAAGAATATATATTTTTCTATGCATCTAATAAATATGCAAAATGTTTCAAATGGTTTCCATTGGAAGAATGGTGATACGACACATACCTCCACATCTCAGAAAAATTATCCCCACTTATGTAAATTTATGGATATCATCCTCCATCCATCACATAACCCTTGGAATTTTTGATAAAGGATCCAAAAGTAGAGGACCACTTACAACACCAACAAGAGGTTCTCAAATTATTTAAGGACAACTTTGTTATAGCACAAAATACGATGGAACAATAAGAAAATCAACATCACAGTGAAAGGGAATTTGAAGTTGGGTTTTAGTATTTTCTAAACTACAACCATATAAATAGATGTCTCTCAAGAAAAAAAAAGAAGGAGAATTAAGTATGACTCAAGTAGTATGGCCCCTATAAGGTGGTTCAAAAGATTGGAAGTATGCCATTGTAGTTTCCACCATATTCTTGCATATTTTTAGTCCTCCATGTTTCTTTCTTAAAGAAAGTAATGGGTCATAAGGTCCCAGTCCAAACTGTTTTACTATAGATTAGTGAAAAAGGAAAAATAATACTAGATTGAGGAAGAAATATTGGAAACAAGGACTAAGAAACTAATAATATCAACCAATTATTTAGTACCTTATCAACTCCAAGATCCTACAAGTTGAAAAAATAACACGGTAATATGAGTTGTTCATGTAAAAATATGCATATATAGCCAATTGTTGAGGAAAAATATTATTTTAATGATAGGGGCATGCTAATCCCTATATAAGTGTCATGTTAACCCTAAAAACCCTTATTAAACATCATATATTGACTACTTTCATTTTTATAGTTATATTGTTGCATAGGAGGAAATCTCTCATGGTGTCACTTTATTATAAATTTACCTTCTCTCTATATATATATATATATATATATATATATATACTCCTTACACACACACAAGATATATATATATATATATATATATATATATATATATATATATATATATATATATATATATATAAAGAGAGATAGGAAACGAATTATTATAATAATAAAATATTAGCTTGTGCATTATATCTATTGTAAAAGGAGGTTTCCCCATCGAGGATGCATATAATTATTTGTTTCATATTATATCTGCAATAGAAGGTTCATAAAAAATTTCTAAATATAAAAAGATGTTGTAAAGAATACTAAATGTAAGGAAGGTAAAGATAATTAATGTTCATGTATTCTAATAAGTAAATTAATTTCTTGTGATTGGTTTATTTAATTAATGGTCAGATTACGACTTATGTCCATAACAAACCAATACAAATGAAGAGAAAAATCATAGGTATTTTTAGAAAATAGCTCCCTCTCCTAGCTACACCCCATTGTAGTGTATCAAGGCTTAATTACTCCTCCAACATCACTCTAGGGTTCATCTTTATGGGATAATACCATGAATGTGCTATGTCGGACTAGCGTACACGATAAGATGGAAAAATATGAGTGGATCATGGTAAAATTTTCTAGTATGGGAATATGTATGGAAGTGGGTCGAGGCCTCTACATATGAGTGTAAGGACCTAGAAGTCAGTCACTATTATTATTTTATCGATATGGTGTGGAACCATGATCCATTCCCAGGAATTCAATAACATCAATGTAGTTGACATGGTGACCTAGCATAAACTTAACCCATAAATTCCTAAGGAAATACAAAGTTATATCCTTATTATTATAGGGGTATTTATCATAAACTATGAATCACCTATCGATCCATATGTGCAAAAACTTTCGGTAAGTGCACTAGTGCATGCAAATGTATTTATTTGTAGCTAAATGTTGTGACCTAAATCAAGTGTCAATATATGGTTAAATACTATTTTGGAATGTTGAGGTATCTAACCATGTTTCTACCTAAGCCTATCCTATAATAGTCCAATGTTATATCCTAATAATTATAAATATTTGATAGATTTCCTAAGCTTTCCTATTCTTTAATTTTCTATTAGTATTTCGAACAACCTCAACCTTATACAATTTCAAAGTTTACATTTACTATTTATAGGTTGGGCATTAGTATTTCTTCATATGGTTAAAGTTTAAAATTACTATTTCAATACAAGTAAAATACCATCTAGCAGATGTTTTTGAGGAACCCCACAGAAAAATACCCCATACATCCGTTTCTAGCGGAGTTTACTAGAGGAGGTTGGTGGGTGGAGGGTTTTGCGGATGTTTTCTGATCGGTGTGCTTATCATTAAACGTCGCCCTGGTGCTCTGCAATAATGAAAGCACCGGTCGGCACAAAAACATTGGCACACTGGACACCGTGCACTCCATACACACCCACCCAGTGCGTTGTATTATTCTATAGCACCAATGCATCACACATCTTCCGCACCGTTGCATTATAAAACACCGTGCCAAAACTAAAACTGCCTGGTGCGTTAGAACGAAACCACACTGGTGCATCATAAAACGACACATCAAAACAAAAACCCACGAGTGTATTTGTGAAAAAAAACATCGGTGGGCCTATAAACCAGACACACCAGTAAAGGGTTAAATTAAAAAAAAATTATGGCAAAAAACCCGAATTTTTCATTTTTCCACTACTCCTGAGCTCTCAATTACCGGTGCGCACTCTGCCATAGAACAAACTGGTGTGTATAAAACATTGGCACACCAAAAAGAGTGCGCGGCGTACGCACCTACCTGGGGTGTCCAATTACGGTAAGACACCTATGCTTCACTACTCTTCTGCACCGGTGCATCATAAAACACCGCAGCAAAACATAAACATGCCAGTGCGTTCTTGTCCAAGAGCACCGGTGCACCTCTAAAAAGCATGAATTGGAATAGTGTTAAATAAAAAAGAGATTAAGGCCAAAAAATCAGTGCTTTAGGACTATTCCGCATCGGTGTTTTGCAAATATTCCGCTCCACGAACCACCAAAACAATGCGCAAAAATAGAAACATCACAATGCGGTGTTATCGAATCACCCAGGTGCATTATAAAAAATGAGCCAAATGCGGCACCACCCAGTGCACTGGTAAGTAAGCATACTGGTGCGCCTATAAAACCTCGTGCACCAAAACGTGTTTAAATAAAAAATAATAATTGCATCCAAAAACCACATTTTTCACTTTCCTTAGTGCTCCAGAGCTCTCAAGCACCAGTGCCATTTTCCATTCTCTAAGCCACCCTGACATCGATGCTCTCATTGTACCCATTGCATGCATTGATGCTCTGCATTGGCCACCAATATCCAGCTTTCATTTTGAAAAACGGTGGACAAATTTTATTTTGCAAATTTTATAGTCAATATGCCTCATCGACGACGAAATGTACATGTATTTTTCCATACTTTCCATGATTAAGCCTTTTAGAAAATTATAATTTGAAATATCCTTAAAAATAACCATTAAAAAAAATATATATGTCAAGTAGTGCACCGGAGCCATTCGGCTCGCACCGGATTGCGGTGCTGCCTGTAAAATTTACAAGCGCACTGCCACTGGTGCTAACGATATCTGCACTGTTACTGGGGCAGTATCGAAAGGCGCCCCGGATAATTTTAAACTAAACAAATAAAATGTGGTGCGCTCATTTAGCCAGGTGCGCCGTTGACCAAGGGAATCCCAGTGCAGTGCGTTGATGGTATTATCTGCCCCGATATATGTTAGCACACCACATTCTACATTCCAAGAGGGTTAACGTTGCAGCCAGGTAAAAGACCGCACCATTGACTATGTAATTGTTATGAAGTCAGTGCGTTGACACAACTATATGCTCTGGGATGTATATCTTAGTCAGCGCACCACTATTCTGAAACTAGAATTAGTCAATGGTGCCTAAAAAATAAACGGCTGCACCGAGTCCAGTGCGTTGTATTTCATTAGGGGCATCGAGAACAGAGTGCTACAAACTTAAGCCGCACCGCCCCCAGTGCGTGACAGTTTTTGTGGTGCATCGATTGGTCTGTTTTTTTTTCTAATATATATATATATATATGTATAGTCCTAACTACATGTCTATTTTAATAAAAACAATTATTTAATATGTCAATGATTCACAAAGAAGAGGAGGAACAATAGCAACAACAGTCGAAATAGTATGACATGATTCACCAATGGGAAGCCCGAGAGAGGGAGAGAGATGCATACCCTCGGCCTATTACAACAGATACTTAGGGGATCCTTAGGAAGGTATGCCTCCCAAAGTTCTATTAGGAGGCTACTTCCCTAAAGGCCCATAGTGTGTTTCTGAGATACCTTATCCACAGGTGGAATGCCCACCGACAGGCTTTCCAAGTTGGTCCTGACCAGTGGTACACACCCACTGAGGAGGATATTCATTTTATTATAGGACTATTGAGGAGAGGGGTGGATTTTCCCTCATTGCGAGACATGCTAGTTGGTTGTGTAGCAAGGAGTTAGTTAGTTTACTCTCGGAGATACATTGGATCACATGTACTATCTCCTTCAGAGTTTCAAGTAACTGGAGGTCAGTTACATATAGGTGCATTTGGTAGATAGGAAACTTATCATCTCGACCATTTTTCATAACACCAATGATGGCAAACACATAGTTGCTCACTTTTATATTATGTTGATTCTTCAGTACAAAAACAACAACTTTTCAGGTGGCCTGCCATTTTTTTTGTGGAAGTTTTGTATGGCTTTACATAGATGTCATGCTCATGCACAAGGGAGGGTCAGCTTCCCTTTTGCTTCAAAGCTTTTTTGTTTATATGTTTAGAGGTTTCCAGAGATGAGACCTAGTTTTTTTCGACGGCTTCGTAGGATGATGTTTGAGGGCTGGATGCACATGTGGGGGTGGATGATGCCCAAGAGGGGAGACACTATGTTTCTAGCCAGGATATCACATGATGCACTAGACTTACTAGCCAGTGTTGATGGGATGCATCCCTTCATTTTAGTCATATGTCCTTATGTTGGATTAGATTGGCGAGGGTGTCCCAGCATCCTCTTCACAAATGATGAGGCACTAGATGATAGAGGTAATATTAGTGCTGTTTTATTTATATTTATTCTAACGTGTTCTTTAACTTGTTTTTATTAAATTGTGTAATCAAATTGTCTAATTATTGTTCTGTACTTGTATATATTTTGCAGACATTGGATCTTTTGATGGCGAGGAGATGCCATATCCACTGCATGATCTAGGTGTCGATCTTGATGACGATCAGGACATGGCCGATGCCAAGGATGATCATGATCAGGATGAGGTCGGTGCAGCAAAGAGACATGCTCCTACTCATGGTGCACCAGTATCGCCATTTTCTAGGTGCGGTCGACCTGAGACTAGATATAGGATGGTGTTGGGCAACCAACTCTGTGCATTGATTTTTGATGCAGGCATCAGGGCCGCTCATTACAGAGACATATAGGCTGATGATAATTTATTATGGATGTGGAGAGGCATGCCGCGTGACATGTATGGCCTGATGCAGCATGCCGTAGAAGCTACGGCAGCTATTACGCGACTGAGTAGGACTGTCCGTAGCTATAGGCGTACTAGTCGAGCCGTGACACGTGACGGACAGTCTGCGAGCAGTGACACACATGCATCTCATGATCATTCACCTCGCACCGTGCCTAATGAGCACGAGGCTGATCCACTAGCAGAATCTAGCAGTCATCATGGAGATGAGATTGTACCATCAGTCATGTCCATTCAGCAGCCTACAGTGCCATCTGTTAGTACTAGTCATGGTCATGAGCAGGCTGTACCATCTAATGTCGAGGCTGCACTATTGACTGAGCATGCCTCCAGTACTACTTCTTATATTGATGTTGTACTAGTACCACCAGCTGATGCATCCATCAATACTAGTGATCATGATCATGAGCAGGCTCGACCATGTATCATCGAGGCTGCACACTTTACTAAGAAGACCACCTCCACTTGTACTGCTATTGATGTTGTTATACTGCCACCAGCTGATCCATGACATTTATATTACAGTTGTATATTTTTAACATTATTCAGTTATATATATATATAGATGGTCCATGTATTTGATGTTCATGTTGCAGTTCTACTTAATTTACATGTTGGTGATCATCATGATGTGGCACATATTGTTAGGTCATGTTACATATGTTCATTTAATTTTTAGCTTGCAGATTTATGTGTCTATGTGATAGCATGAGTTATTTTACATGAGATGTATATTTTATGTTTGTGTTGTGATGATGTTAATACATAATGTTCATTTGATGTTTGAATGTGTTTTTTAGTCGAATATGATGTTTGTACGATGGTTATCGTGATCATGATGATGTTTATTAATTAATTTAATATAAATGACCATGATATCTATTAAATATTATGTCGTGATTGTAATTGAAATTGAAATTTTAATTGTATGTAAAATTGTAAAATTGTATTTGTATTTGTACTAATTGTAATTTTAACTGTAATTGTATGTAAAATATTTATTAATGTAAAATTTTAATTGTAATTATAATTTTTAATTTATTGTGAGATCATTGTAGTTGTATATATGAAAAATTGTAAAATTGTAATTGTAGTTCTAATTGTATGTAAAGTTCTAAAATTGTAATTGTAATTGTAAATGTAATTCTACGTAAAATTGTAAATGTAATTGTATGTAAAATTCTAAAATTGTAATTGTATTTGTAATTGTAATTTTAATTGAATTGTATGTAAAACATTTGTAAAATTGTAATTGTAATTGCAAATGTAATTCTATGTAAAATTGTAAATGTAATAGTATGTAAAATTGTAATTGTAATTGTAATTCTAATCGTAATTCATGTATGTGAAATTAATTTAAAATTGTAATTGTAATTGTATGTAAAATATTTGTAAAATTTTAATTCTATTAATGTGAAAATTTTAATTGTATTAATGTGAAATGATTTTATTAAAATATTTAAATTTGTAAATTTGCAAATAATTGTAAAATAACAAATCTAGAATAATACGAATTTTTGTAGCATAATAATGTTCAGAAAATAATGAAAACAAATTCATGTACTTTAGAATTATCATTATTTTATTATGATCTTACATAAAAAATAAAAAAAAATTATACAGTTCAGTGTGCTTAGCATAATAACAGGCATCAGTGCATCGTATTACGAAGACGCACCGGTGCTTCCCAACTCTTCCGCACCGGTAACGAATAAACGCAAATAAAAAAATGCAACTCTATTTTCTTTAAGTGAAAAAAATGTGGCAATTTGAAAAATGGGCGGCAAAATATTTTGAAAAATATAACTTCATGAGGGTTTCGAGAAGCGAATGAGGGTTTCGAGAAGCGAATGAGGGTTTCGAGGGTCTGAAGGCAACAGAACAGGATTGCAGAGATCCAGAGGCGGGCACCCATCAGCCGCCAAGTCTGATAGAAGGTATATGTCTGCGCCCTCGGGAGGAGGGTCGCAGCCCTCCTACCGTAACATAACCACTGGGGATACAGTGCAGCGGACATCGCAAGCGGGTTCAGCTCAGTAAAATACGGGACCTGTCTTAGGAGCTGCATGGCAGGCAAAACAGAAAGGCCAATGCTTGCCAAGATCGGTGAAAAAGCCAAGATTTGTCATTCCAGCGGCGAAACTGACGGAGTATCGAGGTTATATGAAAAATCATGCCTTAATATGTAAGTTTATAGGAGTATGGCCTTCTGAAAAGGAACTAATGAAATGGATACAGATAAAATGGCAGCCCAAAGGGCATATTGATTTGAAACTAGGAGCTAAAGGTTTTTTTACAGTAATTTTTTCAAATTTACAGGATAAAGAACGCATTTTTGAGGGAGGACCCTATTTTTATAGTAATGCAGGGTTATTTCTTAGACAATGGGAGGAATGCTACAACCCCGACCAAGAGCAATTCCTCGCTGCTCCTGTTTGGGTACGGCTGTTTGGGCTTCCCATGGATTTTTGGGACCCAGAAATTTTGGAGGGAATAGGAAATTCTTTGGGCTCTTTTGTTAAAACAGCAGATGCTACAGCTAGAGGCCGTTATACATCCTTTGCGAGAATTTGTGTGTATATGAATATTTCAGAGCCTCTACCAGAGATGATAGAACTGGAGTATGAGGGTAAAGTTTGGATGCAGCTACTGGATTATGAACACATACCCTTTAGATGCTGTCGATGTCATGAGTATGGGCACCTATATAAATCTTTCCCTTTAACAGTGGCTGAGCAACAGAAAATAAGTACCAAAGATCAAGAAAAACCACCACGACAGGAAGATTAGGGTTTTGTGCAAGTGTCGTCGAGAAGAAAACGCACAGGACAAACAGTGTCTGGGCCTATAATAAAACAACAACCTTCTAGATTGACTGCAATAGGCAATCGCTATGAAGTTTTACAAGAGGAAGGAGAACCGTCAGAGCCCGAGATAATAGTGGAGATCCCCATGGAAGGTAATGTGGAGGCAGGCTCAAAATGGCAATCGTCAAAAAGGAAAGCAGGGGAGGAAATGGAAGATAATCAACCACAGGAAAATACCCCAATGGAGGTAGAGCATTCTAAAGAGGACTTAAGCGCAGAGGAGAAATTACTAAAAAGATTGCTATTTGAGTGGAGAAACCTCGATGATCGTTTTATCCCGGTGGATCAGAAGAAATTTTATAAAGATACCTTTGAACATTACCTAACAGCTCAGGCTCAACAAGAGGCCCTAGAACGGGACCAGGCCGGAGGCAAGAAAGTAATGACCTCCTCTAAACCAGCGAAGAAGAGAGGAAGACCGACTATCAAAGACTCCATACAGTTAGTAGGCGAAATGCTGATCAACACCGGAAAGATTGTACCGTTAACAACGGTATTTCAACAACTACCCAAAAAATTTTAATCAAGGTGCTCTCCTGGAATATAAGGGGCCTGAATAGCAAAGGCAAACATCGTCATTTGAAAGACAAACTGCAGATGGAAAAACCTCAGATTATGTTAGTTCAAGAAACCAAAGTTACGGGGCAAAAGCTCCAAACAATCATACAATATTTTAAGCTGTCATATGCGGTGATGGAGATAGATTCAGTAGGCGCTTCGGGAGGATTGGCCATAATTTGGAATGAAGCGGAAGTTATAGCAGAAGGATGGATGGGAGTACCCAGAATCTTAACAGCGACATTCAGACAGATGGGAGCAGAGGATAGAATCCTTATTTCGGCTGTTTACGGGCCTTCAATTCCAGCCGAGCGAGCGGCATTCCTGCAGGATATAAGAAAGGTGAGTACTCTACATAACGAAAAATATTGGCTTTTAGTAGGAGATTTTAACATGATTTTAAACCTGTCTAAAAAGAAAGGCGGAATAAGAAGGGAGGAACCAGAAATGGCTCTATTCCAAGAGGTTATACAGGATCTAAACCTGGTAGATGTACCAACAATCAATGGAAGATATACATGGAATAATCGAAGAGGAGAACGGCACTAGATTGCATCCAGGCTTGACCGATTTTTAGTAACAGAGGCACTGGTGAGCCTTGACATTCATTATGATGCGATAATCCTTCCCACTCTGGGTTCCGACCATTGGGCAATCAGGATGGAGATAGATGTGAAAGCGAACAGGAAAAATCAGCCTTTCAGATTCGAACTCTTTTGGCTTAGAGACCCAGGTTTTATGGAAAAAGTGAAAAATTGGTGGCATGCAAACCCAATCCGCGGCCACAATAAAATGCATTCTTTTCAGTTGCGACTGAGGCAACTAAAAAAGGAAATCAAACGCTGGAATCGAATAGAATTCGGAAATATTCATCAGGATCAAATAAGGCTGAAAGAAAAAATGAAGGAAATACAACAGAGAATAATCCTACATGGGCGCACAGAGGAGCTGGTGATGGAAGAAGGTCAAACTCTTAGCCAATAGGAGGAACAAAGAAAACAGGAGGAGATTTTATGGAAACAGAAATCTCGAGTACAATGGCTTAAAGAAGGGGACAGGAACACAAAATTCTTTCATAGAGCAATGATACAAAGGCGTCAATTAAACAGAATTTTCTCCATTAAAGCAGCAAATGGCGAGCGGCTAATTAAACATGAAGATATTGAAAAGGAAATGAGTAGTCATTTTTAGAATCTTCTGACAGAGCCTAGTCCCAATCGTCAAGAAGCCATTCAGAAGATTACTAATCATATTCCCCAAATGATCACCAGAGAACAAAACCTGGCTTTATTACGAGCAGTAACGCTAAAAGAGGTAGAGGAGGTGGTCTTGCAATTGCCCATAAATAAAGCCCTGGGCCATGATGGATTTACCAGTGAATTCTTCAAAGCAGCATGGTCGTTCATTGGACAAGATATTTTAGAAGTGGTAGAAGAATCCCGAATTCAAAAAAAAATGTCGCCAGCGCTGAACGCTACGTTCTTGACTCTTATCCCCAAACAACAGCATGCTGATACCCCTGAAGGCTTTCGCCCGATAGCCCTCTACAATGTCATTTATAAAATCCTCTCTACTATTATGGTTAATCGTTTAAAACCTTTGCTGACGAAGATCATTTCCCCAGAACAAACAGGATTTGTTACAGGAAGACAAATCCTGGATGGAATAGTGGTTGCACAGGAAGCAATACATACACTCAAGAAAGACAAAAAGAGAGGACTTCTAATCAAATTGGATCTTTCTAAAGCATATGATCGCATAAGCTGGCAATACTTGACAGAGGTGCTGAAAGCATTCGGGTTTGATGAACGATGGATCCATTGGGTGCATTCATTTATATCTTCACCGACCTTCTCCATACTCTTGAATGGAAGCCCTTCAACACCGTTCAACAGCTCGCGAGGACTTAGACAAGGAGATCCCCTATCACCATTCCTCTTCATCATAGCAGCCGAGGGTCTGGGCCGATTAATCAAAGCCCATGTAGCAGAGCGCAAGATTGAAGGCTTGAAATTATGGGGACCTCACCTGTCCTTGACACACCAACAATTCGTAGATGATATTTTACTATTTTGCATGGCCTCACTGAAAGAGTGTAAAAGCATCCTAACAATTCTGGAGATGTTTATGCAAGCCTCAGGCACAGAAATCAACAAGGACAAGTCGAATGTGTATTTCTTCAATTGCCCAGTTCAGATGCAACATCACCTGACAAGGGCATTAGGCTTCCAGCAAGGATCCTTTCCGCTTAAATATCTTGGTATGTTCCTAAACCCTGGCCCTACGCGGGTAGCTGATTGGAAGGATATTGTAGCCAGAGTGGAGAAAAGAATTCAAAATTGGGCGTTTAGAACACTGAATGCGCCAGGCCGTCTTATTCTCTTAAAATCGGTGCTGCAAGCACTACCTATTTACCAGCTATCTGGAAAAGCTTGTCCAAAAGGAATATGTGAACAGTTGGTTAACATATTCAAAAGATTTTTATGGCAGGGGAGTCAAGCAAATAGGAAGTGGGCCCTACTATCTTGGGAGAAACTGGTTAAATCTAAGGCAGCAGGAGGTTTGGGCTTGAGAGACCCTTTTAGCCTAAATAATGTACTGGGGGCAAAACTTTGGTGGCGCTGGCTTATAGGAGGACAGGACTTCTGGAAGAGAATATGGCTAATTAAGTATGACATGCCAGAAACAGTTGCAGGGCGAATGAAAGTCGATAGAACTCCAAAAGGGTCATCTATATGGAATCTAGCAGCGATGAACAGATTTTTAATTAGGAATCATAGTTTCTGGGAAGTTAGGGAAGGAAATACAGTGCTTTTCTGGGAAGATTCTTGGCAACAAAGGGACAAATTATTCAGTAGACTTGAATTAGGTGAAATTTTCTTATTTACCAATACACCAAATAACAGATTAGTGAAGCAATATTGGTGCAATAATAGTGATGGTATGTGGAGGAGGTGGAAAGACAAACATGGGTGGCCCGCAGCGCCTGAAACGGAACAGTGGAATAATTTGGCAAAAGAGCTAAATACTCGCAAACTCAGAATTACCTCAGGTCCGGACATTCTGAGATGGGGACATCAAACAAGAGGCCTATTCACTATCAAGGAGGGATATTCTATCCACACTCAACAAGGTATAGGAAATGAAAGACCAATATGGAAAAGGATTTGGGAAATGAGGCATTGGCCAAAGATCACATATTTCATTTGGTTGGTAACACATCGGAGAATATTAACCTGGGAAAATCTTCAAAAACGAGGTATGATAGGGCCATCATGCTGTCCCTTTTGTCGAAGAGAAGAAGAAACCATAGATCATTTTCTCGGTTACTGTACCAAAGTTCAGTCGCTGTGGGAGACAATAACACATCTATTCAAGCGGCAGATAATCAACAATGAAACTGTGACAGGAATTATAGAAAATTGGGGAAAAGGCAAATTCAACTGTCAAGTCATCAATAGAGCGTGGACCTTGGCACTAGGATTCCTACTGTGGAACATCTGGAAGGAAAGAAATCAGAGGGTCTTTCAGAATTTGGAACAACCAATGAACAATATATGGCAGCGTTCAATAGAAAACATCCGGGAAACAATCTTAACGGAAAAATGGACGGATGAAGACTGGAAAGCACTTGGGATTGAAGACATTATATTGGAACAGCTGAATCTAAAACCTCAGATGCTTAGCCAAGGGCTTTGGAAATTACGACCTCCTAGTCAAGCATTAGAAGAACAATGGAGCCCACCCCAACCTGGTTTTCTGAAACTCAATTATGATGGGGCTTCCAAAGGGAATCCGGGCCAAGCAGGATCAGGAGGGATCTTCAGAAATTCACAAGGGAATGTCTGCAGATTCTATGCTCTAGAGTTAGGACATGCAACAAATAATGAAGCTGAATTAATGGCGGTCAAACAAGGCCTGCAGATAGCAATCTGTGAACAATATCAGAGGATCATCGTTGAAGGCGACTCAGCTATGGTTACAGGGATCCTTCGAAAACTCCAACAAGGAACCCAATGGGAGAAAATTTCCCAAAGTTGGCGAACAGCAGCTCTTATAGAGGAATTGAGCCAACTGGTAAAACGCATACAATATCTTATCCCTCACCATATCAAAAGGAAAGGAAATTCAGCAGCAGATTATTTAGCAAACTGGGGATGTCAGAATGCTGGGAGACACATAGAGGGACGCCCAAATGACCTTATATGGACAGTGGAATTTCAATCGCTCCAGTTGATAGTGGCAAAAGATCTCCAACCCCCCGATCAGGGTGTACACAGGCCATCATGACAACGGGAGGAGGCAACTTGGCAAGCGCTCCCGTCATTTACAATTATGATCATTTAAACATGCAATGTCAGTCCAGCGAAATGAAGTGTGGGAGCGCCGGCAAAGGGACGTTGGCGTATGACGCCCAGGATGTCTGTTAGACCAGCGGAAAAGCAGGTCAGAAAGCGGTAAGTATTTTAACCTCGCCTTCTCCGTCTTGCATGCATTATCTCTTGCATGCGAAAGATTGGCGGAAGGAACGAAGGAGTGCTACAGCCCTGCAACCTAGTTATAGCGAGATTCTGAACGGGTATGTCTTTACAATAACCTCTGCGCTTATGATGTTATTTGTAGCAGCTATGGTATACAGAGAAGAAGGTAGTTTAGAAATGATGTCGTTTTTGTTGTTTATTAACCGTCAGGAACCAAAATTGAACCCTGTCCCTCCTTGTTTTCGTGATCCTTGTTACTCTCAGATACCTGATGCATACTCTGTGCGATGGTATGGGAGTAATACCCTCAGTTCTATGTCTAACCACCGAGACAGCCAGGTTCCTATAGGGCGTCACGCCTCTAATAGAAACACCCTCCTAGCCATTTCAGGGAATAGTAATGGTAATATGAGGTGTCATAGCAGTAACAGTAGTTTTTACTACCTCCATCAGAACCAAGGCCTAACTCATTTAACTGTCGAGAACCTCCGCCATCCTGTGTCAACTTCTGGTCTGGGCAAAGTAAATACAAATTATATGAATGTTATAGTTTATTATTTGAAGGGGATGACAGAGTCGGTATGGCCAGAGCCCGAACAGGGCCAGTGCCTGTCCAACCAAAGCTCGTTTTATACTGAAGATAATTACCAGAGTCCTACCATCCCTCTTAGTAGTCGTAACCCCAGTCGTAAGAATTTGGCTGAACCTCCGCCTCATCTGATGTCCCAGAAGTATAAAAATGATATGAAACAGAGGGGTTTAGCCAACTCTGTCAATCAAATATCCAAGGGCACCGTAAGGTGCATACATTGTCTTAAATCCTTTTCTCATTTGGTTTACTTCTGTATGCCAGTGTTAGTTAATAATTTCCACTCAGCTATGGGAAAGCGACACCATAGAATAGCCACGGATAAGGGAAAGCAGCAGGCTCAGAATGAACCCGCTCCGAAGAAAAGGGGAAGGAAAACATATTTGGAACACCTAGAAACACTGGCAGTAAATTATGTTATGAGCAATCCTTCGGCAGTCAGAAATGATATCCGTGGATGGGAACAAGAAATACAGCAGGAACCAGAAGATATGGAAACAGAGGCAGAGATCCTCAATTTTATAACAGATCCAGGTCATACAAGGGGCAGGTTTACTTTATTTAATCAAACAGTTCATACATATTGGATATTAAAATGTTTGATAGCAAAGGCAGTCCAGAGTGCCCATACAGTGCAAGTAAAGGCAGAAACAATGCAACCAGACCTACGTACCCAGGCTCAACTCTTGGAGATTCAGGACAATCAGCAGCACCTGAAGATCACTCAATACCAGACTGCAGACAGGGTTAGTAGGCTAGACGAAAAAGTGGGTCGCATGGAGAAGACCCTCCAGAAGATTCTGCAACAACTGAACCAGGCAGAAATGCCAGGGTCTAATGTCAAAGACCCTGCCCCAGTGTCCTCATCTGAGGGGTAGATAATGTCTAGATTTGATGAAAACTTGTTAATTTTGAACTTTTAAAATTTCTGTATGTTTGTATATATTAAAGTAGAGGTGCAGTTAGTGCAAGAGAATCATAGACGCAAGAGACAATTTCAATTTTGGGATGCAAACCATGTTTTTAGAAGGTCAATAAACCTGGTTTCCCTACTGGGCAGGTTGAGACCAAGAATGACTTTATATTTTTTGTAACCTGTCTTAAAATATAAATAGAAATGGCGAGGTCACACTGAATTTACAAAAATAAAAATAAAAAAATAATTCTTTAAATACAAAACGCTTTTCAATATATCACTATTTTTGCTGAAATTTCAGCGAAATATTTGCAGGAGACAGACCTAGAGCAAGAGAGCACGAGGGCAGTATGGAGTAGAGAAATAAATTTGAATAGAAGTATTTAGAAAATAAGAAACCAAACCTCTGGTGATTCAAACCCTCTATCATAGAATTTCGAACCATCTCGTGGTTAAATTTGATTATTTTTTCTACCTTTTTTTGCAGTTTTTTTCCATTTTCTGTAGTTTTATCCATTTTTACCCTAAACCCTTCATTTTTTTGTTTTTTCCCTTTCTTCTCCCTGTTTCTACGATTTCAGAATTAGGGTTTTTCATTTTATATTGACGTCCAACCCACAGGATGACTTGCATAGTCAGATCCCAATCCATTCAGCCATTGCGTGAATTTTTGGAAAAAATGAATTTTTCTTTATCGGTGCGCCCTGCGCACGCTACCACACTGGTGCACTATATTATATAGCGCACTATGCAAGTAATTTGTACTAAAAAAATTGAATTTTTTTTCTAAATATGTGCGCCATATCGGAAATAGGGCATCAGTTCTCCACGTAATGAGGATAGCACCGTACGGTATATTACACCGTTTGTGGTGCGTTTTTAATACCCCACACACTATACAGTCTATTACACTACTTTTATGGTGTGTTTATAATACCCAATGCACCGTACAATATATTATATTGTTTTGCGGTGTGCTTTTAATATACCCACGCGCCAGGTGCAGTGCGTATGCCATGAAAGGTGCACCAGGGTCTTGAGATTTATTTTCTACCTGAATATATTAATGAATGATATGGTACAGGTTTCATATTGATAAATAAATGACTAACAAGAGATCAAGTAACAAAAATACTGTTAACACATCAAGAAAAGCAATAAAAGAAAATTATTTGTAAATTCTTTATAAATTTTTTTATTTTTGAACTATATGTAAGTTTAACTAATATGTATTGTTTACTGTGTATCATGCAGAGCCACAAAATGGCGAATCTTGATATGATTATTTCTGATCTAGGACCAAAAGAGCGTAAAAGTTTAATGGAAAAATTGCAAAAGGATGAATCAAGTGAATGAAAAAATATTATCGATCCAATATGAGTTTCTTTTTTTAATTATCATTAATAATATACTTGAAATTATTATATAACATGTGTCAAATAGTATACTAATTCACATATGTTTAATGTTCTACAGGGACCAACAACTCATAAAAGGAATGTTTTTCTAAGAAAAGAAAAAAAATAGAACATGCAAATGAAAATGAATTGCTCCTTAGCTCATCTGGAGTGGTGCTGGAAGTTAATGAAAGGGGGGAAAACTTTTACAGAAGTTCGATGGATCTAGTGGAATGAATATATAGACATTATTTCCACTTACGATACAAAAATCAATCCAATCATTCCAAGAACCAAATTTTATCTAAACTAAAGGAAGAGTTTCCAAAGAATTGGTCAATGAGACATGTCAGACTTTTAATAGCAAAAACGTACAACAACAAAAAAGAAGGAATGAAAAAGTAATATTCCTTTAAATATTTGTCTAGAATTATTTATAAATATCACTTTTGTTATATTTACTTTTCATATATCAATATAAAAATTAAATATTTTATTGTCATGTTACATTTTCAGGAAGATTATGAAAATCTCAAAAGATGAACGAGTTGATATAAAAAATATGCCAGTAGGAATGTCCAAAAAGGTGTACAAGGAAATGGTCAAAGAAATCGACAAAATTGCATCACAGGAGGAGCCATGTCAACAACAACGTGCTTCAAATTTAATATGTAATCATTGATTTTTTCGATCATTAGGTACAATAAATAAACAATTTAGCATTAAATATTAATTTTCAAGAATTTTCTTGCAGAAAATGGAAACCATTCAGCACATAAAATAGGACGAAAAGAAAGAAAAGGGTTGATCTCTGAGTTTGTGAGTAATTGTTACTTCCTTATAACAACTTAAGTAGATTTAATTTTTGTATTTTTTAAGTTTTTTTAGAAAAATCATCATTGAATGTCTTCAAACACGTGCCAGCATACAAAGAAGAACCAACAGATGAATTGATTGAAATTGGGTTGAATATGGGTTGTGAGTATATGTTGGCATATTAGAATTTAATTGTGGAATTTGTAAGCATCTATCGATCTTATTTTACTTAGCTCCCTCTATAATTAATAGAACAAAAACATCTTTTATATTAAATATATGATTTGTTATGCGGTATAAAACTTGCAAGAAACAAAGTATGGAACTGTGCCAACAGATGAAATTTTGAAACATTGCATGGTACATGGTTTTGAAAGAATGTGTATAGTTTATGAGTCAATTGTTGCTATGGTACGTCATTTTTCTTTTCAATTTACATTGATGTATATTATTTAATATTGCAATTTTCATTATTCTCACCAATGTATATACACTCATTTCAGTTTATTTTTATGTTTGTAGATGGAAGGTGAAGAAGAAGAAAACAATCAACGTCATGAACAAAACATTCCTGAAAATAACCCATCATGGAAGTAGCTCTAGCAGTGATAACAGTTCAAGCGAAGAATGATGATCACTATGTTTGGGTATCAAAGAAAGATATTTTATTTTTTTAAATATGTCTATGAAATAAGACATTTTGTTTAATTTAATGGACATAGTGTCCCAATTGAGAGACAAAGGGATATGAATAACTGTCTCATTTTTTATGATAAAGACTGTCTTATATATATATATATATATAATCATAAAATATTTTTTAATTTATTCTATTGAGTTCTCCATTGTCGTTCTCAAATGCACTAATAAAAATTTAATTCATATGAACATTGTTATAAGATATATATGTGTCAACTTTTGATGAATAATGAATTTTAAAAAACCACAATAATTATGATATGATATAACAAATTAATCCAAAAAGCACATTCAAATGCATTAATAAAAATAAAATTAATATGAATATTGTTATAAGATGTGTAGAATTTTGATGAATAATGAATTTAAAACAATCACAATAATTGGACTGTCACAGGTCGATGTTTCTAAAAACAACAAAATGAAAACCAGCGTGTGTCAGTAACTATCGACCAATGCATTTATCTGTCTATACGCACCAGTGTCATTTTACGATCTATGGGCACCGCACAAATACTAATACCAGTTATAAATATCGGTGTGTTTGCGTGATAATGCGTAATGGGGTGTTTATGTATATATAAGCACCAGTGGATTTGTACGATCCAGGGCACTGTATGAATACCAACACCAATTATAAATCTCAGTGCCTGTCTGTGATACAGCACACCAGTGCATCATAAAGCTATACACACCGATGGATTTTTATGATCCATGGGCACTGCACGAATACCGACACCAATTATAAGTCTCGGTGCCTTTCTGTGATACCCCGCACCGGTGTGTCATAAAGGCATACGTACCGGTGCATTGATACAACCTATGGGTACCGTATAAATCCCAAGACCAATTAGAATGACCCCGTGTATTGTATGACCAAAACTAAGCTTGGTGCAGTTTTGCACCTAAACGCCCCAGTGTGTTCTTTCAACTGAGGAAGCCCCGGGGTGCCGTCTTCATGTACGCACATGTGCGTTAAATCCAGAGTAGCACACCGATGAAAAAACATCTGTAATAATTTATGGCCACCCTTTTTTTTTATTTGTGTTGCATTTTCATTAAAAGCTCTGCCAGAACCTCTGTAACCATAAACAAATGTTTTAGCAAATGTTTTTTTGACAATTTTGGACAATTTTATAACACTAAAACCCTCCTTTATAACCTTCACTAGAGGATCTTTTCCTTGTAGTATTTAAAGGTTAAGGATTACTGTGAATCGTGGGTTTGATGTTATTCTTGAATGCAAGGTTCATTTTTTTTAAATAAGCTACATTTATAGGGGGATTTTATTTGTTTATCTCTCCTAAAATTTCTCTTCAATTTGTTCAAAGATGGGAAAATATGTGACATGGTTTTTTAAGATAATAATGCAGGAACAATTACCTTTCTCATTAATAATGAATTTAAATAAATCACAATAACTGGACTGTCACAGGTCGATGTTTCTAAAAAAAATAAACGAAAACCGGTGTGTGACAGTAACTGTCGACCGATGCGTTTATGTGTCTATACGCACAGTGTCATTGTACAGTATATGGGCACCACACAAATACCGATACCAGTTATAAATATCAGTATGTTTCTGTGATACTGCGTACTGGGGTGTTTCTGTATCTATAAGCACCGGTGGATTTGTACAATCCATGGCACCACACGAATACCGACACCAACTATAAATCTCAGTGTCTTTCTGTGATACGTCGCACCAGTGCATTATAAAGCAATACACACCGGTCCATTTGTATGATCCACGGGCACCACACGAATACCGACACCAATTGTAAATCTCGGTGCCTTTCTATGATACCCCGCACTGGTGTGTCATAAAGGCATACGTACCAGTGCATTGATAGAACCTATGGGTACAGTATAAATCCCAAGACCAATTAGAACAACCCCATGTATTGTATGACCACCACTACACCTAGTGCAGTTTTACACCTAAACGTCCCAGTACGTTCTTTCAACTGAGGAAGCCCCGGGGTGCTATCTTCATGTACGCACATGTGCGTTAAATCCAGAGTAGCGTACCGATGAAAAAACATTTGTAATAATATTTGGCCACCCATTTTTTTTATTTGTGTTTCATTTTCATTAAAATATCTGCCAAAACATCCTGTCACATCTCCTAGTTTCCTTCCCAAAACAAATTTTTTTTTTTGAGTCAACCTTTCAAGTTTAATTTTAGCAAGGTATTTTAATATTACTTTGCAGATTTGATCAGGTCAACTTGTTTACCAATTTTACAGTTTATTTCCATGTATCAACTATCTTCAACCACTTCAAAATTAAATATATTTGTAGCTCCATTGTAAACATATTTGTAACTCAAATGGGAAATAGATATATTGGTAACAAAACCTAACCATAATTAACATAGCACATTATGGGTTTAATTATCACTAGCTATCCTAGGTTCAACCTTCATTTGTATAACATCAACCTTTGTGCATTCAACATGTCCGTAGGTTTGATGACCCTATGTGAAATCAGTTCGATTTCACACGTTGCCCATATTGTTATATGTCAATGGTCCTCTATGAAATTACTTTGATTTCCCATGATTACTACTCCATGTCTCCACTCGTTGATGATATATAACTCTCGTGCTATGAAATTCACCTATGTTTATATCTATGCGTACATAGAGCTCGTGTCTATTTATTTGCTTTTCGTACGCGTTTAAACCAAGATTTGGAATTATCTGTGTTGGCTTCGACGTAATAAAATTTTGTAATTGTGTGCAACGTAATTGTGGATTGAGATGGGACGTTGGATCCCACGCAAGCTCCCATATGATTTTTTTTCTTTTTCGTCTCAGAGTTTGTAATGGTTTTTTGTTCGTTCGTGGCCACGGGAGTGAGCTCCACGTTACTCTAGATTCATTCCGTCATCCTATCTTGTTGCCACGGAAATTATTATGGCACGATCCGGATGCTGTAACATTTAATTGTGTTGCTTTTCATATTAAATGTTTGACATCTGATGTACATTGCATATTTAACTCTTCGATCTGTGGCTTCTACCCTGAGATCTTGCCATATGGATGACTTTGATTCATCTTGAGTGTTAGGGTTTTATGTATCGATTCTGGAAACGTTGATATAAATTCACCGCGTTAATTTTCTCATTGGTTCTTTTCCCTTTCTACGTGTTTGGTCTATCACACGAAAATGAAGTTCGATGCCACCAACAGTTGAATGGGACTCAGTTCAGTCTTTGGCGTATCTCTAAGCTGTATTTGACAATTCAGGTATGAAAATTCCATAGGTTTGAATTTTCACGCTTTAATATCACTGTTTACCAATGGATTCCCTTTTCTGGTTTAGGTTTACTCTTCTTAATTCACGTCAGCGCTGAGATTTTTGGGTTGAGATGGCTCACTTGCCATCATTTAGTTCCAGATTTAGTTGCATCTAACAATTGGTCAAAATTGTGGTGCATTCTCACAACAAGTTCTGTTGTTTTCACAGAGAATTGGTGGCTTCGTTTTCAAGTGATTCGATTTGCGTATGTTAAATCCCTTACACGTATTCTCCAGAGTTAGGCACGAATGACTGCGCTCAAGTTTCGAAGCTTAACCTCTACTGCATGCTCAACGAATATTTCTTTGAGGTTCTCCGCAGGGCTCTAGAAGGAAGCTATCTCTCTCAACATTCTGGTTCGTTTTTGTTTTTCGACCTGTGTAGAACGCCATACCTCTGGTTCGTTCACCATTTGAATTTCAATGCCCAAGTTGTATGTATTGATGAAAATTTCTATTTATATGTAACAGGGCATGGATGGAGTACGTTTCTCTCTCGCCAGGTAGACATTCTCCTCTTAGTTATCATTTTATCTGTGTTCCACCTATTCTTCCTCGCCATACTGTGCATCGTATTTATTTTGGGTTTTAGTGTCTTACAGGTAACTACGACCTGCGCCTTACTCTCTCTCTGGAGCAATGAGAGTCGTGGCTTCTTCCTACATTTAACATTGACTTCTCTTGCCTCTCACAGGTCGATATTCACCGAACACTGGTTAGAGGAAGTCCGTCCTTCTACAACTTAAAAATTGTACTGATAAAGTTGTAGAATTTGTTTTGTCAATTATAAATGTTAATTCCCAATACTGCATGTAGATTTATATTAGCTCTCGGGGCATTATGAACTTTCCCCAGGCCGCAGTGGTGTGTAGATGTTGGATTATATATATATATATATACTGTACCTTACTTTTCATAATACCCATTTTGATTTAATGGATTTTTATGTGTATTTTATTGCCTTGGAGCTTTTAGACCATACAGTCATGAGGCTATATTCATGGACATGGTGATATTTTAGTGAATACTATACTGCTCTTCTCTATATCATAAATCAGTATCATGTATTCTTATATCTACACATTTTATTTTGTTGTTAAACAATAGTTTTTTAGATACTATTTCGTAGTAGTAAGATGTTTTATCCAGGGCATTTGCATGTAGTTTTCACGCCACACTAGTTTATAGTTTTGTTAGGTACAGTGACTAAGTCTCTTCGATAATTTTGGAAATAGTACAACATATCACTAACTCTGTTCTATATCTCTGTTATTGATTTGCATAGGATATTTGTCTAAATTATCTACAGGTGGTGTACGAATATGTATCTCTATTTTTTTTCTAGAAGACATTTGTATTTATAATCTACCATTTTACACCCTTGCCTTGGGTTCACATGATAGAATAGAATACATATATTTAAATATGCCCTGCTGTGGTAAATCTGTATGTTAGTTATTTACTTACTTCCTTTCATCCATTAGTTTTGTTCTCTAATATAAGATTTGTTTCATTAAGATAAATACAATGAGCAGTTTCATGCAAATTAATATTTGTTTTCTTTTTCTATTGTATTAGCTTCTTACTTGCCAAATTATTTTACCATTGAGCTTCTGGTTATATATGAATGATGTGCTGACCCTAAAGTCAGTCTGTAAAATATTTCCTTTCATTATTTAATGCATAGTTTAAACTACAGTTCATCTCGTGCTATTCTCAAGTATAATACAGGAACTCCCATACTGCTTTATATTAGTCATGCTCACAAACGTATATTCATATATCAGAAGTAATTTGAGGTAAGTTATCTGTAGAGGATATGTATCCTCAGATTTAAACCAATCTTGGTTTAGAGGTTTTGTTGGATTCTACCCTACAGAATTTTGTTCTACAACTATACAAAATTATAAAGGTGAATTCCTTATGATTAATTATGTTAAATGTAGCACTAATAAATCTAATAACTTATAAATCAAATTTTTTCCTTCTTTTATATGTATCCAATTCATAATATCTGAAGTAAACACATTTAATAATTTCAAGGACATACCACTCATGCAATTGACCAACTTCCCAACCTTAGAGTTCTTCTGTCTCCCAGAACTCACCCCCGAGCTGAGATCATCTCCTAGAATAGATCAACCTCTAATCTGTTTAGGAGCAGCTTATTTAAGCTATTGTTCCCCAAAGCCTATTTCTAATTCTGCGTCCAGAATATCAGGATGGTTTACTTCCGGTTTTCCTAGGCTTCCCATTTTTTGGATTCTTTAAAGCTGTTTTATGCTTTTCCTCAGATTGTCCAGCTTTTTACCTCTTCCCAACTACTTTCCTCATCATTGGGGAATTTAGATTTTTCCTCAAAAATCCAAACTAGAAATAATTCTTTCAAGGATTTTTGAAAGATTGTGGGGAAATATTTTCCTCATCCATCCTCATGGATTTAGCAAGTGATCTCATAAATGTCATTTTGGTCAATCTGCACCACATCATTTTATTCATTTACTCAATTAAATATTTAATTACATTCAAAAATTATTTATCCTTTGGGGTCCACTCCCCTTAGGATTAAAGTTCAAATGTCTAGCTTTGAAATTCAAACACATAAATATGGGGTGTTACACATCCGTAACCATAAACGGATGTTGAAGAAAATGTTTTTTTGACAATTTTGGCCAATTTTATAACACTAAAATCCTCCTTTATAACCTCTGCTAGGGGATCTTTTCCTTGTAGTATTTAAAGGTTGAGGATTAGTGTGAATCGTGGGTTTTATGTTATTCTTGAATGCAAGGTTCATTTTTTTTAAATAAGCTACATTTATAGGGGAAGTTTATTTGTTTATCTCTCCTAAAAGTTCTCTTCAATTTGTTCAAATATGGGAAAATATGCCACATGGGTTTCTAAGATAATAATGCACGAAAAATTACCTTTCTCATTAATATAACATTATAGTAGCATCTACACTCTTATAAGTACATAGTCACTCAGGAAGAAACTCATTCTTTAAACTACTAATTCGGTAATTAATTGACAGCTAGAGTGAAAGTTGATACTGCATGCTCACCAACACATGAAAATATCTATGTATAGAGAAAGTTTGTTTTTGTGTGCATTCATTATCACCCTATTTCCACTCTTATTTTGACAATTATCTTCATCTGAACACTCAATTATTTTTTTGGTACGATATGAAAATCTTTTAGTGCTTCCTTATACAAATTGAGAATATTTATATCATTCTACCTCTATATTGAACTATATCATATAAATGCACATGAAAATGATTAGTGGGAAGAGTAGTGATGTCAAATGTAGCTACTTGGAAATAATCGTTTGACTCTCTAGAATTCCTATAATCACAACCAGATTACAGTTTTATTTAAATATCTATATATAAACTATGTAGACGTGATTCAGTCTAAGATTCTATTAATATTTACTCTGTCCTACTCAATAAACACTACATTTAATCAATCCAAAATTATAGAAAGAAAATTTTTGAAATAACACCCATCTTGTATGAGAATTTCACTAAGGGAGTAGATAAACATTTCATTTTAAACATAAGAAAATACATCTAAGAAATCTTTAATTACATTGTAAGGCATCACTATTTGAAAACAACTCCCCTAGCTACCATTGTGTCCATGTTTGAGCCATTGGATCAAGTGTTAGATGATTGAAATGTTTTAGGCCATTAGATCAAGTAAATATTTATATATATGTTTTTTATAATGTTATTTTTTTTATTTTCAATAAGTTAGATTGAATTTAGGTTCTGGTGATGATAGAAAGGTTGTAATGACATGTTTAACATTTTGACTATGTCAAATTACACAATTAAAAATAAAAGTAAATTAAATAAAATTATTGACATAATGTAATGAACATTTTAACTAGGTAAAAATACAATAAAAATATAAAAATAATAAAATAAAATAATGATAAACTATAAATACAACCCATGGTATTGACCCATGGCATTCATGTGGAATGTAGTTTCTTTATAGGGGGAGCTAAGATGGCCTAAATCAATCTTAACTATGGATCTGAACTAATTATTTAATAAAATTAATTTTAAATGTTTATAACCATTATTCTTTTAAAAATTTACTTAATAAAATGTATCTAAATTTTCATACATCCAAATATAGATAGCTTTTGTTGTTATGTATTATTTTTGTTACAACTATTTTATTATTCCAAAAATACATGGTTTTTTTTTTATATATTATTTATGTTATCACTATTTTATAATTCACGAGTATTATTTCTTAATATATAAAAAATTAAATTGATAATGAAATTTTTTAAAATATGTGATCTTTGTTAAATTTCCAAATTAGATTTTAACCTCAATTTTTTTAATAAAATTTAAATTAATAACCTAATAAAATTAGATTTAACATAAATTGGTTTAATGTATAAAAACATATTTGTAAAATGCATAAACATTAAATTTTTGGGTACATAAGCATAAATTTTTTATTTATAATAAAATTTATATCATAAAATTAAACTCCACACAAACCAATTAATTTATATTACACAGATAAAAAAATATAAAAAAAGGAAAATAACTATTTATATATTTAAATATTACATTTTTGTGCTACTTTTCTCTCCAAGAAAATATGATAGAAAGGTTGTAATGTCGTGTTTAATATTTTGACTATGTCAAATTACACAAAGCTAAAAATAAAAGTAAATTAAATAAAAATATTGACTTAATGTAGTGAACATTTTAACTACCTGAAAATACAATAATATATATATATATATATATATATATATATATATATATATATATATATATAAAGAGAATGATAAACTATAAATATAGCCCATGGTATTGACCCATGGTATTCATGTGGAATTTAGTTTCTTTATAGGGGGGAACTAAGATGGCCTAAATCAATCTTAAATCTATGGAAGAAGAAAAGAACAACAATGGATACTTATCAAGAATGTATGATTCTCTAGAAGGAAACGACATTGACAAGGCTATGGAGGACCAAATAGCAAAATTTAAAACAGAAGACGAATCTTTAGAAAATAGGTTATTCAAGTATTTTGGAATCTAGATGAGCTACATTATCTCATTGATTCAATCAAGCACTCCAAAAGAGACAGACATTAGTGATAGAGAGACAATTTATTCATAAACAAGAGAATGCTAGAATTATAAACTGAGATAGAGTTATGGGAAGAGAAACATTCCAATTGTAAGGAGGACTCATAAATACTAGACAAAAGACACTTACCTATTGCAATCAATTGAAAAAAAAGGTATCTCTAAAGGGTCACTTGGGGAGGAATCTAAATTATTTAAAAGGTCAGGAAAATGATTTCATTTCAAAACAAAAATATATTATCCCTAGGGAAGGGAGTTATCACATTTAAAAAAAAATCCCATTCTTGTCACTACAAAATTTGATTGTTTATTTTTATTTGATGGGAAAATAAATGATATTTAAAAGGCACACAGGTCTTGAATTATGATCCTTAAAGAAGTCGCTAGATTCCTTGATTATGAGCTGATTTTTTCTTCTTACTTTTGGGTCTTCATGATGTTTGTTATTCTCACTAAGATGAAAAGTTCCAAAGCAGTGGAATATTGGTCGTTCAAAGAGGAATTATGGAAATATTATTGTACATAATTTATTAATATAAATTATCTGAACTGAGATTAATTAGTCATCCTCGAGCGTTAAAAAGGGCACAAATGTCTCTTATCAATAAAATTGACGATTAAGATAACTCTATGATCTATGTTCAAATGACAAGTGAAGGTGGATTTACCATAATCAAGCTTACTACTAGTCTCTTATGAATTACATCATGTCATAGTGATAAGTTTTTATTTCATTAAATAATTCTAGATGTAGAGCAGAGTCAGAGTTCTAGGAGTAGTATCAAAGGAATTCAACATTTCGATTTTCATAGAAGAAAATAATTTCATGGAAGGGTGAAGTATGCCCAAGTTGGTCATAAAAACCAAGTGCATCCTTCATGAAGAAATAAATAAATAAACATGCAGATTTCTTCGTATATATGTCTTGAGTACGTTGGCCAAAATGTCTCATCCATTATGAAAAACACACATCTTACATGCAATTAATAAAAAATTATTTGTTCCACATAAATTACCCAATATGGATTTTTCGATTTGAGGTCCAGTAAACATAATTCTCCAACCCTTATTGTGGAGGATCAGTTGGAGCCGAGAAAGTTCCTACTACCTCTTCTTTCTTATATGTTATTATTTCTTATTCCACAACCTTACGGAGTTTCCTTTGCAACCTGTGGTGAAATTTCTAGTTTAGAATAATTTAAAAAATATAAAATTGACATTTATAATAAAAAAAATTTGAATCATAATTGCTTACGAGGAAAGGTTGAATGGTGGTGATGTGCATATTCAAAGTGTTTGTACTAGTTACGTTTATGTTAGATTAAAAATATATTCAAGATATTGTACTGCTTTCAGAGGGAAAAAGGAGACGAGCCACAATAAACATTAGAAGATAAATAGAAAGGAAATATAATTATAAATTTTTTTTTAAATAAAATAATATTTACATAGTAATAACAAGTGCATGGTTTTAAAGTATGTATGTTGTTTATGTTCGTTTATATAGATTCAAATCTACCTCTAGAAATAACATCATGGTGGGAATTTTGAATGCATATATGTGTCAATTATTTTGTATCACATAGTAATATCAATTGACATGTAAGTGTAATTATTAGTAATGGGTTTACATTTTGTTATTCTCTCTAAATCGGGTTACAATTAGGGGATTTGAACCTTGAATTTCTTAGTTTTCTCAAGATTCACATTACTTCCATCACCAATTGAGCTGCCCCTTGGAACTTGTAATGTAAAGTTATTAATTACAAGTGAAAATATATTTTGATCACCGATATAGTAAGAGGGGTAAAATGTTTTGAGTGGAAACTTTGTTGTAGAATGTAAAATACCAAAAAATATTTTCATTTTGATAGATTTGATCCTTCTCCATTCTTTATATATATATATATATATATATATATATATATATATATATATATATATATATATATATATATATATTCGCAGTCACACGCCATGGGTAAGTTTTCATTGTTTAAATTATAGTTTGGAATTTTCCAAATAGATTCAATGCTTTCAAAATCGCAGTCAACAACTGAATTATGTAAAATACTTGTATTTTTTTGTCAAGGTATATTTTATATTAACATAGTGAAATGTACATCAAACAACAACCTTGCTATGATACATCTAGGAAGCCCAATAGGAAAAAATGGCCAGAAGTTTCTCAAGTGTAAGTCAAGGCATATGGTTCCATTTGTTATTATAAAAAAAAAAAAAAAAAACACTAGTGGATACATAGCTTCATGGTTGTGGATTGATAGGTTCTGCACGTGGCCGAGAATAGAAACAGACATGATTTTGCACATGGTAGTCAATATGATCAACTGGGATTTCTAGTGCTTGGAGGTGGTTATGAGAGTGCCTAAAGTGGTGGCGCAGACTCTCCACAACATATAGAGTCTCATTTTGCAGATGATGAATTTCATTGATATACAAAATGAGTTCGTTACGATTCTCATACATTTGTTCCCTCATGGTTGAGCTGGATTTTCTGAAGTTTAATTGAGATGTCGTCGAGGGTGGTTGGAGCTTCCACTTGCCTAGGTGACTATTCTACGGAAATTTCTGTGGCAGCCACTGAATGTTGGCTCTCAGTGGATTCTGGGTTTGAGCTTGGGTCCCCGATCGGACTGCATGCTTCCGTCCCTTGACCAAATCTTCCTCTACACAAAAGGGCTCGATTATGTGGCATGAGCTTCGCAACCCCACTCCGACTTGCCTCCATGTTCAAACTCAAATCGCCGGCAGGTTGAGTAGCTCATATTCCAGCTCTTTTGTCACCGAATCCACCACTACGCGTCCAACTTCCCTCTCCCAAACCAACACAAGAGACTGGCATCAAACTGATGCTGAATTCCTTGCTGCTCTTGGAAGTGGAGATGAACAAACATCCTCTGAAATATGAAACCTCTAGAAAGTGAGGAGGGACTTTGAACCCGAATGAATACGTCACAGAGTTTAGCTCCTATGTCTCCTCGACTGTGTCCTCCACTACAGAACGAAAGGACTATAGAATGCACATGCCTGAAAAAAAAATTGCCACTCATAAGACAAACAAAATTGTTTTACCGTGACCCTACTCCTCCTCTAGCTCCTCTCTTCCAAGATCCCATAGGTTACGGAACCACCATCTCCAGTTCCCTGTCTCTTGCATCTTCCACCACGCCTCCTGCCATTGAATCTCAAGCCAAAGCTTGAGAGCCAATGTCGGTGCACAAAGAGAAGCCACCTCACAAGCATCCACCATCGCCCAAACCTTCATAATGCTTTCTGACTCACCCAAACACCTCATAAGTGTATCTATTCTACCACAATACCTCACATCTAGAGGGCTCATAACGTTCAAGCATTGGATTTAATCACTCCCAGTGTCGAGTGGCGTCAAGCTTTTTCGCCCCATTTTTCCAGCTCATATGTCCATCGGATGTTACACCCCCATTGGGGAGATTATGTAAACAACTTATTTTAAACTTGCAATTTTAAAATTATTTATTAATTTTAAATAAAAATGATAGAAAATATACCTCACAATAGGCCAGAATGTACCGATATTAGAAATGTTTTACTCATAAAAACATAATTTCTTTAATTTCTTTTTATAATATATACATATTTTTTTAGTTTCTAACCATATATAATATATATGGTTGACATTAGGATGAATTATACAATTTAAATGTTTTGGTTTGTTATTAATATATTTCTAGTATAATTTAACTCTACATATTAAAATGTTTTATTTATTGTTTGTATTGAATTTTTTTAATTATTATTATTATTTATTAACTTTCATATATTAATTTTATTTAAAAAATCAAATGATTTATATATTTCATTCTATTTTATGGTTTTATAAATTAGGTGAGTTCTTCAAGGCTACATTAGGCTTGACAAACGGCTACCTAGAGGCATCTAATTCACCTAGCTTTCCCCACACCAACCCTAAACATTGATTTATTTTTTCCCATGGAGCTTTGAATACGTCAACTTCACATGATAGAGTGACTTAACAGTACACCCCATCACAAAATTACACCTCATTTCAGTGCCTATTCTCCACCTGTGAGAAATTACACATCTCATTATTATTATTATTATTATTATTATATATTACTTTATCTCTTTATGCATTTAAATATTTTTTCTCTGAAAAATTTAGTTTTGTTTTTTTTCTCTATATATATTTCATATTTAAATAAATGAATTCAAATATATATTTAAATTTTCTATTTAAACATTATATTGTAACATTTTTCAAAAATATAAAAATTCCACATCTTCTTCATCATTAAAAGTGAAAATGTAACCTTTCCTTTTATATTTCCAATAAAACCATATTACTTCACATAAACATGAAAATATTTTATTTATGGGAAGAGTATGAATAAAAATTTTTAAATTTTTTTTATTTTTGTTTTATAATTATTTGAATTAAAATTAACAAAATATGTATATTCATGTTTTATTCTTACTAGTCGAGGATAAGGCACAACTATATAGCTTAGCATGGACCATGACAATTTTTAATGTTTATAATTATGAATTATTAAATTATTTTTTATTTTAAATAAAAAAATTGTTTGTTAACATGTCATTGGCATAAAATTTTGTGTGTCTTATTTTAGCTTTGTTGACATGTGTGACATGTGATTGATGAAATTTTTTCACCCTAAAAAATCACCAATTTTCATGAGAATCATGATTAGCATATTATAATAAAAATAAAACTAAATCTGTATTTAAATAAATTTTTATCATATTAATTAAAATTCGATGCATTTAATAATACAACCAAAATAGAAAATAAAATAAAAATCAATAATTAAAAATAAACAATAAAGTAAAATATAATAGTATAAAGGTATATTGACTATGAATCAAAATAAAGTTATGAAGTTAAGCTAAACTAAGTTATTATAAAAATTCAAGTTATAAAACTAACTAAAAATTAAAAGTAATTAAAGAACACTAAAACAATAACTAAACTAAATTACAATTATAGCAACTAAAAATGAATGAAATTAATAATAAAACCAATAAAAAAATACAGTAAACAAATACATTATTCAAACTAAAATGTAATAATATAAAATAATTAATAGTACAACCTAAGTAAAAAATAATTTAAAAAATCAATAATTCAAACTAAACTATAAACCGAAAATTAATAATATAAAATTATATTAACTAAAAATAAAATTATAATTATAACGTTAAACTAAACTAAGTTATTATAAAAATTGGAGTAACAAAATTAAACTCTGAGTTAAAAGTAATTCAAATAAAACTAAAGTAATAACTAAATTAAATCTAAAGCTAGAGTAAAATAGTTAAAATATAAATTATAGTCATATTAACTAAAATTACGAATACAACCAAACAAAACTAAATTAATAATCTTAAATAAAACTACATTTGAGTAAAATATAATCATATTACGTAAAATTAAATGAAATGAATAACACAATTCTTTCACCACGATACAAAATTTTGTTAATATAATTGTTTTTTAATTCTTTGTGTTAGTTCACATTTGTTGTTATCATTATGTAGTGTTGGATTTTTTCATAGACCTGTAACTCACGTCTAGTAGGAACGAAACATAAAATTCAAGTAACATAAAAATCAAGTTTGCAATTGTACTCGAGTTTTCGGCCAAATATTTTACTACATAAACGAAAAATTACACCATATTGCAAAATAATTGTGCAAGGCTTCCATGTGGAACATATTTCCCAAACTTTTGGCTATGGGGATGTTACTGCTTGGATATGGGGATGTTAATGCTGAAACTTTGTTGTAGTCTTTTACATGTTACTTTTATAGGTAACATTATTTTTACTTGACTCTTTTTTTCTTTTATATCGGATAGAATTTGGAAAATATATTTTATGACATATTTGAAATTATTTAAATGGTTTTAAGTATTTGTAATGGTATTAGCAAGTGGTTCATCTCCGGTCACATGATATGTTTCCATGCATTGGGTAGCAGTGTTGTGGATTATGCAATTTCTGACATCCACATCCGCACCACATTACAGAATTTGAGCTTCTTAATGGATTTGAGTCTCACTCTCACCACCCTCTTTCTCTATCTCTCAATATTGCTATGCATACCACCCACCAGCAGGATACCAATGAAAGAAAAAGATAAATTCAATTCGAAAGAAGTAAAACCGACCTTTTCTTAAGGGATTTAGAAAGGGATTTATGCCCCATGAATTATAATATTAAAATTCATCAAATTTATTACCATTTCACTACTATCTATTCAAACACTATTTTCAAGTTTTCTAATGAGATTTTGTTTAAGTATTCTAATAGAACTTCCAATCCATGGTATGAAAAAGATTTCAAAATGGCCAACAAAGCGATCAATGATGCTCCTAATGAGATCATTAAGTTGCAGAATATCAATATATACAAGAATATCATCAAGGCGAATACAAGGTCATATATTAATAAAAGACAAGATTATCTTCTCCACCTACCTGAAGTCGCTCCTAAAAACTTTTGGCGGAATATTCTTGTCCGTAAAACCAAAGATAACCATTTTATCCCCTTAGAAAATTGGGACAAGTATCTTAAGAAGTTGTATGACTCTTCAGACACTATGGGCACCTACTTAATCACTCGAGTAAAGGAGGAAGTATTCTCTCTTGATGAAATTGAGTCTGGTATTAATAACATCGGTAATGGGAAAGCTAAAGATATTGAAGGATACCAAGCTCAAATCCTTAAAATCAGAAGATCTATCCTCATTCCTTATCTCCACAAGCTTCTCAATTTGGATTTAACGCATGGCTTACCTAGCCTTTTGATGTAAACCATTATTGTACTTATATTTAAAAATGGGGACAAGAGCATCCCTTCCAACTTGTAACACCCCAAATTGCTATCCTTTTTAATTTGACATCTAAACAAATCCAAATGGGAAGTGGACCCCTATGGAGAAACAATGTGGATTTTTTTAAATATTTATCAGTAAATATAAATGGAATAATTATGTGTGCAATATGACTAGATTGAGATGGAGATCCTAGACCTTGATCCATGAGGATATGGATAAGGTTAGAATTTTCCAAAACCTTTCAGAAAAACCTTGAAAGGAATATTACAAAATTAGATTGGGAGAGAAAAATCTATTTCCCCCGATGAAGACGAAAGTAATTGGGAAGAGGAAGAAAAGCTGGAAAAGTTGAAAAGACGGCTTTAAAGTACCTCACTGAGGGAGACCTAGGAAAAACCAAGAATAAAGCATCTTGGAACTTCTGGACACAAAAAATTAGAAACAAGCTTGGGAAAGCACTTCTTAAATAAACTGCTCTAGGACAGACAAAGGGTTGTCTATCCAAGGAAGCAAGGATCTCAGCTCGGGGGTGAGTTAAGGAGATAGAACTCTACAGTTGGGAGGACTAGTCATATAAACTAATATGCACATTGGAATAATTTATTTCAAAATCTTATGGAGCTACTTATGTGTAGAAATACTCTTGTTTTTTTATTATTTGGAATTAAATTATTCTATGTTGAAGTGTTAAATATCCCATACATTTAATAGATTTAGTTGAACAGAATTTCTGTCATCTGTGTAGTTGTATGGGAGAATCATGGAGAGACCCATCTACCAGAATGTCTAAACCTATGATGGGTTTAAATCTAGAGATTAATGTCTCCCCTAAAAATTTTAATTCCTTTTGTATAGGAAAAGAAAATGCTAGTAGTTCTGCTTTTTAATAAGATCTGCATACTCTTCTGTGCAAAAATTTGAAGTCACATGCTAAGAAGTGATCAATTCTAATTATAATAATATCAATCTACTTTAGAGTTTTAATCTATGTCATGAAAAAGAAAATTTTCATTAACTTGTACAACATTAAAACATCATGGTTTGATATTATAAATGGAAAAGTAAGTACCATAGAAAATATCCCTGTATGCTGGATAAGACATGCCATCACTATTGACTGATATATATGTATAAAGCTATTTGTATAAATTTACACTCTAGTTGTACAAATTAAATTGCTTAAACCTTATAAAGATAATAGGGATTCAAAGAAGCATTAACGAATATAAATCTTTACATCATAACGTTGAAATATTATCCAACTGCTGACTGGAAGTAGACATTTCCTTACTACAATAACTAAACAAATTGTTGAATTAAGTGTAGTTAATATATATATATATATATATATATATAGATATATGAGATTTTTCATGCTATAAAAATACAGGAGCAATATACAGAAAAGAAATTTCATCAACTATACTGGTAAATACTTCAATAAAAGACATCGGCTAAATGAAAGGAACAATGTCAAAGAAAAACGTATATAAATTTTAACATGTGGCAACATTTGATGTATGTTAAATTAACTAGAACCTGAGATTTAGTCAGGAGTACATAAAACTATTCTTGTATCAAAAGAATGAAAACGATACTTTCAAATCAAAATAGAGCGGAAATATTGTACAAAAGTGTAAGCACACAGATTTAAGCGATTGTATATGCTATAGTAGAAGAAAGCTATTACTGTAGTTATCATATACACAGAGAATTTAAATAGTATGAGGAGCTGGAATTGTAAATATATATAAAAATATATATATAACTAAGTTCAATAGTCCCAGGAGGAGTATCTCGAAAAAAATAATTGATGCAACATTATTACAAAGTATATCTGGCAACCCTAGATAGAAAAGAAAACCTAGGCCATCGACTACATTCGAGAATCATTAAATAACGGTTTTTCCATCAAGACTATGAGTAGAGAAGGCAATGCCTAACAAACCTGTTTATAAATAAACATAGGCACAAGTTAGAATGCCGAACTCGATGCCAAACATTGTAAAAATAAGTAAGAACAAAAAAAATCGACGGGAGAAATATACCTGGAAACAAAAGAGGAAATGTTAATAATTAAAAATAAAAAAGGTGGATAAGGGAAAATAATAATAATAATAATAGAATGATATTTTCGTTACCTCACAGGAGTCTAGAGGAAGCCAACCAACTGTGTAAATAAATAACGAAAAATTAGAGTTGGGATAAAAAAATCCAAAAACAAGGTTTGAAGGAAAAGAAAAGTTCAACGAGAATTTATAATTACAATATGAATGATTCACTTACAGAGGAAACTGGAACGGATCTCGTCACAAGTTCGAGAAGCGTGAGTAATTCAAATAACACGTAGGTGATTAGGAGAAAGGATGTTAGAACATCTCCAGGCACCTAGTAAAAATTTGGAAAAATGACTTTATGTGCAGAGAGGAAAGAGACCGAAACGCATGGGGTCCTTTTCAATAGCCCTAATCATATGTACCTAGGAAGCTAATGAAACCAACCTCTTGTAAACAGAAATGATCATATCCATTAGAAGGATAACCCTGAAATAAACTATTGTGTATTAAGTTATAAAAATTTCTTCCTACGCTACAAATATAGGGTTCGATTTCAAAGTGAAAAATAGCTAGCGTATTCATTATAAATCCATGAAAACGAATATAGAAATGCCATTCTAGAGACTAGTAGAAGGACATCTTAAACCCTCTCGAAATGCTTCAATACAATTGTAAATACAGTAGCAGTGATCTAGAGAATGATTTCAAACAAAAATTCCCAATTTGAGAAAACAAATACTACACGAATGAATTCTTTGTTTCATATACGAGAAATTTCTAATAATATAGATGCATGAAAAACTTTACCAAGAAATGCGAGGCTTCACTGTATATAGTTGAGGCTCCTCGGTGAAAGGAAAATAAATTTTTAAATGTCAAACTGTTAAACCAATTTCTATAAGCACATAACCAAGAGAGAATTACTTACTGGAGATTAAACTGGTAGAGGCGTGAAGCTATATCCGGCGAACCTTGAAGGAAAACCAAGTTTCAACTATCTGAACTTTACTTACCCAGTAACGAAAGATAGAAAAACAATCAGCCATTAAGATAAATGAACATAGAGTAGGGTATATTGAGATATTCAAAATTAATATAAAACTAAAAATGGAAAAAAAAAATAACTCTATTACACCTTACACCTGGCAGAGATCCATCTCTTATCTCTCAAATCAACGATACGCTCAGTTGGATAGTACAAATATCTATTGCTAATTAATTTCAATGGTACCAGTACAGCTGAAAAATTTAAAACGATGGTCAGATCCATGACTTGGGTCCATATAAAATGTATGGTTTCTGTGACTCGAGGAGATGAGTTGAACATAGAATTTACTTCCTTAGTACTGGCATTGAAACACGAGAATAAACTCTTAAATTAGTGACAATTGACATCATTCTCTAGTTGTATAATTAAACATAAAATATCTCCTTTGAATTAAATGATAAGGCAGGTGGAGTAACATATACTATAGTACGTGGTAGTATACGGTCTTTGAGTCAAACGAAACTGTCAAAAATTTCATTGGAACCCGAGATGGAATGTATTTCCATATAGCATGGTTAGGGTATTAAAATATAATGATAAGATATAAAATTGAAAATTAAATAGAGAACCTTGTAAAAAGGGGTTGTAAATATTATGGTTGGAATATTATAAATTCTGTTTTAGTATGGGCATAAATTAAAATATCTTATCCTTATATTCAAACCTTATTTTATAAGTTTAGAATATAAATGAATGATTAAGGATATAGGTAAAGAATACACGGGAGTTAAAATGTGGAAGATAAAATAATATGATTTTATTATTAAAATGCATGTGGGTTGAATAAAGAAAATAATATATAAAAGCGGAATTTCTAGAAACGCATAAGTGATATTACTATATATATATATATCTATAAAATAAATAAATGGTATATTAAAAATGGTATCAGAGCTTTTGGAAAAATACTGGGAACTTTATGTGCTCACACAGAAAAGATATGCTGTTGTCAAATTTTATGCATTTTAAGTTTTTAGTAAATGTTGTTATGTTGAACAGTGAATAGTGTTGAAAATTACAGCTGCGAACCATGACTGAAGGGACAAACTATATGTAGATCTGGGTGGTGGAGAAAAAACGCCAGATCCAAATGCTCCGTTGATGGCTATGTTGCACAGAGTGCAATGAGAATATATTACAAATGGTGCCAAGGATTTGGGAAAAATACTGGGCAATTTATGTGCTCATGCAAAAACGATATGTTGTTGTCAAATTTTATGCATTTTAAGTTTTTACTAAATTTTGTTATGTTGAACAATGAACAGTGTTGAAAAGTACAACTGCGAAGCATGACTGAAGGGGACGAACTGTATGTAGCTCTGGGTGGTGGAGAAAACATGCCAGATCCAAATGCTCCTTTGATGGCAATGTTGCATAGAATGCAAAGAGAAATGGCACAACTTAAGAGCCATAATGACAGGCTATCTTTGGCCAGTGAGGAGCAAGAAAAAATCATCAGAGAACTAACTTCACTGAACAGCTAGGAAGGTGAAGGTTCTGGAAGAAATAGAAAAGGAAGAGTCAATTCCTCAGATGAGTCTGAGGAAGATGATGCCACTTGACAACAGTCTAGAAAGAAGAAGAAATTATAGGGTGAATTCCGGAAAATAAAACCTCCCTCCTATCATGGAGAGAAGGAGGAATATGTTGAGGCATGGTTGCTAAATATGATAAAGTACTTTCAGGTCTATGAGTATGAAATTAATTTAAGAGCCATATTGGCTATCTACCAGCTGCAAGGTAAGGCTACCTTGTGGTGGGAGGAAACAAAAATGGTTCACGCCATTGATGAAAAAATAGTGACTTGGGAATATTTTCATGTCAAGTTCAAAAATTGATATTGGAACGAACGCTACTATGATGAAAAAGAAAAAGAGTTTCATGAACTCAGATTGGGACAACTCACCATAGATGAGTTTGTCACCAAGTTCACAAATCTATTACGATATGTTCCTTATATCCGAGAAGAGAAGGCAAAGGTACAGATATTTCTGAACTGTTTTGCTACGGTGTACAAGGAGAAAATAGAGTTCGATAATTAAAAAAAAATAGACGAAGTTGTGAGAAAAGCCAAGTTATGCTACCAGAAGTTTAGGGGTAAGACTGAGCAAGGAAAGAGCTGGTCAAACAAAGGTGAATTCAAGGGAAAGAAATAGAAACCAACTTATTTAAGGAATTTTGGTAGGAACCATTAGCGAAATAAATTTAGCAAAATAAGTGAAAATAAATATATGGGAATAATAAGAAGGAAGGAAATGTTAAAATGCGGGATCCTTTGAAGTGTTGGGGTTGCGTAGAACCTCATCTGTTGAGGTACTATCCCCATCGAAATATTCAAACAGTGAAAGTATTATGGGAGGCCACCACAGTAAATGACGTAGCAAGGAATATTCCCACAATTAGTGCAGCCTGAGAAAATCAGCATGCAGAACATCAGTCTTGTAAGGTCGAGATGGAAGGTATGATTGCTGACCAATCTGTTATAGTTTTAATAGATCTAGGTGCATCTTTGAGTTATATTAGTCTGCAAGTAGTAGAAAAATGTAAACTCAAAACAGAGAAGTTTCAGCAGTCTTGGTTGGTGCAGTTAGCCACTGGTATCAAATGCAAGATAACTCATAAGTTACCTCAAATGACCATGAAGTTGAATGATTACCAAACAGAAGTAAATTTAAATATTCTTCCATTGGGTTCATATGATGTACTAATAGGAATGGACAGGTTAGAAGAACAGAAAACCAAGATAAATTTTTTAGACAAAAAGTTACACTGCATTGATAGAGAGGGAAAACCAGTCATACTAAAATGGAAACTGAAACCCATCTATGTCAGATAGATCTCAGCCCTTCAATTAAAAAGAACTTCTAGAAAGGGGTATCAAGTGTATGCAATGCATGTTGAAGAAGTAGGACAGCAATCAGAGAAAAACTTATTAGAAACTTTACCAGTGATAAGAGAATTTAAAGAAGTGTTTCCGGATGAGATTCCTCATCTTCCCCCCAAGAGAGAGATGGATTTTAAAATTGATTTAGTGCATGGAGAAACTCTGGTTTCTAGAGCCCCTTACCGAATGAACCCCCCTGAGCTAGTGGAGTTAAAAATGGAATTACAATAATTGTTGAAGAAAGGATACATGAGACAGAGTGTATCTCCTTTGGGAGCACTAGTGTTGTTTGTGAAAAATAAGGATGGTACCTTCCGAATGTGTATTGACTATCGTCAACTAAATAATTTGACTATCAAAAACAGGTATTTGTTACCCCAAATAAATTACCTCTTTCATCAAGTTAGGGGAGCCTCTTTGTTTTCCAAGATTGATTTAAGGACGGGTTATCACTAGTTGAGAATTAAAGAGGAAGATATCAGCAAAACAGCATTTCGAACCCGGCATGGACACTATGGATTTGTAGTCCCACCATTCGGGTTGACAAATGCACCTGCCACTTTTATGTGGTTAATGAATAGGTTATTGAATAAATACTTAGATAAATTTATACTAGTATTTATTAATGACATTTTAATCTATTCAAAAAGTGAGGGAGAGCATAGATACCACCTTAGAATCGTATTGCAGACTCTTAAAGAGATTCAGTTGTATGCCAAGTTTAGCAAATGTGAATTTTACAAGGATAAAATTCAATGTTTGGGGCATATAATTTTAGAACAAGGATTTGTTGTTGACCCTGAGAAGATAAAGTCTATTACACAATGGCCTCTACCTACTAATGTATCATCAGTAAGATCATTTATGGGAATTGCGGGCTGCTATAGAAGGTTTTTAGAAAGGTTTTCCGCTTTAGCCTATCCCATAACTTCATTGCAAAGGAAATGTAGAAACTTTGAATGGACATAAAAATGCCAAAATAGCTTTGAACAACTAAAATTGAAACTTACTACAACACCTAATCTGAAGATTGCAGATCCTAATAAGGAGTTTGTAGTATATACTGATGCGTGTGGAGAATGATTAGGGGGAGTATTATTACAAGAAAATTCTTTTATTTCCTATGAATCTAGAAAACTTAAGAAACACGAACATAATTATAGTGTGTATGATCTTGAGTTCGCTTTTGTAATTCATGCTCTCAAGATGTGGCGACACTATCTTCTAGGGAAGAAATTTATTTTGACGACAGATCACATTAGCCTAAATTATTTCTTCACTCAAACAGATTTGAATGCTATACAAGCCAGATGTTTGTCTTTTTTGAGTGAATTTGGCATGGAAATAAAACATATAAAAGGAAAACAAAACAAAATTGTTGATATCCTAAGTAGAAATTCTCGCCAAAATATATGCAGCATTGGGAGTAGTGCCAACTTTTACTTAGAGGGATTAGTTCAAAAGGTAGCAGATCAAGATCCAAGCTATGAAAAACTACAAACTCAATTACTGAAAAGGAAATGAAAGGGTATACACAAAATCAAAAAGGACTGATTTGTTATAGAGAAATAATATACATCCCCAAAGTAGACTCTTTGAAAAAGGAAATTCTAGATGAATATCATAAACAACCTTATTCTGGACAATGTGGATATCATAAACTACTCACAGCTTTGAAAAATAATTTATTTTGGCCATGAATGAAAAAGGATGTAGCAAGCTACCTACCCAGATGTATGGAATGTCAACTGGTAAAATTTGAACATCAGGATCTAGCTGGACTGCTAAATCCTTTAGCAATTCTAGAATGGAAATGGGAAACTGTTTGTATGGATTTTATAACTGGGTTACCAAGAACCAAATATTAGCATGACTCGGTGATGGTAGCGGTAGATACTCTGACGAAGGCTGCACATTTCATGCTTGTTCAATCTACCTTTGGAACAGCCCAAGTAGAAAATGTGTTCATGAAATCATAAGGCTACATGGGGTCCCTAAAATGATTATTTCTGATAGAGATGCCAAGTTGACTGCAGCATTTTGGAAGAGTATGTTTGGGGGAATGGGCACTAAATTAAACTTTAGTACTGTCTATCACCCTCAAACGGATGGTCAAAACGAGAGAAGAAATCAAATTTTGGAAGATATTTTGAGGATGTATGTGATGGATAGGCTAACTAAATGGGAATACTATATACATTTAGTAGAATTTGCCTATAATAACAGATATCAGACTTCCATAAAAATGAGTCCATTTGAAGCACTCTATGGAAGAAAATGCCACACTCCTTTAAACTGGAGCCAACCTGAAGATAAATTAGTGCTTGGGCCAGACACTTTGCAGGAAATGGAAAGAATTGTCAAAAAAATTTAGAAAAATATCAAGATAGCTCAGGATCAGCAGAAAATTTATGTATAAAAGAAGAGAGTACACCGAGAGTTAAGTGTGGGTGATCATGTGTATCTGAGGATTAAGCCCAAGAAGAGCACTTTGCACACTGGTAGTTGTGCAAAATTATCTCCTAGATATTGTGGACCGTTTGAAGTACTGGAAAGGGTGGGACTAGTGGCTTATAAACCGACCTTACACATGCATATTAAGGTTCATGATGTGTTTCATGTTTCTTTATTAAAAAAATATGTACATGATTCTGCTCACGTTATTGATTGAAATGTGATTCAGGTGGAACCAGAAAGGGAATTCCTTCCCGAGCCACTTCAAATCTTGGAGCGAAAAGAAATTAAACTGCGGAATCGAATGGTAGCCAGAGCAAAAGTTCAATGGAAGCACTTTATTGTAGAATAATCTACTTGGGAAAGGGAAACTGAAATGATGGAATAGCACCCATCACTATTTTCACAGTGAACTGTTTAAAGTTATTTTGTCAACATTGAGGATGGTGTTTGTTTTTAGAGCGGGAATGTGTAACACCACAAATTTCTATGCTTTTTAATTTGACATTTGAAAAAATTCGAAGGGGAAGTGGACCCCAATGGAGAAACAATGTGTGGATTTATTTAAATATTTATCAATAAATATAAATAGAATAATTATGTGTGCAATATGACTAGATTGAGATGGAGATCCTAGACCTTGATCCATGAGGATATGGATAAGGTTAGACTTTCTCAAAACCTTTCAGAAAAACCTTGAAAGGAATATTACTAAATTATATTGGGATAGAAAAATCTAATTTCCCCAATGAAGAGGAAATTAATTGGGAAGAGGAAGAAAAGCCAGAAAAGACAACTTTAAAGTACCTCACTGAGGGAAGCCTAGGAAGAAACATGAATAAAGCATCCTGGAATTTATGTACGCAGAAACTAGAAACAGGATTGGGAAAGCACTGCTTAAATAAACTTCTCCAAGACAAACAAAGGGTTGTCTATCCAAGGAAGGAAGGATCTCAGCTCGGGGGTGAGTTAAAGAGATAGAAGAATATAGTTGGGAGGACTAGTCATATAAACTGGTATGCACATTGGAATAATTTATTTCAAAATCTTATGGAGCTACTTATGTGTAGACATACTATTGTTTTTTTATTAGTTGAAATTAAATTATTCTGTGTTGAAGTATTAAATATCCCATACATTTAACAGATTTAATTAGACATAATTTATGTCATCTGTATAGTTGTATGGGAGAATCATGGAGAGACCCATCTACCAGAATGTCTAAACCTATGATGGGTTTAAATCTGGAGATTAATGTCTTCCCTAAAAAGTGTAATTCCTTTTGTATAAGAAAATAAAATGCTAGTAGTTCCGGTTTTTAATAAGATGTGCATACTCTTCTGTGAATTTTTTTTTAAGTCACGTGCTGAGAAGTGATCAATTGTAATTATAATAACATCAATCTACTTTAGAGTTTTAATCTCTATCATGAAAAAGAAAATTTTCATTAAATTGTACAGCATTAAAACATCATGGTTAGATATTATAAATGCAAAAGTAAGTACCGTAGAAAATATCCCTGTATGCTGGATAAAACATGCCAGCACTATTGAATGATATATATATATATAAAGCTATTTGTAGAAATTTACACTCTGGTTGTACAAATGAAATTGCCTAAACCCTATAAAGATAATAGGGATTCAAAGCAACATTAACAAATATAAATCTTTACATCATAAGGTTGAAATATTATCCAACTACTGACTAGAAGTAGACATTTCCTTACTACAATAACTAAAAAAACTACTGAATTAAGTGTGGTTAATATATATATATATATATATATATATATATATATATATATATATATATGAGATTTGTCATTCTGTAAAGATACAGGAGAAATATACAGAAAATAAATTTCATCAACTATACAAGTAAATACTTAATACAAGACATCGACTAAACTAAATGAAAAATGTCAAAGAAAAAAGTATATAATTTTAACATCTGGCAACATTTGATGTATCTTAAATTAACCAGAACCTCATATTTAGTCAGGAGTACATGAAACTATTCTTGTATCACAAGAATGAAAACAATACTTTCACATCAAAACAGAGAGGAAATATTGTGAAAAAGTATAAGCACACAGATTTAAGTGATTGTATCTATTACAGTAGACGAAAGTTATTACTGTAGTTATCATATACTCGGAAAATTTAAATAGTCTGAGAAGCTGGAATTGTAAATATATATATATATATATAATATAACTAAGTTCAACAGTCTCGTCAGGAGCATCTCCAAAAAAATTAATTGATGCAACATTCTTACAAAGTGTATTTGGCAACCCTAGATAGTAAAGAAGCCCTAGGCCATCGACTACATTCCATAATCATTAAAGAACGGTTTTTCCATGAAGATTATGAGTATAGAAGGCAATTCCTGATCAACCTGTTTATTGAGAAACATAGGTACAGGTTAGAATGTTGAACTCGATGTTGGACATTGTAAAAATAAGTAAGAATAAAAAAATTCGACAGCAGAAATATACTTGGAAACAAAAGAGGAAATATTAATAATTAAAAAGAGAAAAGGCAGATAAGCGAAATTAAAAAAAAAAAATTAATAATATAATGATATTTTCATTACCTCACAGGAGTCTGGAGGAAGCCAACCATCTGTGTAAATAAATAACGAAAAATCAGGGTTGGGATAAAAAAATCCAAAAAGAAGGTTTGAAGGAAAAGAAAAGTTGAACGAGTATTTATAATTACAATATGAATGATTCACTTACAGAAGCGTGAGTAAATCGAATCCCGATGATTATGAGAAAGGATGTTAGAACATCTCCAAGCACCTGGTAAAAATTTGGAAAAATGACTTTCTATGCAGAGAGGAAAGAGACCGAAATGCATGGGGTCCTTTTCAATAGCCCTAATCATATGTACCTATGAAGCTAATGAAACCAGCCTATTGTAAACATAAATTATCATATCCATTAGAAGGATAACCCTGAAAGAAAATATTGCGTATTAAGTTATGAAAATTTCTTCCTACGCTACAGATATAGGGTTCAATTTCAAAGTGAAAAATAGCTAGCGTATTCATCATAAATCCATGAAAACAAATATAGAAATGACATTCCAGAGACTAGTAGAAGGACATCTTAAAACCTCTTGAAATGCTTCGATATAATTGTAAATACAGTATCAGTGATCTAGAAAAAGATTTCAAACAGAAATTCCCAATTTGAGAAAATGAATACTACAAGAATGAATTATTTGTTTCATATATGAGAAATTTCTTATAATATAGATACATGAAAAACTTTACCAAGAAATGCGACGCTTCACTATATATAGCTGAGGCTCCACGATGAAAGGAAAATCGATTTTTAAATGCCAAATTGTTAAACCAATTTCTGTAAGCACAGAACCAAAAAATAATTACTTACTGGAGATTAAACTAGTAGAGGCGTGAAGCTATATCCGGCAAACCTTGAAGAACAATTTTTTTTTGACTATATAAGCTTTACTTACCCAGTAACGAAATATAGAAAAACAATCGGCCATGAAGATAAACGAACAGAGAGTAGGGTATATTGAAATCTTCGGAATTAATAGAAAGATGGAAATGAAAAAAAGACCTAACTCTATTACACCTTACACCTGGCAAAGATCCATAGGTTATCTCTCAAATCGAGGATACGCTCAGTTGGATAGTACAAATATCTATTACTAATTAATGTGAATGGTACCAGTACAGCTGAAAAATTTAAAACAATTGTCAGATCCATGACGTGGGTCCATATAAAATATATGGTTTATGTGACTCAAGGAGATGAGTTGAACGTCAAATTTACTTCATTAATACTGGAATTGAAACACGAGAATAAACTCTTAAATGAGTGATAGTTGACATAATTCTCTAGTTGTATGATTAAACATAAAATATATCCTTTGAATTAAATGACAAGGAAAGTGGAGTAACATACACTATAGTGCGTGGTACTATACGATCTTTGAGTCAAACGAAACCATCGAAAATTTTATTGGAACCCGAGATGGAATGTATTTCCATATAGCATGGTTAGGGTATTAAAATACAACGATAAGATATAAAATCGAAAATTAAATAGACAACCTTATAAAAAGGGGTTGTAAATATTATGGTTGGAATATTATAAATTATGTTTTAGTATGGGCATAAATTAAAATATCTTATCCTTATATTCAAACATTATTTTATAAGTTTAGAATTTAAATGAATGATTAAGGATATAGGTAAAGAATACATGGGAGTTAAAATGTGGAAGATAAAATAATATGATTTTATTATTAAAGTTCATGTGGATTGAATAAAGAAAATAATATATAAAAGCAGAATTTCTACAAACCCATAAGTGATATTACTATATATATATCTATTAAAAAAAAAAAAAGGGTATATTACAAAGCTACAGGACCATTATGGTTAGCCATATCTTCGCCAATATTTATGGGCTCATTTCGGAGAAGAACCTTAGCCTTTGGCTTGAAATCAAGGGAAAAAGAGCTAAAGGACAAGATGGTTTTAAGAGACATCACTTGACTATTGACCATCTAGTCACTCTTACAATCATTGTGGATGAATTTCGTAATAGTAAAGTTGATATCTTTTGTTTCTTTGTGGACATTACAAAAGCTTTTGAAATTGTCCCTCGGGAAAATTTGGGAGAGACTTAAAGAGATCATTGCCCCTCCTGAGCTGAGGATTGTTGTGATCCGTCTCTATGAGACCATGATTTCCAAGATTAATACCAACGAGGGGTGGTATAAAGACATTAAATGCAATATTAGAGTTAATCAAGGGTGTCCCCTATCCCCTACGCTTTTTGGCATGTACATCCATAAGATAGAGGAATGTCTGGAATATATGGGGTGCAAGGTAACCAAGCTTGCTCGTGTTCTCATTACTCTTCCCCTATATTATGATGATATTGTTTTTCTTACAAAAATCCATGATGATCTTGAAAATCAACTCCAGATTCTTCATGACTACTGCACCAAGATGGGTATAAGATTTAATAGCGACAAGACTAAAGTCATGTTTTTTAAATCCAAAATAGTTACCCATGGTAGTTTCGTGTATAATAACTAGTGCTTAGAGAAGGTTTCTTCTTATAAGTATTTGGGCATTGACTTCCATCATTCTCTCAACTGGAAAAATAGCATCGAGAAAAGGATTATTGGGGGCTAGAAAGATTATTATGAGCTTGATAACAATTGTAAGTTAGTTGATCTTTACATTTGGAGTAAAACGAGGTTCCTCCTTGAGACACTTGTCACCCTTGTTGTCTTATACAGTTGTGAATTCTACGGTTGCAGTATATCAACAGAGTCATGGAGGAAGATTGAGGTGATTCAAAAGGAATTCATAACATACAACCTTAATATCAAGGGAAATACTCCCTATCCTATCCTCTTGATTCAATATTGTTTGTGCCCCATTGAAAGTACAACCATGTTTAGATATGTATAAGAATAATATTGACAACATGAAATCAAAAAGTCTCCCTAAAACATCTTCTAACTGTAATCAAAACCCTCACCTTTTCCTCAAGCGTGGGTGGCATAAGGATGCCCAGTCCTGGCTCAACCATTGGGGAATTAAGCAGCGTCTTAGTATGGGAAAAACATATAATATCAAAAATACTATTACCTCCAAGTTGAAGGACAAGATGTGGGAGGATCAAGAGCTAGAGGGTAAAAGGAAGTTAAGTTACTATAAGTAAGTGATCATGCCCACTCTTGATAATGAGACTTATCTCTCTGTGTTTTCAAAAAATAAGAAAAAAATGAGCATCGCTAATATTATAACTAATTCCCATGAGCTTCGGAGTGAGATAGTGCGGTGGTTATTCCAGATATCCCTTGGAATGATATAATCTATTAGATCTATGATTCTAAGCAGGTGAAAGATGGAAAGAACTTCCTTTTAGACTATCCGACTCTTACTCACATTCACTCTAATTTCCCTACCATTTTTCACACTTCCAATATTCTCAACTTATTAAGCCAATGCACCTATGGCGATCTTGGAGAACTTATTTCCCTTATATTTGACCATAGAAACAAGATTTTGAAGAATGAAACTTAGATTCATTCTCCTCTCTTAAGGTCTGATAGATCATATTGGGCTTAACAGACAGTAGCCATCATCATCATCATCATCATCATCATAAGATATTTGGTTGTATAGTACATAATAGTATGTTGTTAAACAACTCTTAGCATGATCACAAAAAAAGTTTATTTTTTCGAAATATAGTTCTACAAGTAATTTAATTTTTCACTTAACAGACAATTATCCCAACATTGTTACATGATAAAGTTATAGATATTGGTCCCTTGCACACACACACACACACACACACACACACACACACATATATATATATATATATATATATATATATTAACACCTCCCCTAGAAATATATAAAATTTAATCAACATTAAACAAAAATGTTTAACACAACATTGATTTATTACAAAAGAAAAATAAAATTATTACATTGTAAAAACTATTAACAAATCATAAAACATATAACATCATATCAAAATGATGGTTTTACTGATCATCTATTTTTTCATAACTCTTATCCACACACATGCATGATTTATTAGAAGGGAATGTGTTGTGATTAGCACTTATTTCAGCTTTGGCATTGATGGCCTGTACAAGATAGAGTTATTATATGGCTAGCTAGCATCGTATGGTAGGGAGAATAGTTCTATGTCTTATGTTGATTTTAATACGACAATACCCCTTCTACAACAAGGGTTCTCGATTCGACGAGATCTCTAGACATGTGTAATCTCCTCGAAGATCTCCTCATATCAATGGTCGACGACCATGTTGAAATATGACAACAAATGTAAATAACATAGAATTCGGAAAATTTACTTATTACCTATTAGTTGGTTGTATAACAAAATGAAGTTAGAATAATGAAATAGCCCAGGTTAAATTGGATGGCCTGAGAGTCTTTTAATGTGGAGAATAATTCTTGATTAATATAGTTTCCAATCCCTTGCCCCGTGGAGGTTTCCTTGACACGTAAATTCATGTGTTTACCTTTGTGTGTGTTTAATTTAGTTTTTCATTCCATTATACATTTATAATTCTTTGTTCAGTATTGTTTATTAAAAGTACAATTGGTATCAGAGCTTTATAACCAAGTTGAAATTCCCTAACTTTAATTTCTTCTGGATTAAAGCCCGCTGCTATCCATTTCTACACAATAGATTTGCTATGGCTATGATCCTGCATGCTACGAATAGCCAGAGATCAAGGGTTTACTATCAATAAATTCGCTGGAGAATTATGTGCCCACGTGTGTGCCCCATTCGAGGGTTGTTCATTGTCCAAAATTGGTGCCCAATTTCGAGCGTTGTCTAGGTTGCAGAAAAAAAAAAGGGCCAGAGGGTTTGTGGAGGATTCCATGTTGAGCTGAGGTGTCGTGAGAGGTGTTGTTGAAATTGGCTTGCATGCTCCACATTGCTGCCAGAAATGAAAACACTACTGCGAGGAAAGAAACCATGTATGTCTGCCTGATGCAATGTAAGAAAGTCCACCATCAAGGGAAAAGCGGCACATTAAAATTGTTTTCACTGTCCGCTGCGGAGAAAGGAAGAGTCTACCACCAGAAGGCAAGACAGTGCTGCTCGGGTATCCTGAATAAATTTTTTTTTGGTTTAATAACTCTTTTTAAGAAATTTCTTTAAAGTTAAGGCAGACAGTTTAAAGTTAAGGCAGACAGAAAGAAGTTAAGGCAGATAGTTTAAAGTTAAGACAGAAAGAACATAAAGTTTTCTTTTTAAAGACAGAAAGAACATAAAGTTTTTTTTTTAAAGGCAGAAAGAAGTGATTTACAGTTTTTTATTGTAAAACTAAGTTATTCTAAGTATTTTTTTTAGGTAATTAGACTCGTTGAAAAAGATTTAGAATATTGAATGATTTAGAAAAATGTATTGTTTGAAGAGGGAATTGAAAAAGGTCTTTGGAAATTTTAACTGGAAAATCATTGAGCAATTTCAGAAATAATATTTTTTTTTTTAATTTGCAAGAATTAGTTTTATAAGAAACTAATTGGAAGTTGGAAACAGAAGAAAAAAAGAAATAGTTGGAATTTTAAGTAAGAGAAAACTAGAAATTTCCAAAATGAGAAATGCAAAGTTTGAGGTGGATAAATTCACCGAGAAGAACAATTTTGCATTGTGGAAACTGAAGGTTAAGGATTTGTTGGTGGAAAAAGGGTTGCACAAAGCATTAGACGGGGTAAATAAAAAACCTGCAAGCATGACAGATTCAGACTGGGAGGAATTGGATGTCTGAGCCCTCAGTACCATTAGGTTATGTTTAGGAGATGAAATTCTTTTAATATTGTTGGAAAGAGTACAACTGAAGGGTTTTGGGAAAAAATGGAAACCTTGTATATAACTAAATCATTGACAAATAGAATTTATTTAAAAAGACAATTGTACAGTCTTCGGATGAAGGAGAGTGCAAAAGTTGCAGAACATTTAAATGTTTTTAATACACTTATTTTCCAGTTGTCAGATATGAAAGTTAAAATGCAGGAAGAAGACAAGGAAATAACCTTCCTGTGTTCTTTGCCCGAGTCATGGGACCATTTTTTAACTTCAATTAGTTTGAGCACTGCCGATTCTTTGAAATTTTAATCTGTTGTGGGTGCTCTCTTATCTGAAGAAGTACGAAGGAAATCTAGTATTGATACATCTTCACCAAAAGCCATGGTAGCTAGAGGTCCGTCAAAGGAAAGAGGGGAGAAAGCAAGGGGTTCTCCCAGATCAAAGTCAAAGGGTGACAACAAGTCTAAAGCGAAGTGCTGGTACTGCAACAAACTTGGACACCTCAAGAAAGATTGTTGGAATTGGAAGGAGTCAGAAAACCATAACAGGGAAGCAAATGATGTTGATTCAGGTATGGTTGATGAAGTTTTAACTGCTAAAGCTCTCCCTGTTTGTAATGTCTCTTAAGATGCTGAAAATTGGCTATTAGACTCTGGTGCTTCTCATCATACGAGTCTGCACCGAAGTTGGTTTACTTCATATGAAACTGTAAATGGTATTTCTATATTCATGGGAAATAATGCATCTTGTCAGACTGTTGGGATTGGTAATGTAAAAATTAAATTGTATGACGATACTCTTAAAACATTATCTAATGTTAGGCATGTACCTAAACTAAATAAAAATTTGATTTCCTTGGGATTTTTGTATTTGAATGGGTATAAATTTACAGGTCAGAATGGAGTGCTGAAAGTCTCAAAAGGAGCCTTGGTTTTTATGAAGGTTGAAAAGGTCGGAAACCTGTATAGACTCAAAGGAAGCACTCAAGTTAGTGAAGCACCGATCGTATCAGAAAAATCAGAAGAAGTTTCTCATCTATGGCATCAGCGGTTGGGTCACATGAGCGAGAAAGGTCTTCAGGTACTGATGAACCACAAGTTGCTTCCTGATTTGAAATCATTGAAGTTGGATTTTTTTTAATATTGCATGTTTGGAAAACAATGTAAACAAAGGTTCAAGACTAGAAATCATAATAGTAAACAGATTTTAGACTACATTATTTTTTCTCTGTGGGGACCATCTCGTACTGTGTCTTATAGAGGTGCATTATTTTTCTTAAAATTTATTGATGATTTTTCCCATAAATTTTGGGACTATATGTTGAAAAACAAATCTGTTGTATTTAATGTTTTCGAACAATTTAAAACAATGGTGGAAAAGAAAACATGCAAATCAATTAAATGTTTAAGAATTAACAATGGCAGTGAATTTACTTCTTTAGAATTTGAACAATTTTGTAAGGATGAAAGGATTGTTAGACATAAAACTGCTATTTATACTCCTAAGAAAAATGGCGTTGTTGAACGGATGAATCAGACTCTTATGGAAAGAGCCAGAAGCATGATCAACAATGCTAACCTGCAAAAGGAGTTGTGGGCAGAAGCAGTATCTAGTTCTTGTTATTTAGTTAACATATCACCTTCAGTTGCAATAAACTGTAAAATTCCTGAAGAAGTTTGGTCTGGTCAGTCTTGTGATGCCTATGCTCTTATTCATAGAAATAAACGTTCAAAGTTAGATCCAAAATAGAAATGTTGTGTCTTTGTGGGGTATGATTATGTAGAGAAATGATATAGGTTGTGGGATTCTTCTTCATGGAAGATAGTCATTAGTAGAGATGTAACATTTGATGAATATTCTCTTCTAAAATCAGATGTTGGAAAAGTTCAACAGGAATAGGTATCACCAAATCAATAAATTTAATTGGAGACTAAAACTTTTCCAGAAAGTCGAAAGGAGGGAGAGACTTCTGATGAAAAAGGTGAAGAAGCAAAGGAAACTGGAGAAATTCCAGAACCAATTCAACAACCAGTCACTCTAAGAAGGTCTACAAGGAAAATAAAAACACCTAAAAGGTATGAAGATTACGCTTCTTCTTTTGCATTCATTATTGAAGATGGGGAACCTTCTTGTTATCAAGAAGCAGTACGTGATGCAGATAGCGAGATATGGAAAAAGGCTATGGAATAAGAAATATAGTCCTTAGGCAAGAACAATACCTAGGATCTTGTAGAAGTTCCTGAAGGGAGAAGTGTTGTTGGGTGCAAATGGGTCTTCAAGTTGAAAAAAAAAAATTATGGAAGTATTGAGAGGTATAAGGCAAGTCTGGTTGCAAAAGGATATTCTGAGGTTGAAGGTATTGATTTTCATGAGATTTTTTCACCAGTTGTTGAACTTGTTTCTATTCGTACTGTGTTAGCACTAACTTCTTTACTTGACATTGAGTTAGAACAGTTAGATGTTAAAACATCCTTTCTTCATGGTGATTTGGATGAAGAGATATACATGGATTAGCCAGAAGGTTTTGTACAAGGTCGCAATAGAAGATTAGTTTTAAAGCTCAGGAAATCATTGTATGGCCTGAGTCAGTCGCCCACACAATGGTACAAGAAGTTTGATCCCTTCATGGTAAGCCATAATTTTATCAGAAGTGAGTATGATCATTATGTATACTTCAAAAATTTCAATGACATATTCATTATCTTGGTGTTGTATGTTGATGATATGCTTATTGCAAGCAAAAGCATGGAGGAAATCAACAAGTTAAAGGCTCAGCTCTCTAGGACGTTTGATATGAAGGATCTTGGAGTGGAAAAACATATCTTGGGCATGGAGATACACCGAGATAGGAAGAATGGTAAGCTTTGGTTATCACAATAGAAGTATGTAGAGAAAGTACTTGAAAAGTTCGGTATCAACAATTTGAAACCTCTTAATGTTCCATTAGCTTCCTATTTTAAGCTTTCTTCGGATTTAAGTCCTAGAACTAATGAAGAAAATAATTATATGTCTCGTGTACCATATGCAAATGCGGTAGGAAACTTAATGTATGTGATGGTATCTACAAGACCTGACACTTCACATGCAGTTGGAGTTGTCAATAGGTTGATGGCAAATCGAGGAGAAGTACATTGGCGAGCAGTGAAATGGATGCGTCGGTATTTGAAAGGCACAAGTGACCATTGCATTAGCTTTGATGGTCGTGAAGGTTCAGTCTGTGGATATGTTCATGCTGATTATGTAGGTTATTTGGAGAAAAGGAGGTCTACTACAGGTTATGTTTTTACTCTTGCGGGTGGAGCAATCAGCTGGATGTCAAAGCTTCAGGAGACAATTTCTTTGTCCACTACTGAAGTAGAGTATGTAGGTGCTTCAGATACATGTAAAGAGGCAATCTCGTTAAAAGGTCTACTTGATGAGATTGGAAGGACGCAGGAGAAAGTGAATGTATTATGTGACAGTCAGAGTGCTATTTATTTGGTTACAAATCTAGCCCATCACAGCAAGACCAAGCACATCGATGTAAGGTATCATTTTGTAAGACATGTAATCGAAGGCGGCAAAGTAGTTCTCAAGAAGGTTCATACATAGGAGAATCATGCACATATTTTCACGATGCCAATTACAGTAGAGAAGCTGAGATGGTGTCCCGCTTCTCTTGGCTTGCAGAAAAGATGATGAATGGGCATGGGCAAGGGATTAGGAAAATTGTTGTCAAGGTGGAGTTTGTTGAAATATGACAACAAATGTAAATAATGTAAAATTGGGAAAATTTACTTATTACATGTTAGTTGGTTGTATAACGAAATGAAGTTAGAATAATGAAATAGCCCATGTTAAATTGGATGGCCCCAGAGGCTTGTAATGTGGAGAATAATTTTTTGTTAATAGAGTTTCCAATCCCTTGCCTCGTGAAAGTTCCCTTGACACATAAATTCGTGTGTTTACCTTTGTGTATCCTCGAGGTGAATCCACGGCTATCAATCGCTGCCATAGGGTAACTGTCCCTTGGGGTAAGGAGGAGGAATTCCTTTGTCATTTCCACCGCGTGAAACGATGGTTTCCTCCTCTGCAACCAGCACTCGAGGTCTGCAGTAGGTACCCTCTTCATAGCTACGCCTTGGAATACATCTTCGATGTTTCGGTTACATCTCACACATTACAGGTCATGGTTAAAGATAATTTCGTTAGCTTGCATGTCGGTGCCACAAGGATTCTAACAACATAATAGTGGAGAAGGTTAACCATTGTGCTTAATTTGAAGATGGTCTTGATGTTGCCTATGATGTCATAGTCCACATGATGTCTGCGTTCTCTTGCAGGGATTCACTTTCAGTTCTGCTCATTTACAGGTAAATTCCTCTGCGATACACTCATGAACCTTCATATTTAGTTGGGGTTAATTTATTTAGAAGGTTACCTAAGAAGCTTCGTTCTTGTGACAGGTATTGGTGTTTACTATTCTTTCATCCACAAATTTTCCAGTCCCTCAAATTTGCTGTTCGCTCTACCATAGGTATTCTGGAAACTCTCTGTTCCCGCCGAATTGGTCCCTTGTAGCTAAAGAGATGATGCTCAGTTATTAATGTTCTTAATATGCTGTTAGGGTTTTATTAGATTTCCCCTGTCATTTACTTCCGGGTTATTCCGGTTTGTTCAGTTAGGCTTTCTTTTATATAACATATGGCAGTCCCGGTTAACAGGACATACCTTGTATTAATGTTGAGGTTGGAATCTATCGAAGATATATGTAGTAATTTGCCCATTGTTTTTAATTATAAAAATTGGTTTTGAATACAGCCAACCTCTGTGAGGTTGCGGTGAAGGGCTAGAGTGCTATTAGGTGTTTATATAAATGTTAATATTACAATTGCCCATTTGTACTTCAGCTAAGTGTGTCTTTCCCACATGGTCGCAATGATTTATCTATTGTTTTACTCATATTACTATGTCATTGATTTTTATATTGATTGTTGTGGCTCCACATTGTACATGAAATGCACCGAAGGGTTTGAATGGCACTGTTGGAATAATAGTTGTTCTTTTTATTAAATCTTTAATATTTATTATGATGAAATTCGTAAGGTAGACATGTCTTCTAATGAGCATAGTCTTTAATTTTTTTTGTTTTGCTACCTATTCTATGGTTTATCGAGTTCATTTTCTGTGTGTTCGAAGGACTCCACATTACGGTTGAGATTTATTATTTCCATCCAACAAATTATTTACAACACTGCTGACACAGATTAACATTCTAGCCTTTGGTTTCTTCGCTTGCCTTTGTAAGTGTAGTAGAAACCCATCTATATTCCAATGAAGAACTACCTCTATCAAGCCGTTACTCGTGATATGGAAGGCTAATCTACCCTCCGGGTCTGACATTTCTTCCGCTTCCAATTCCCTCTTGAATTAACAGTTTTTATTCTATTTATTTCCGCAGACAGTAACTTTCATTTCTGTGAACTTAATAGTTTCAGTACACATCTTTCCTAATTTACTTTCAAGGCTATATTCCACGTGCTAATTTCATTATTTTTTGTCGTATGAATCCTCTAGACAGAAAATAAATTCTATCAAAATACTTATATGTTTTCTGATATAAGTTCACACAACTCAAGTTGAGTGTGATGCTCCACCCAACCTCGAGACAAGTCGCTACTGCGTCTCTCGCCCAAGCCACTGGACATTTGGAATTCAGGATTTCAACCTAGTATAAGGCCTTGGCCCTCTGATCTCTACTAGAGAGGGACCCCTTCACACTTTCCACTCTGTTTGAGTGTTCCAGTTCAATTCCTATCTCTTTTCTCCTACATGTTTGCCTCATGTTCCTCTCCCTATATAATTTTGAAATGGAGTTTAATTTTATTTATACAAATATTGAAATAATTAATAGATAATATTAAATTTTTTATTATATATTATTTTATATATAGTAATATAAAAAAGATAAGGATCTAGGCTAATGTTTTTGAAAACACGTAATACTTTTTTTTACATTTATGAAATAATTGTATTTAATGTAATAATACTAGTCAATAGTTTTTTGTTTGTCATTTTTATGTAAATTATTAAAGAAATGGAAAAAGTGTTATTTACTAGTTTTATAGAAGACATGTGAGTTTCATTTTCTTAGAAATTAAGTACTATTACCATTTTTTTTAAATATTTTGTAGTCCATAAATAAATCCAATTTAAGTAAAACTTTTCTAAAATTAAATTAATTTTGGTAATATTGTTTTTGAAAATGAGAAAAAATAAATTAAAAAATAGTCAATAGTATATATATATATATAAATATATAAATTATTTGAATTGAGTTATTAGAAGTCACTCTTCAGTACGAACATTTAACAATAATTATTAAATTCCAAAAATTAAAATGTCAAAACTTTCGTTCCATGTCTGTCTCATTTTATATAGCTTCAATCGAAACTATATTTTTTTATAGATTTTGTTTTTTTATTACATTACATGCTTATTCAAATTGATAGTGTTGTTTTCAATCAAATTTGTATGGAGAAAAAATTATACAATGGTTTATATTTTGAATCTATACTATTTTTTTTTTAATCGGGAAACCATATATAAAATAATATATGAATTCCTTATAATATTATAAATAATAGAATATTAAAATAATAAAAAATTACAAATTTTAATACTTAAATATGTTATAATCTTATGTTAAAATGTCTAAATTCCAAAAATTTTATAATTAATAAATTCCAAAAATTTAAATGTCCAAACTTTCATTCTTGCATGCATTTTTCGTTTTATATAGATTCAATTTAAACCTTTTTATATAGATTCAACTTAAACCATCTCATCTAATCTATTTTGTTTGTTGAGTATATTCTATGGTTATTAAAATTCATATTGTTTTTTTCAATCAAATTTGTAGGAAGGGAAAATGGAGGGAAGATTATATATTCAATTTTTGTTTTCAATTTCTAATAATTATCTATTTTTATCTAGAAAAATCTTTGAAATAGTGTATAAATTGGTTAATTTTTATAAATAATTGAATATTAAAAATAATAAAAAAGTATAGTATTTAAATATGTTGAAGTGTTATTGTTTATATATATATATGTATAGGTATTTAAAAAATTTTACTATTTTATATAAAAATACAGAATTTTCTTTGTTATTATATATTCATTTTTTTTAATGAAATTATAATTTTAGGTAATGGATTGATAGTTTTAAATTATACTTTTAGAAATAGAATTTTTTAGAGAATCTTGGAGAAAAATTGAGCAAATCCAAAATCCTTTTATAACGTATAACTTTAAAATTAAAAGCAATACACCCTATCCTAATCTCCTTATAGAAATGGGTCTTTCCCCTATCAAGAGCCTAGCTATGACTAGGCTTTTGTTTTACAAGCACAAACTCAATAGCACAGGAGACCATAGACTTCCTAAGCCACCTAAGGCTTAAACAAGGTTTGTATAAAGACACGAGGGCCTGGTTAAACCATTAGGATATCGATGAGAATGTTGCATTGCAAAACATTAATAACATTAAAAAAATTGTTACTTATAAGTTCAAAGCAAAAATGTGGTGTGAGAAAGATCTAGCAGCTAAAAGAAAATTAAGATATTATAAGAAGGTCATCAACCCGACCCTAGAAGGTCAAAAGTATCATTTCGTTTTAACTATGTCAAAGAAGAAAATTAATATAGTCAAGATTAGAACGAACTCTCATGAGCTCCATAATGAAACACATCATTGGGCAGTTCCTAAAACACCATGGATGGAAAGGATCTGCAATCTCCGTGAGAATATGAACATCGAGGATGAAAATCACTTCCTCTTAGAGTGCCCCAGGTACAACCACATTAGAGCTCAATTTCACAATCTTTGTTGCAATACTGACCTTCCTAGCCTTTTAAGATGTCAAAATTATAGTGAGCTTGGGAGACTTCTCTCCAAGATTTTTGAGCATAGGAATAAAATCTTAAATCAAACTAAATAACTCTTTTCTTTAGGTTAGATAGACCAAATATTGGTCTCCATTAGGGGAATTTTGAGGTCTAAAATGGGCCTCCTAAGGAAATTATAAAATAATAGTGGAAAAAATCTAATAAGATTTGATGACATCATCAAATTTTAGAGGGAAAAATGAAAAAACTACTTTTTCAATTCATATTTTCAACTTATCTCCTAAATTTTTACTCAAATTTTGAGCGGGAGTACTTGTTGGATGCGGGATTTAATTCCCCATCCAAGGAGTACCCATGTTGCATACTTTCGATGGGTCCTACTACGCGAAAAATGAGAAATACATAAAAAAAAAACATGATTACAATCACGTTTTTTTATGTATTTCTCATTTTTCGTGTAGAAGAGTTCATCGAACGTATGCAACATGGGTACTCCTTGGATGAGGAATTAAATTCCGCATCCAACGAGTACTCTCGCTCGAAATTTGAATAAAAATTTTGGGAGATAAGTTTAAAATACGAGTAGAAAAAGTAGTTCTATTATTTTATTATTTTTTAATATTTTTACTTTTTTACTCCAAAAATGGTGAATCATCCATTATGGATGACATCATCATCTTGAATCCTATTGGTTGTTATAAAGTTTATTTTTGTTGTACATTTTTCTTATGAGGCCCATTTTAGACCTCAAAATTCCCCTAATGAATGGACGTTAACCATTATCATCATCATCATCAATATGAACATTTCATAGTAATAAATATTTATTTTTTGTTTCGAATTATTTTTTCCTGTTTTTGTTGGTTAAGATTTACTTTTTTTTAAACCTTGCATTCAGGGAATCGTAAAAAATTCAAAAATAACGTAATGGAATGAGACAAACATTATATGATCTATGGATATATAAAATAAAATTGTGTAGGAATGGAATAAAATAAAAAAAATGTGTATATTTGTATTAACTAATTTTTTTTTAATACTATCCTACTTCGTTACATGTACTCTGTTCTCAATATTTTTTTGACACATAGTTTTATGGATATAAATATCTCTTTAGATGTACTATTAGTTGAGATTTATTTATAGATTTCTTAATATTCTATTGTGAGACACGTAAACTTTGGTTAACTTTTATTTGAGTAAATAAGTTTTATTTGTATTTATTTATATTGTTAGGATTAAATTTGATAATATTTATAGTAAATTAATGTTTCTCTAGCCAATTTGTATTTCAATACATAATTTTTTTATGAAACACACTTTCTCAATCTTTTGAACCTTCTTTTATGATTCTTTAACTAATTCTATAACCCACACAACTATATAAAATTTTCATGTTAGTATTTTTTTTTATCTACTTTTTTTATACAATAAATAATGCTCAAACAACAACCATATAAAATGGCCATTCTTACTAAAAAGAAAAATGCCCCAATTATAGGAAATAATTATTTTGTTATCATAAGTATCTTTAATATTTGTAAATAACAAAACATCATTCATGGAAATTGACAACAACAAAGCATGACTTCTTATATGTATGATTCAATTTTCTAACCAATTTATATATATGTCAAATATAAGATAAGTCCTTATTACATTTCTATTTTATTCTTAATTTTTTCTAGTTCCAAATTTATAATTTATTGAAATCCTACACTTTACAATGAACTTTTCATATAATTAGAAATTAGCTCTTTTCCATTGTACTTGAAGTCTTACCTTCTCCATTCTTTTCAAGAGTTATTACACATAGTATCATAATTTTTAGAAAAAACAAAGAAGCACCAATAAATGTTTTTTCTTCATTTATTTTTCAAAACATCAACAACAAGTTATGAGATGGTCAATGATTAAATTCTCAGGCCAAAAGAAATGCAAGAAAAATCCCTCACAACTTTCACATTATCAGTGTCAGCAAAACACTAAGATCATGTTAAGCTCGATGCCAAATTCACCAACACTTTTTAATTGTGCATTGTACCAAACAATTTATAATTCATATCACCATTTAATTATATATTCTACCAAAATTACTACTTAATAATTCAATTATATATATATATATATATATATTTTCAAGCTTCGTTATATAATTATTAATATAATTATGTTTTGTAAAACAATTTCTTAAAGTAATCATTTTATGTTATTTTAACATATGAAATATATATTAATATTCTCTATATTATATTAATATTAATTTAAATATTTCATAGTATGATTTATATGTATCATGCTACTAACTTCTATATGTAAATTTATATATTTTATTTGATGATATATAGTGAGTGATAAATAAATTTAAAATAAAGTAAAAAGTAAAAAGTAAAACTTATTTTAGAATTCTATATATTTTATTTTATGATATATGGTGAGTGAATTCAAAAGAATATAGTTTTCAATTTAGAATGAAAGGTGGGCATAACTTATAATCATTTTAATGAAAGGTTGCCATAAGTTAGAATCATAAATTGAGGAAAGTTCATGCCAAATGACAAGAAAGAAAAATTAAATTCAAATAATCGATATGCGAATATTTCATTTACAGTGGCCGACACTTGGAAATAGATATGGAAGACTTTAGGGCACAAATCTTCCGGCCAAATCTGTTGTACTTGTGAAAAGGACGAGTCTGTGAGCCCGAGTACCTCCGGTAGCTGCTGAGCTGTGTCTCTCATCAACTGAAGCTAACAATCTGTGTAGCAATCTAATTGTTGAATGGCATTACAAATTATGTAATGAAGTGTAGCAATCTAATTGTTGAATGGCATTACAAATTATGTAATGAAAGCTATAGCCGATCTCCAAAATGCTACGCCGATGCATGCAGGTGCAAATCACTGGCGCTGGTTGATCCGCTTAAGGATACCATTCCTTAACGCTCCAGTGGAGTTTGATAGGATCTGTTGCTGTTTCTACTGGAAGTAGCTGTTTCAAAAATTCACTTGTTAGATTTTCGCTAATTATTCTTCGTAATTATTTTATTAAAAAAAAACAATAAGAGAAACTACAAGAACGATCACAATCAACCTGCCTTCTAAACATGTGGTCTGTGACTTGATCGTCCAAAGAGTGAACACAACTCACTGAAAGAAACTGCATATTACAACTTTCTAAACGTTAATATGTTCAAGCTACTAAATCAATTCCAGTAGCAAACATAAATATTGCTACATTGCTTTATTCTGAGCCATTTTAACTGTTGTTTTTTCTTTTACCTCCACTTGGATCTGCAAGGACTTCACATACTTGATGATTTCCTCCAACAAAAGTACCTTGTTTGTAAACTGGTATTTCACGCACAACATAAAAATATCTATTTCAACTTCCAAAATCATATTAATCATTAATAAGAAAATCAGATATGAACTATGAAATTAAGCGGGTTAGCCCAAGAAGAAAAAAAAAAAACAAACTTTAGGCGGGTTAGCCCAATGGATTAATATTTTACAAGAACGTTTCAAAAGTGAAATCGGACAACTTAGCTGTCATTAATTTAAGACTTTTGCTGGCGGATCTCTTTATGAACCCTTCTTTACAGTTTTAAATGAAGCCAAGGAAAAGGAATATACCTTGTTCCATATGCGTACGGTGGCTGATTTTTTTTCCACTAACATGCATTGGACGGAGATTTAACGGAGATAAGCTACTATGCATAATTTGTTTTCGGAACAGTAATTCATTATTGGAATTCGAATATTTTTACCCTTTTTGCCAGGCTATGACGGCCAGTATCCTCGCGTCTTCTTGCTCTTAGGTGGATGCAATCCTTTCGACACTTCATAATCTTCGGAAGCACAATATTGGCGTCTGTACTTTTTCAGTTTCTGAAACCATAAGTCATTTATAAACTAATAGAATTCAGATAGTAATCATAAAGCTGCCATTAAAGCATACAAATAAATAAATAGAACAAAAATATGATATAATCACACACAAAATATTTTAATAAATCAGTAAAATTCATGTGTATTTACTTTGCGGGACAAAGTTCTACCATTATTTTTCGAAACATGCAGGGTGAACCGTTATATAAGTTTTCAAGATCTTCATTTCAAATTCTTGTGATACATTTTTTTTATCTTTTCAATTATCTTGATAGCATTTCTTAAAACTGTGTTGATGATCAGTGTCCAAAAACTAAAGTGAGTGTCTATTTTAGTCCATATAGTGCTTTCTTTAACCCTGAAATAAGTTGTTCTTCTCATTATTTTACAAAAGCTTATGGCTCACCTATATATATATATTATTTCTCTTTTAAAATACTCACTTCACATCTAATTAATTTAACTTCCAATTATATTTAATTTCTAATTCAATCATCATTTTAATGGTCTTGATTTCTTGATTTTAAGCTACAACTGAGAAATATTCGTCATAATTTATCTCTTATTTTTGTGAATAATCATTTGTTACCAATCTAGTTTTATATTTGTCAATAGTTCCATTAACATTATTCCATTGGCATTAAATTTAGTTTTGAACAACTTTATTAATCATGTGGGAACTTTACTCTTAGGTAATTCTATCAATTGTAGTGTATCATTTTTTATAAAAAAAATAATATTCTTCCCATTCCTCCATTTAAATAACTTCTTTAGAGTTCAAAGGTTCTAAGACATTCCTGACTTTAGTGATCAAGCCATTGTTTTTATTTCTAACTGATGGCTGAATTCGGTGTTAAGACCTTCTTGGTTTTTCCATTGCTTTCATCTTTTCTTCTGCTTTGTGGTGAACTTTTTCCTCCTATTGATGTGCTTTCAGTGCTTTATTTTTCAACCTTTCTGCTCCTTGCTTATCATCAATTTATTATGTGAGATCGTCACAATCTTGACGATTATACCATGCATTATAATTATCCTCCTTATGGCCTTCATGTGCATGTCCATGAACAAAACATCTATGTCTGCAAACAATTTATGAGTATAAGAATCGAACATCTTATATGCTTTATGATCAGAACAATAACCAACGAAAATACAGTTAGTAGCTTTTGGATCCAGTTTTCTCTTGTATTTTTTTAAAACATGAGAAAATGCTTTGCATACGAATATTGTTAAATTACTTACAAGTGGTTTATAACCATAAATAGCTTCACATGGAGTATTATGATTTAAAAATTTTGTTGGAATTTCATCTTTTAAATAACTAGCAATATTAATAGCTTCTACTCAAACGACATTGGTAATATTTTTACCTTTCATCATACTCCTTGCACATTGCACTAAGGTTCTAGTATTCCTTCCATCTACTCCATTTTGCAGTGCAGTATGTGGCACCATCTATCGTTGCATAATTCAATGGGCTTTGCAATGTTGGATAAATTCTCCTAATTTATATTCTTCCCTCTAATCGAATTAGAGGATGTTAATGTATTCTCCTATTTGCTTCTCAACAGAGTTTTTAAAATCTTTGAGATATTAAAATATCTTACTTTTATTTCCCATGAAATAAACCAAAGTATATTATGTGAAATCATAAAACAATATAAGGAAATAATATGCTCCTCTTCATGATTGAGTTTAAATAGGCCCACATACATCTGTATGCACAAGTTCAAGAATATCCATTTTTCTTGGTTTTGTATAAGTAGGTAACTCTTCCTTATGCATATTCCATAAATAACACCCTTCACATAGCAAATATTCATTCTTTAATAATGGATGTCCCTCTACCATTCTTTATTTCTGCATTAGTAACAAGCCATGATCATTAAGGTGGCCATACCTTTGATGCCAAAGAGCTTTTTTATCATGCTAGTGGATGTCAATGCCTGATAAATTTTGTTGGTCACATCAAGCTTATATAAGCTTATTCGGTTGTGGTTATCCTATATATCCTTGACAACAAAATGTGTCATGAAAGATTAAATTTTAAGATTCTTATCTACAATGGTGAATACATATATTAGATTCTTCTTGATTCTAGCAAAATATATCGTATTTTGTATTTGTCTTGCATGGCCATTTGGTAAGGTTAAAAATGCATCATCATAACCTTTGATTTCATGATATCGATTATCCATTTGGTAAGATTACACATGCATCACCATAACCTTTTATTTCACGATATCAATTATCTCCTATATAAATATGAGTGTCTTTGTTTTTTCATGATAGGTACCAAACCATTTAATTTTGCATGTCATATGAATTAAAGCACTAGATTCAATAAACTATGCATTATTATTATCACATTATGTTGATAAGAAAACTTCTAAAATGAATAATCTAACTTTAATGAGATTATAGCTAACAGAGGCGTCTTGATTAAAGATATTGCCTAAATGCTTTCTATGTTTAGACTCATCAAATTTATTTTTTTGGCAATATTTAGCAAAGTGTCCAAGATTACCATAGTAGAAGCATACATCCATCCTCTTCTTATAGGTATTTCTCCTTGGTGGTGTTGTGGCTTGATGTGGTTTTAGATGTGACTTTCCTCCTTTTCTCTTCTCCCATGACTTTTCTTTCTATGGCTACTTTCCTTACTTGTTAATTCAACAAAGGTAGGATATTTTCTGTAGTTTAAATTCTAGTGATAAACATATGATATTCATATAATATAGAATTCAATGAAATTGTTCCACCAATGGCACCAAGCTTATAAGAAATATATTTAATTTAGAAATAAAATTGTTAATAGTTTAGTTTACCTCCATGTTAATTAGAAAATCCTCTTCTTTGAAAATAACACCCTATTAGTTTTGATAGTTTCATACAACCTTTTAAGTGTTTCCCAAGTTTTCTATGATGTACCACAATCCTTGATATGTAAAAAAATGTTTTCCTTTACAGACACTTACAATAGTACCTTGGCCTTGGTCTCTCTAAGCTTTCAATCTTGAACTGAAGTTATTGGTTCTGTTGATTTGGCTTCATCTACTATTACTATAACAGGGCATGGGCATGTGCTCCTTTCAACATCTTTTCCAATTTTTATAATTTTCTCCATCTAACTTTGTACATTCAGTTGCATATAATCAAGAAATAAATTTTTCAATTATTAAAAAAAATACAATTCACCAATAAAAAAACTCGAAACAATCTTTTCACTTTATACAATACTCAGATGTCAAAAGAATAATTTCTTTTAATCAACCATATATCACGATAAATCAAATATCATTTATAAATTTTCGTTATAACCAACCTTGTAACACTAAAAAAATTCTTATAATCTTTTTTATACCAGGCTATATTTGCATCTACATGAAACTTGACCCAAACCTCCAATTATTCCCAATAATAGAAAATCAGAATCATCCTACAAAAATACAGAAAAAAACCTTTTCAAATAATTAATTAAAATATTCTCTTCTCTCCGCCTTTACAAAAGATTATTACAACTGACTCATATTGAAAACAATGACTTTTACAAAATCTCAAACAATCAAAACTAGAGTTCTAGCAAATTTACATATCTGTGATTAGTAAATATAGTGTGAAAATCCAACGCTACGGACATAGGAAAAATTTATTACCACAAAAGTTTCAAATTCTCACAAATAATTATCTGTGATTAGTAAATCTATTGTGAAAATCCAACGCTAAGGACACAAGAAAAACTGACTACTACAACAGTTTCAAAATCTCACAAATAATTTATGATAGCACATGATAAATTAAAAAGTTGTATGTCTTTAACTTATATTCTTATTGAATTGCTGGACTATAGGAGAATAAATAAATCCAACTAGTTCTACATAGCCCGAACTTTCTATTTTTAATTACCTCTAGGTTTCAAATGGTAACAATACTAGCTTTAAAATTGATTAAAGATTTTCTTTTATATGTTATTGTACCATCAAGTTGAATCTATGATTAGTAAACCTATTCTGAAAATTCAACGCTATGGACAGAGGAAAGCCTTACTACTACAAAAGTTTCAAATTCTCATAAATAACTTATAATAGCACATGATAAATTACAAAGTTGTAGTTCGTGAACTTAAATTCTTATTGAATTGCTGGAGGATACGAGAATAAATAAATCCAAAAAATTTATAAAACCAATAATTACGCATTCACACGACCGATTATCCCCAAATTTAAACATTATATAAAACTACCGGAAGGATCAGTGGAATTAATTATTTCAAAATAAAACATTTGCTAGTGTTTAGCTCATCCATCTTCAAACGTACCAGCGGGGTTATATCGAATATACTCTCACTATCATAGGAAGATTTTTTCTCTTCATCATCTTCCCATAAGCTGTATTATATTTACCAAGGGGCACCTCCCTACTGGAACCGAGAGAATAGGCAATTCATAGCATTTCAATGTTTATTCCTAGATTTTAAGTAGTTATCAAAAAACTAACTTTTATTTCAGCCAATACTCACCATCGCCAAGACTATGGTACAATATATATTTACTGTTGCAACCCTTTATATATATTCTCTCCCTCTAGTTTTTGGTAGACAATAGATAGAGCGTTCACCATAATCGACACCGAGAGATGGAATACAGGGTGCTGTGGTTGATTCCTATTCATTGCATTAACAATATCCTGCGATCCCAAATACAGACAGTCATCACTACCAGCGTCCGCCAGGTTAATATCATGCGTTGTGATAGCTTCACAATAATCAGAGACCGGCAGCACATCCTCCGGAGCAAGCTCCATATTTTTCCGATCACGATGATGGTTAGTAACATCGTATTGCATTTTTTAATGTTTAGAATCAGTGATAATATTTAAATTTCCATACTCCTTTAAAATCACTACAGCCTCTCCCTCACTGTAGTTGGAAATTAATTCCAACTACTGATATCAATTAGCAGTAAATGCAGAATGACTGAAGCGCGGCACATTGAAGCCTTAGCAAAGGCGGTTGCCGCTTTCTTGAAGGAATTGCAAAAGGATTGGAAAGCCCGGACAAGTGAAGTGCAAAGCAGATAAGAATCAGCCCCCTTTGATATTTATCTAAGGTGGTTGCCATTTTCTTGGGAGCAGAGTAAATGCTCAGACTCAAAGTCTTGCCAGCAGCGTAGAGCTTTGATTACAGGTTGAATCAGGCTTTAAAGCCTTACCAATATAATTGGTGGAGTTAATGAATGAGGTGGCAATCCCAAGTTTTATAATAAGTGTCTTGTTGATATGGATTGTTCTGATGTGATGTGATCATCACAATCGCAAAAGGAATGAGGCACCACACATATGTATGTATTGTCGATTGAAGTGTGTGATGCGATGCGATGTAGTCCCACCACAATCACAATCACAAATCTCAAAGGGACAAGGTATGTTCCACCATCCGTAATATGAATTTCCGATTGAAAAGATGCGATGCGATCGCAATCGCATCATCGCTAATTGCAATATCGCAAGCCGACTGTCGATGCGACATGGGCCCCATGCCATCGCAATTGCAAGATCGCAATCACAATGCACAAAGGGTCTTAAAAACTCTGAACTTTTGTTTCGCCGATTCCTGATTGACTTACGAATGCGATGATGGATATCAAATAGATTACATATAATTTGAGATCCAGATTTTATGGGTCGGTTTACTTGTTTTTATTAACCGCGCCTTATAAAAGGAAATGAGCCCGAAGGCTAATGTAATATGAATGAATGAATGAGAAGAATGAAATTTTTTGTAGTGAATGTGTTTTATGTGGTTAAAATGCTATTTTGAGAAACAGAGAATTGTTGTAGCCCACAGGATGTTACACGGCAAAGTTTGTAAGCACTATATGTGCATTTTTTAGAGGACAGAGAAGTTTTGTGTGAGCACTGTTGTTTTTACAATCCACTGCATTACTTTGTGAATCCCTCTCAAGCAGGAAGAATCAGATTGCTGATTATGTATTTCTTTTATTCTTTTATGAATTAAGAAAATTTTCCTAAATTGTTTCTGTTCATTCTGCAAAATTAAGTTTGAAAACTCTGTGTTGTAGAGGGAATCTTCATTCTCCATATTGTTTTGGAATTATTAGAAATTTCAACATGGTATCAGAGCTAGTCCAGGCTCTTTGAAGGTCAAAGACGCTGAAGGAAGGAGTTCTTTGTGGCAGCAACTTCTCCAGCAGTGTGAAGACTCAGCCAAAAGGAATCCAAATGCATTTCTCTATACAGTTTATTGTGTTACTGTTGCAAAACAGTCATCCATTTTAAATACACGATCAAGTGTTTTTGGAATCATAGTTAAGAGTGCAAGAATGGCTAGAGCCAGCACTAGCATGGGTATTGGAAATATCCACCTCCCACAATTTAATGGGAAAAATTATGACTATTGGTCAATAAATATGAGAGCTTTATTTGCTTCCCAAGACTTATGGGAACTTGTTGGGGATGGCTTTGAAGAGCCAGCAGATGAAAATCAGTTTGATGATTTGACTCAGGAAAAAAGAGAGTTGTTGAAGAGAAATAAGAAGAAATACTCCAAAGCTCTCTTATTTTTGTATCAATCAATACATGAGAGTGTTTTCCCAAGGATTGTAGTAGCAACAAAATCCAAGGAGGCATGGGATATTCTCAAAACTTCCTATCAAGGCATGGATAAGGTGAAGACTGTAAAGTTGCAGATGTTGAGGAGAGACTTTGAAACACTCAGCATGAAGGAATCTCATACAATAGATTCGTTCTTCACTCAATTTATTGGGTTGATAGCGCAGATAAAATCTCATGGTGAAGCTCTTCAAGAAAGAAGGATCGTAGAGAAGATCCTGAGAAGTTTACCCTCAAGGTTTGAATCTATTATGGTAGCAATAGAAGAAACAAAGGATCTCTCACAATTCACGGTAGATGAACTGAGTGCTTCTCTTATGTCTCATGAACATAGACCGAGTAGAGGAACAAATTACTCTTTTGAGCAAGCATTAAAGACTCATATTTCTTTTGGCCGAGGCAGAGGTCGAGGCAGACCAAATAACAGAGGTCGTGGAAGAAGCCAAAAAAGAGGCAGAAATAATCCTGCCAGCAAAAGCGGAAGGAATTGCAATTAGAACCAAGATGAAGGTTCAAGCAAACAGCAAGCTCGTGGACAAAGGTATGACAAATCCCAAGTCCAATTTCATTATTGCAAGAAATTAGGCCATTATGCCAATGAATGTCGAAAAAAGCAAAATGACATGAATAACATGAAAAATGCTAATTTTTCAAATGAAGAAGATAAGAACCCAAAAATTGTGTTGTTAACATGTAACATGGCACAAGACAAACAAGAAGATTTTTGTTTCTTAGATTCAGGTTGTAGTAATCACATGACTGGAAACATTCCAATGTTTTCCAATCTGGATGAAAATGTGAAATTTAAGGTAAGAATAGGAACTGATAGAAAGATATCTATCAAGGGTAAAGGCAGAGTCAGTATCCTAGCAAGAAATGGAGAAAAGATGATTGTGCCATATGTATACTATGTACCTGGTCTGAAGTGTGATCTTTTGAGCATTGGATAGCTCATTGATGAAGGTTACAATCTGTTATTCAAAGATGATGTGTGTATAATCAGAGACATACCTTCAATTAAGAAGATCATTGCAGAGGTGCAGATGACCAGCAATAGAATGTTTCCTCTCAAACTCAGGGCAGATTTGAAGGAAGGAAGAACTATTGCAGCTGTAACACAAGAAGTCTTTCAAAAGGAAGTGAAATATGAAAATTGGTTGTGGCACTTGAGATTTGGACATCTCAATTTCAGTGGCTTGAATCTGTTGCACAGAAAGAGAATGGTAAGAGGTTTACCATTGATTGAGAAGCCAGACAACATTTGTGAAGGCTGTATCTTGGGAAAAAAACACAGAGAAAGCTTTCCAGCAGGAAATAGTATAAGGGAAAAAGCACCCTTGGAAATTGTTCACTCTGATGTGTGTGGACCGATGAAAATACCATCATTTGCTAGAAATAAATATATTTTAACTTTTATTGATGACTACACTAGAAATACATGGGTGTATGTGTTGAAACAAAAGAGTGAAGCATTTGAGAAATTCCGCCACTTCAAAACTTTTGTTGAGAAGCAGTGTGGGCATTACATTAAAATGCTCAGAACAGATAGAGGTGGAGAGTACATCTCCAAAGACTTTCTGCGTTTCTGCAGAGAGAACGACATACAAAAGAAATTCATCATGAGGTATACACCTCAGAAAAACGGTGTTGCAGAAAGGAAGAATAGGACCATTTTGGCTACTATGATGAGTCAAAAGCATACAAAATTTATAATCCATCCACCAAGAAATTGATAGTAAGCAGAGATGTGCAGTTCTGTGAAGATGAAGCTTGGGATGGAAGTCTAGAAAATACTGTGAACGTGAAGACAACTCTGTCTCATGAATAAGAAGATGGAGCAGCAGTTTTTAACCCTTCTTCGGTGGTTCCTCCTCCACCACTACAAGAACAACAAATCACACCACAAGTTGGACCTCAAACATCCTTGAGAAGTAAAGGAAGTGCTTCTCCAAGCACACTGCAGGGATCAGGAATGCCCTCAAGTTCGAATGGAACTCCAAGCACACCAAGAAGACAAATATTCAGAAATCTAAGTGAGATTTATGAACAGGGACATGTAAATAACAATACCAGTCTGAATTCATTATTCTTTTTGTATTTTCATGTTGATGACCCAATTCATTTGAAGATGTTGTAAATGATGATAAATGTATTGAAGCAATGAATGAAGAAATTGGTGCAATTGAGAAGAGTAAAACATGGGAGTTACTGGACCTCCCTGAAGGCAAAGATGCCATTAGAGTTAAGTGGGTCTATAAGACCAAAAGCAATGTTGAAGGCAAGATTGAAAGGCACAAGACCAGACTTGTTGTTAAAGGTTACAAACATCAATAAGGCGGAGACTATGATGAAACCTTTGCACCAGTAGCAAGGATGGAAACAGTCAGAACAGTGTTGTCTATTGCAGCACAACATAAATGGAAGATTTATCAGATGGATGTTAAATCTACATTCGTGAATGGAGTGTTAAAAGAAGAGGTTTATGTTGAACAACCTCCAGGCTATGAAGTTGAAGGCAAAGATCATAAATTATGCAAACTGAAAAAGGATCTTTATGGGCTGAAGCAAGCTCCAAGATCATGGTACAGCATAATAGATGCTTACCTTATTGAGAATGGGTTCGAGAAGTGTGATGGCGAACCCACACTCTACATAAAGGAAAATGAAGGTAAGATTATTATCGTTGTATTGTATGATGTTTCACTCATTGCTAATTTTAAAGCAGTCATGAAAAGTGAGTTTGAAATTACTGACTTGGGCTTCTTGAGATATTTTCTTGGAATTGAAGTAGACCAAAGTGAAAATGGTGTTTTCATTTCCCAAGATAAATATGTAGAAGCAATATTGAAGAGATTCGACATGCAGAACAATAAGGCAGCTGTGACTCCAACAGTAATGCGGTTGAAATTAAGAAAAGAAGATAACAGTAAGCATTTTGATCCAAAGTTGTATAAGAGCATAGTTGGTAGCCTTATGTACTTAACTACAACTAGGCCGGACATTATGCACGTTGTTAGCTTAATCTCCATATTCATGGAAATACCGAAAGAAACTCATTGGAAAGTAGCCAAGAGAATTCTATGGTATGTAAATGGAACGAAGGGGTTTGGTATATTATACTCCTCTTCTGAAAGTTTCATGTTGACAGGATACACTGACAGTGACTGGGCTGGAAGTGTTGTTGATTGGAAGAGCACATCGGGATATGTGTTTCATTTAGGATCGAGAGTAGTTTCATGGGCTTCCAAGAAGCAAATGATAGTTGCTTTATCTACAATAGAAGAAGAATATGTTGCAGCAACAGTAGCAGCATGCCAAGCAGTATGGCTGAGAAGAGTTCTCAGCGATTTGTGTCAAGAATAAGAAAAGGGCACAACCATTTATTGTGACAATAGCTCGGTGATATCATTGTCTAAAAATTCAGTCTTTCATAAAAGGACAAAGCACATTGACACCAAGTTTCACTTCATACGTGAATTGGTTAACAATGGTGAGATAGTTTTGCAACATTGCACAACAGAGGATCAATTTGCAGATATCCTCACAAATCCACTTGTGTAGAAAAGCTTCGATCATTTCAGGGAATGCCTGGGTATGTAGAAAAATCCAGGAGTTGAAATTAAGGGGGAGTGTTGGAAATTAATTCCAACTACTGATGTCAATCAACAGTAAATGTAAAATGACTGAAGTGCGGCACATTGAAGCCTTAACAAAGGCAGTTGCCGCTTTCTTGAAGGAATTGCAAAAGGATTGGAAATCCCGCACAAGTGAAGTGCAGAGCAGATAAGAATCGGACCCCTTTGATATTTATCTAAGGCGGTTTCCATTTTCTTGAGAGAAAAGTAAATGCTCAGACTCAAAGTCTCACCAGCAGCGCAGAGCTTTGATTACAGGTTGAATCAGGCTTTAAATCCTTACCAATATAATCGGTGGAGTTAATGAATGAGGCAGCAATCACAAGTTTTATAATAAGTGTCTTGTTGATATGAATTGTTCCGATGTGATGCGATCATCGCAATCGCAAAAGGAATGAGGCACTGCACATATGAATGTATTATCGATTCAAGTGCGCGATGCGATTTGATGTGGTCCCACCACAATTGCAATCACAAATCGCAAAGGGACAAGGTATGTTCTGCCATCCGTAATATGAATTGCCGATTGAAAAGTTGCGATGCAATCGCAATCGCATCATCGATGATTGCAAGATCGCAAGCCGACTGCCAATGTGACATGGGCCCCGCGCCATCGCAATCACAAAGTGCAAAGGGTCTTAAAACCTCTGAACTGTTGTTTCGTCAATTTCCGATTGACTTATGGATGCGATGATGGATATCAAATAGATTACATATAATTTGAGATCTGGATTTTATGGGTCAGTTTAATTGTTTTTATTAACCACGTCTTATAAAAGGAAATGAGCCCAAAGGCTAATGTAATATGAATGAATGAATGATAACAATGAAAGCTTTTGTAGTGAATGCATTTTATGTGATTAAAATATTATTTTGAGAAACAGAGAATTGTTGTAGCCCGTAGGCTATTACACAACAAAGTTTGTAAGCACTGTATGTGCGTTTTTTAGAGGACAAAGAAATTTTGTGTGAGCACTGTTTCTTTTACAGTCCACTGTATTACTTTTTGAATCCCTCTCAAGGAGGAAGAATCATATTGCTGATTATGTATTTCTTTTAAATTCTTTTATGAATTAAGAAAATTGTCCTAAACTGTTTCTGTTCATTCTGCAAAATTAAGTCTGAAAACTCTGTGTTGTAGAGGAAATATTCATTCTCCATATTGTTCTGGAATTATCAGAAATTTCAACAACTGTAAACAAACACTTTAAATCTAAATAAACAGTTTAACATTTATACTCATTTATAGACAGTATAACAGCTCTAGTTGTAGATCTATAGATTTTCACTAGGTGCAATGATTTATACTCATACTATTGAGCCCAAAAACTCTGTACAATAATTGAAAGTTGTTATTTAGTATTTTTATATTCAAAAATAATAAAATAACAAGTATATTAATTTTTTTTAAATACCAATCTAAAATCAGTCAATCATATATAACATCATATTAATTTAAATCAAAATAAAATAATTATATAATTTCTTCACTATTTACTATGGAGTTGAAAGATAATATTATTTATTTTATATTATCTTTATTTACTAAGCATAGTTTTTAAATAGGAAAAAAAAAAAACTGTTTAAAGTGATCTAAATTAAAAAAAAAAATCTTATTTTCATTTTCAATGGAAAAGAGAGATGTATAATTTATTCCATAATAACAAAAAAAGAAAAAAAGATTTAACCAAATTATAAATTATAACTTAATAGAGAAATATCTTATTTCATTATTATGTGTTTTTTAATTCAATATATTTTTTAATTGGCTTCAATTTTAATATGGAGTTGACATGTAACATTTTAAAAAATATTAATAACAAAAATAACAACAAAAGGCGATATTATAATCTATGGATATATGTTTTCTACTTCCCAATACCAAAGACATGTATTTATATTTTCATGTGAAAAATGTGAGTTACAGATAACGTATGTCACTATCAACTATGTATATATTATACAAATCAAGTAAAAATGAAAATTTCTTTCTCATTAAAACATTAAAACATTATATTAGTGTGTTTTTCAAAATCATCCTAGATCTATAACCAAACATATTTTCTCAATTACACTACTTAAAAATACAATTGCATCTTCAGACATTTCGTCATTATTAACACTAGGTAAATGCCACGTTAAGATGAACCTATATTAGTAGTACATAGCATCACTACATTTATTAATAATCCTTTACTAATAAAAATTTGAAACTTAAACAGTTATTACTAGAATATAACTTTATGTAATAGCTAAATGATTATAACTATATTAATATTATTAATATTAATACTTTTCTTTCATGTTAAATAGCTTTCAAATTATAATGTATATTATAATGATATTAATATTTTGATTTCAAGTAAAATCAAATTAAAATTATGATATTATTACAATGAGTGCAATTATATAAAGTAAATGGCTAATAAATATCATTAAGAATCAATTCATAATAGCCATAAAAAAAACAGAATTCAAGGTTTATGATGTGGAAAGATTTTAAAAGTCAACAAGATCTAGAACGTTATTCCATATTAATGTAATTAAAATATAACAATTAATTTTATTAATGTAACAAGGATTTGATTTTAGAGATTTATTTAAGAGATACGGCAATAATTTCCTCATTTACATGTATAAATTATTTGAGGAAATGTTTTTTATAATTTGGAGAAAAAATAGGAAAAATATTCTCCCCAAAGTTAAGTCCTATAATAAATAGCAAGAATCGGGATTTTTAGAGATAGTAGGAGGATTTTGGGTCCTAAAAAGATTTTAGGAATTAATTTAGGATATCAAACCAAATTTATCTCATATATGTTGGTATAAATGCATTATAAGCTTATGCGCATGGAAAAATGTAAAAGGTGTGGCCAAGGAAGAAAATTCCATATTGTGAATCAAGTCAAATTGTAGATAACTTTTGTGAATAGATGACCATGGGCTCAGTTTTATGCTCGAAAATAAAATTCCTTAGAATGGTTCAGAACCTGAACGAACGCATAGTGTTCATATTTCTGAATCCAATGCACTTCGTTCCATGCAAAATGGGCTCTATATGATCACAGAAATTAGATTTTTTCATTTGCACAAACAAGAAAAAAAAAGTACAAACACGTTTCCCGATTAACAGTTAGTACTACAGATGTGGCATCTTGACTGGGCTTGGTATAAATTTTCTATTTACCTCTGAGTGAGTAAGGGACCACCAAGTGTTAGCATCACATTGATCAAATTTTTGGGTGATTTGGCGTGTTTTGTATGGTTGAAAACGGACTAATTGGGAGAGGAAACATGGTGCAGCCTAGGGATGCCACGTGCCTCCCCAAAGGTATAACTTTTTTTTTGGTTTGAAGACCATAAGGGCTGGCAGGGGTCGAACACAAGACCTCCCCCCCACTATCAACACACACCACCACTACACCAAGCATTGGTTCTTAACCATATTACTTGCCTGCATATATTTGAAGTTTAAAGGATGAAAGAGAGGGGGAAGTGAGTGTGAACCCCCGATTCATGTGACCATAGCGCAGAACCACCGACGAAGGCACTTATTCACTAAGCCCTCATTAAACCTTAACCTCAATTAACTAGCACCTAAGCCTCATTATTAACGTTAATCTGCTTTAATGCCATAAGCGGGGTTTAAGCGCTAACCACACTTAATTAGTGCTAACTATGCTTAATTAATTTAATGTGGATTAATTTGGCAGTCCTCTATTTTCTGTGGAAATACTAGTTTTGTGCCAGCTAACCGGATTTATCTCTAGTTAGCTAAATTTACATGAGAAATTGTGGAGAAACTGGAAATGGTCATAACTTTTGGAGTTTTCAACCAAATCAGATGCAGAAAGAGGCAAGACGACCATTTTTTGGAATTTTGGACTCATTGGAGGTTTCAAGAGAAGAAAAGCATTGCACACACATCATTTTTCAATTTTGATCATAATATAGAGGCCCAAGACATGGAAGTTGGACCAAGGAGATGTAGCCCAGGAGGAGTGAGCTCCTTCATCAAATTCTAGTGTTGATGTGTTGTATGGTGATGTACAGTAATTTTATTTTTTGTTGCTCAACCTTTATTTTATGTTAAATTTTTCATAAAATTAACATTAAAAACACACATGAGACTCAATAACTTGAAAGAGAACTTGAACCCTTAAGCACACATAAGATGTTTTTTACATAATCTGAAAGAGAAATTAGCACAACAACACTAACATAATTCATTCAGATCATTTTTTGTATTAGAGATTTAGTTTTTAATGTGCAAGAAGGGATCTAATTGTTTTCAATTTTGTGTCATGATTAGAAGGTTAAAACTCAAAAGACAAGAAGGGAAGGTAGTTTACAACCCTGCAGTTGGGTGAAGATGATGAAGGGAAAGGTTGCCAAATTATTCAACACTAGCACATCCTCCAGTTGAATTTGAGCCTTTAGTGAGGATGTCTCAGGAAGGAGAACCTACGATGACAAAATATGAGAGAGAATTGAGGAAGGAATTATTTCATATGACTTATATGGTTAAGGTCCTTTATGAGGAGATGAATTTGAAGATGCAAGGAGAAATTTTAGGCCTCCAATACAAGAGATTTATCTAGGAGGAGGAGGCCATGGAGATGGTAAGAAGCCACCATCCACTTCATAATTATCCTCACCACCTTCTTCACCTTTCTCATCATCATCTTCCACTACCACAACCCTTCCATTTTGTTGGAACGGGTCCCCTAGCTGCGTTTTTTATATATATTTTGTAGTAGTTAGTCTAGCGTAGGGGCTTTGGGGCACGTCAAAATCCCCAATGTATTGTAATGGGTCAAAGGGTGGACCTAGTGTTGGCTTGAGGGGTCCTGACACAAGTTAGGAGGTTAAGGTTTGCCAACGAACCCCTATACTACTGGCCCTTTCGGCAGTGACCTACTTGCGCAGGCCAGAGTCTCACCCATAGCAGTATGGGAGGGTGCTGGAACCAGGTTTCCGCACCCTAGGAGAGTGTAGGTAAGTCAGCCAGAGCTACGTTCGACATCACAAATATCAGATCGAATATCACAAAACCTAGATCTATCAGTCCCGTCGCATCCACGTGCGCAATACCACTTATAATCATAGTAAACAACAGATACAGGACAATAAAGAAACTATCACAGCTATTCTTGCATAAAGTATAACAGACAGTTTCAGATCTAATGTAAGCACAACATAACCAAATAACAAAGTCACTTTCAGAGCTCCACATATAAAAATACATAACATAAAAAATATAATAGATTCGCATTAACAGATTCAGATATTCCCACAACCTTCCGCTTTCATTAATCCTTCAGATCCTTTTACAATACCCAAAACCCAACCTACGCACACAACAGTAGGGTCCGCACACAAAAGGACTGAGGATCTCCGCGCACATAACCAACATGACTCCTTTCCCCAATAACCCAAAACAGATCTACTAATTCTTGATTCACACCAGTCTTAATTCATTTCTGCCTTACAAATCAAAAAAGGTTCAACTACTTATACTACTTTAGCCTACACATCCAATAGTCCAAAAACTGTGGTTTGCGGACTCTTGGTCTACCCTTGACCTACTTACAAAGAATTAGGGGCTTTGACCCACCCCAAAACCCCTACATTAGACTAAATATAATAAAAAATATACAAAATGGACCAGATTCGCAGCTTTGTAGGATACCCTATTCCAATAGCCCCCCAACAAAACCTTGTGACTCGTCTTGAGTCACTATGGTGGTGCAGTCTCCACCTGCATGTGTAGTGCATTAATAGCTGCAACCCGCGGAGGCAGCATTTCTTGACTCTAAGCAATAATGATTTGTGGAATATCTACAAGCTTCTGTAATGTCGGTCCTTCTGTCATAGCAGTGACACTCTCCAATGTTTGGTTTAGTCACTTAATAACAACATCAACATCCTATCAGAGCTGGAGGGCTACGACAGCCCAAGGCTTCAAGCATTCTCTGATGACATGCTTCTTATGGTGGAGTTCCTAGATCTCATCTTGTAGGGTGTTGCTAGTCCTCAATCACACCAAATGTTGTGCAGGAGCCAAGGTGGGCAATGAATCCTCAATCTACTCGAAATATTCCTCCTTCTACCAAAAGTCCTAATTTATTTGCCGGAGGATCGCATCGCGCTAGACCTTGGTCCATAGTTCCATGGAAGTCTCTAGTAACTAGGTTCCCTGAGAAATATTCCCTATAACGGTGTTTTTAGCTATGGTCACTAGCACAACGCCCTGGGCTCGTACCTCCGGGGATGTTTTGGGCTGTAATTTGGCCTGTAAGTCAGTGATTTTCTGCTCTAGTCGCGTCTTAATGACTCGCATTTTGGTTCTGGAAGCTTCTAATGCTGCAACAAATCCTTCAACCTTAGCTCGGGGGTTGGCTACGACCGAGATCTCTTCCATAACCTTTGTGTAGAGCTGATGGATCAAGGTTTCGAGCTCTTCTTGTTGCGCGATAGCGAGGATCACTTCCGCGTTCTGCTGCGCGATGGTCTATTCAGCCATGCCGAGTTGTTGGTGTACTTGCTGATCCTGATGGTGAATCTCCTTAAACATAGCAGTGTGGAGACCTTGCAATACATTTTGGGGAAACTTGGCTAGATTCAACTACACCCTTGCACCTGCTTGGAGATGTATACCCTGGTCTGGTGAACTGATCACAAGGGCGAAGTTCGGTAAGGAACAGAGATGACTTTCTTCCATCGTTAGCACTGTACTTCTAGATGCCAAGGGGATCTGTCCTTGAACCATGCTAGTCTATAGTGTGTCTATCTCTAACTGCAGGGTGCGAAGCTCGGCCTGGACGGCATTGATCGAATCCCTCTATTGTTCCTCTAAACCTCCCCATTTTTCTTATGTGGTGAGTGTGACTACATCTGCAATTTGTTTGAGATCTCCTTCAATCAACTTAATCGTCTCATCTTGTTCCTTCCATTGGGTGCGCTGGTTCTTTTGGGGTCCCTTGATAGGCTTGCTTATTCATTTTGTACCTCCAATTTTTAGTTCCTCCATGCCCAAATCTGGTGAAAAATCGACCTGGGTGTCAGCCTGGGTGTTCTTTGTGGTGGTTTGCTTTGGCTGCATGTCCTTTATGGTTGTTGTGCCTGAGTCTGTCCCTGTGCCTCCAGTATCCTTGATGGTAATATGTGGCAACACCTATTTCGTGCTAGTTCCTGCGATTCCCCTTGCACAGTATTTGAAGCCTATCTTCTAGACAGGAGGCCATAGCACAATCACATAATCAGTTTCCTCATCTGCTACCATAAAAGGAAGTGGTGTCCATGTTTTATTCTTGGGGCCGCACATCTGAATGTTGTGTGTGGTAACCTAGAATGCTGCAATACTTTTGTATTTGTCATATAGTGTGGGGGACAGTCGAGGTCAAGAATTGATGGTTGTGGCCATGCTACGCTGGAAGAGGACCCAAAATACTTAGTTATCTTCTATGCACTGCACGTCCTTGGAATCCCACAAATGGGCATACCGAACCCCTTCGCACATATCAGGGGTGAGATCAGGGAGGACCGACTCCGCAGGGGTTTCCCAGGAAACTAGGGCTATAACAAATAGTAGCCAGGCATAGGAAAATTATTTTCCCTGCTCCTGCGATTCGCAGACGTTGCTCAAGAACTCTTCACATAAGTATTGGGCCCAATTGAGGTAGACCCCCTTCGCACATTAAATATCTAGCCGAATGACATAAGCAGGGATGGTTGCGACGTCGCACTTTCGCATTAGATTGCAAGCTAATAACATGGTACCCATATGTGCAGCAGGGTTTTTGATAGATTTGATGACGAAGCCCTGCATATTCCTTTCCACATGGTAGGTCTTACACACATATTCAGCAGTGGCCCCTTCATATTTCTTTCCCACATGCTCCAGAGGGTGTGGCCCATTCATGGGAAGGCCTGTAATTCTGTGCACCAATGCAGCATCTATAGGGACTCTATTCCAAATCCATAGGTAGCCATTATGAATTAAGGTGAGAATTTTTCGAGCCAGCCAATCTATGACATTGTAATGGCCAAAGTGGGGCATCCACAGTAGGTTCAAAGCCTAGATCTGGCCAATCCACTTACCCAGCGCTGAGGGACGACTATGACCCCATCATCCACATAAATTATGTCGAAGTACAACGTAGGGTTCAGCTCAGGGAAGGCTTCATAATTTTCCAAGTCGGGATCACTCCGGACAGGGACCTCTCTTGGGGTTAGCAGCATCTGCAAATAGGTAACCAGTCCAGCGAGGTTCTTTGGTGTGTGTGTCGAGGGCCTGTGTGGGAGGATGAAGGGAGCTAACCATTTGATTGGATTGGTAGGCATGGCTTCCTCCTCTGCAGCCTGAGTCTGAGGCATTGCCCGCGGAGACTTGGCATGCCTTGGGGAGGTCCTAGGCTTCCTTGTAGCCCATTTTTTTTCTTTTGGGGGCTTCCCTAAGGCCTCTTCCTACTCTTTTCCCTTCCCTGTGATCGGCGTCGAGAGCAATTCTTCATCCTCAAACCCAATCTCCATTACTTATTCAATTTCTGGGGCAGTAAGTGCCGAGGGCTCAACAGGGTTAGTGGTTTTCATCCTAGCATGGAAAATGAATCAAAACTCTAGGTGGCTACTATCAGAAGGGGGAGGTTGATCCGACATGAAAGGGACAGTGCCGACCCGAAAAATCTTACAACTCAAGCTCGCTCAAGATAAAGAGGATAAGTACAAGCTATGAAAGTGAGATGGAACCCTTGTCTAAGCTATCTGGCCCTTTTTATAGTGCCTGTGGGTGCCCAACGGTAGGGTAAAATTGACTTAGAACTTACCATCATGTAAACGGTAAAAAATCCTGAAAATCTGCCCCATTAAATGCCAACAGTCTGCTCCTTTTCACGGTAACTTTTTCTTTTTACCAGATGTTATTGTGCCAATGGCTAGTTTTTTCACCTCCTATGTGCTTGGCATACCTACTACACTTGGGTGAAACACCTGTGCCTCCTACGCGTCTTCCCTTAGGACATGCTTAATCCCTAAGTACTGCAAAACCAAATATATGTTTGCCCAACATGTGTCATCCCAACAGAACTAGGTCGCCTTCGTAAGCAAGTCTTTCATAGGTTTTGTGATCAATGCATACCTCCAAACAAGTTTTCTATAATAACTTGTGTGGAGAAGTGAACATAGTTGTCCCCTTATTGTAGGAGTTTCCAGATATGTGATATTTTCACCGACAATCTTAGCCAACGTGGGGTGCGTATCAATGCTACCCGTTCGCAGCCCGAGTGGTCCAGTAACCATGCGCACCTCTTCCAATTCTAAGTTAGAAACATCTTGTGAATCATTCTTACCTTCTTTTGGGGCTAGGCTATAGTATTTCACCATTCTTGGTACCCGCGGTTCCCAAGTGGGCACTTCAGGTGCGACATATAGATGCAATTCACCCCACGCTACAATGTTAACATCACACAGAGCTGCATCAAGCACCCTTGTCTAACCCAAATGTTCCTAGAAATTCATCCTTCAAAGTCTCCCAGTGGCGGGTGCACTGATGGAGCTCTGCATCTAATTACCATGCAATGGTAAGGGCTCCGAGGGCATGAATAAGCATATGAACCCACTCTTAGGCAGTCCTATTGCACCATTGTTCTATCCAAGTGAGTAGATATTTTCATGGGTCTTTGGGCCCAAGGAAGGTTTTGATTCATACATTGATTGGGGCCTCAAATTTGTACATCCTGACACTCCTCCCAACCCTGGAATGCCTCCTCATGTGTTTCCCACAATTGCGCAGGTGATCCACGCATGGCCAGCTTACAGGCCCATAACCTTCGTTATTTGTGAATCTCAGCTTCAAATTCTCGCAAAAAGTCCCTAACATTACCAGAAAAATCAAATTAATGTAGATCTCTTACCTCTGAGAAGATGCAGTAGAAGCTCATTATGATCCGAAGACATCGCAACGCAAATACATCATGTAACCAGCTTTTCCAATTCTCTATCTCCTGATCAAAGTGGGAGAAACATTCACTGTCCTTTTCCCAGTAGATTACTCCCTCCTTCATGGGTTTGATCAAATATTCATCCTGTGCAGTCAACTTGTAGATGTGATCCACATCCTCTTCGTTGCGCACTTCTTCTGTGTAACGTTTGCCTTCCACAGGATCTAATGGTACCATTACCCTTGTACCATTATTTTTGAATATGGTGCTTCCCTTCTTTAGGTTAATGATGCCCCCCATATCGATGGCCCAATCCAAGCCTATGACCGCAGGGTAGGGGTCCACATCTTCTACATTCTAAGTTACTTCAAAATCAACCCGGACCTTCATCCCTGTGATATCCATGATCATCTTCGATAGTCTCCCCAATGGTATGATATTATGATGAATAGCCATACGCAGCTAGATAGTGGACCATTCCAACGTAGGTTCCCCCATTCGTTGCCAAGTCTGTTCAGGTAATACATTCGCATTTGACCCTAGGTCCAAAATAACCTGATCCATCTCCTAATCACCGATCTGCGCAGTCAGTTGCATCTCCCTACTAGTGCGTTTCTTATATCAATAGAGTTTGTGTATGTCCTTGACCTGTGAAAGGAGGTTAGGTCATGATGCGCAGCTATCTATTAATGCCTTAAGATTTTCCATATCCTTTGGGTCGTGCAGCAGCTTCATACATGCCTGTAAAAATGGTTTGACCTCCTCATCTTCCTTGAGGTCTTTAGGCGACTGCGAAGTAAACGCATCCTGCTTAAAAAAGTCTTTGTGTGCTAGGAAAAATGTTTCTTTCTCCTTTTTTAGATCCAAACCCTCATGTTTGATAACTTCTTGTTAGATCAGAGGCTTGGTCACAGTATTTTCCCCAGGCCCCCCGTTGGCCATCCCACTACATGTTACGACATTCATGTTTGGATCTTTCTCTCGTATTTCATATTTAATCCTTTGTACATTCTGCGTAGGTGTTGGTTGCTTCTCCTACATATTTTATATCAATATGGGGTAGTTTTCAATAGCATGTTCTAGTTCTCTGCAATACTGATAGGACTCCTTTGTAGGGTTTGGACAATCCCTGGCGAAGTGTCCTACTTCTCCGCAGTTATAATAGATTAGTTGCCCTCATCCCCAACATGTGCTTACACCTCTTCCTCCTCCCCTACCCCTGGCTGGGGAGCCCCCTAAGCTTGAGAGAGATCCTGGTGAGGATAGATCCGATTGTACCCTATATAGGTTCCCTTGATCGATCATCAAATCATACATCCAGCAGTTCTGTTCATCGTGTCCTACCGACTTGCAGAACCTATGTTGGGGTCCTGTGATTTTGCATATTGGAATACCAAATGAGAAGGAAACATCAAAACCAATTTTGAATCCTAGGATCTAGCCCTCCTGGATTCACAGAGGGATCTCTCTATATGTGTTTAGAATGATATATTTTTAAGGCTTATGATATGGTTTTAGGCTAGTTATGAAGTACAAGAGATTTGTTTTTTTTGGTTGGGAATCATTAAATGAGAAGGTCAAGTGAAGTGAAGGAGGAAATAAGTGGAAGGATTTTTCAGCATGAGAAGATAGGTCAAAAAATAGGGCTAAACCATTGGGCTATGGAGTAATAAAATGGTTTACTTGCACAACAACTATTCAAGGGTTTTCAAAGGGCAAGTCATCTATATCAAAAGATCTTTTAAGTTGAGTTGGTGTTATGAAACATTAAGAAGTGTGGAAAAATGAGCAAACATGTAAGAAAACAATGGTAACCTAAGATCAGGTAAGGAATTTTAACCTATCCTGCTTTTGACATACTCCCAAGGGAAAAACATTTAAGATGAACATAAAAATCAGCCTAAGATCAAGTAAGGACTTTTAGCCTATCTTGCTTTTGGCATACTCTTAAGGTAAATCTTCAAAACAACTGTTTAAGACTAAACAAGGGACATGGCTGACCACAAACTTCCTTGATTAGGACTCTACTTAGCATGCAGTTAAAAAATCATTCAAGAACAACATCTCAAGTTATACTCAGTAAGACATGGGCTCACCAACATTCTTTGACTAGTTATACTCGATTGAAATCATTCCCAAACACACATTTAGAAGAAAACATAGAGATAAAGCTTATCAATCAAAATTAGGGTACTTTGGAGGTAAATCCTAATATATATTTTACTTCTCTCTATCATAGAATATGAACAAAGTGGAAACATAAGGAGGATAACAATAACAGTGAGAAAAACATCACCAATGATTTAGATCAGGATCCAATGAATCTTCTTGTCTATTTGATGTCCAAGACCAGTTACATACTCAAGTCCAATAGCTTTTACAGTCTGATACTTCCCTTCCCAACCTACTATATTACAACTACTCAGCAACTCTGACTCAATAATAGTTCAATCAATTAACAATTTTCCAACCATTACAAGGAGTTTTCTGTGAATACATATAGGTGAAAGAGGAAGAGTGCTGCATAAATTTTAGTAAATATTAATTAAGACAGAATGGGAGAATTATTTGAATGCCCATTCTTCTTAATAATCATAGCATTAAATGTTTGTACCACTTCATATGCTTTTAGTTGAATCCGGAACCAACTAGCAAGTTCGTAATAACACTGAGGATTGTCCTTTGAAGCTAACTTGGTCTGAAGTACCCTCTTTGACCTCTAGGACAAGCCAACTGTCATTTTTGGGTTTTGTAACCCCACGCCTGCTTAATAACTGTTCTGACAGTTTTAAAGAGGGTTTGTCAACAGGATGGCTGTCAAGGTGTCTTTGAAAATTAAAGCAGACTACAGGTGTTCCTTTGGTCCTTTGGTGGAGTAATATCTTCTGTAGGTGTGGCATTCGATACTTTTCTTCTGCTAATATGTCTTGTTTTAGCCCTTTAAACATTGATATTTAGCTTTAAATTTTGTTTTTGTCTTTATACTATGAGTTTAACCATTTAATCTTCAACTTTATGGTTAATCCCTTTGTCTTTATCCTTTTGATCTCCATCTTTATTGTTGGTTGAATAGGTGGTAGTGATGCATAGGATTACTTTGTTGTGTAACCACTTTTTGCGATATATTGATTTAAACATGGAAGTTTGGCCCTTTTTGTCCCTTTCTACATTCAATCGGGCCTTAGAAAACGATCTCCCAGGGTCCTGCAACAATATATTGTTGTGGGAAACTTGTGTATCAATGGCCGCCATTACAACCTGGAAGAAAAACAAACATATTAAATAAATCTTGTGGGCTAGAGGTAGACTACATCAAAGGGCTCTGGCAAAGGTGGTGGAACAGTGAGGAGGGAAGGTGAATGCAGTGGGAAAAGGTTTCTTAGGCGAAAACATGCAAAAATCCAAAAAAAATTGACTTTGGCACGGAAATGGGATAGGAGGTTTTGGGAAACCATGAATGGTTTTCGTGCAAGGGATGGCGGTAAATGGTTTTTCCCCAAGGGAATGTGATACAGGTCCCTGGGCGATGAGGGTCCAACAAAAACCACCATTTTCACGTTGAAAACGCACGATCAATTCTTTTGGTTAATTGAACACGAAATCAGTTTTAGACCGTCCGATCTAGGGGGGGGGCAGATCTATGGCTGTAAGCATGTGCAAAAAATGGAAAAGATGTGCAAAGAAAATATATGGTGGGGCCGGGATGATGTGGGGTAATTTTTTGTGGATGAAAAGAGGGAAGTGGTGTGAGGATCGTTGATCAGGAAAGATCAACAGCTCAGATTTGATGCAGGACTTGACAGATATGGAGGGGAAATACAAATGGAAATGCCTTTTTTCAAGGGGCACAGTGGGTAGAAAATGGTTTTGGAAGGAATTGTGGGAGATGTAGTGATAGTTATCAGATCTAGGAGATCTACGGTTGAGATCTGCTCATGGGGTGAAAGGATAAGAGATGGAGGGCCCACCTTTATACAAAGGGAAGAAAGGTTTTTACTTAGGAAGAGGGGTTTTTTACATGGGAAAAGGGGTTTATAAGAGCAACGAAGGGTATCAAGGGGAACCGTTGGATCAGGGAAATGAACAGTCCAGATGAAATCGGAGAATGGAAGGCGGAAGAGGCTTAGATGGGAGGAAAGAAAAATTGTGATGGCCGATGACTGATAGGAAAGGCCAGAGCGATGGGCGAAGGACCCTCGGATCAGGATGAAGATTGACGACAAAGATGCACTCAGAGCTTCACACATCGGTGGTGAAGAGGGTCAAGGGGTAAGGGAACTGGAATTGCCGATGATCAATGCACTGATGCGATGGAGGGATACGATGGATGGAGGGCCATTGGATATCAAACGAGATTGACAGTTGGGATCTTATTGACGGATCGGCCATCGATGAAAAAATTTCCGGAAGGGATGAAATTGAAATCACCAAAGTGCGATGCCGATGAGTCAGAGACCGTCAGATCAGAAATGAGATCAACGACTAGGATTAAATCGGGAGAGCGCATCGGAGGGGAAAAAGGTTTTGAAAGTGGAAATGGGACTTACCAAGATGTGATAGCTGATGGGATTTAGAGCTTGGTCCCAGGCCCAGGCTATATGATGAAAAAAAAGCTCGGGCTTAAGTGAAAGGGGCTTAAAGCCTTAATATAAAAAATGAAGGTTTTTGTACTAAAAACGGAGGTCTTTTTTGAGGATATTGGAGTTTCCGATAAGGGGGAAAAAGGGTTTTAAACCAAAATAAAGGGATTTTATCAGGTTCAAAGGGGTTTTTCAAGAAAATAAAGGGTAAAAGATGGGGAAAATGGGTGAACTGAATGGGTTTTTTAGAGGGATTTTTCAAAGGAAAAATGATGAAAAATGGGTCTGAAAAATAGTCTTTTTGTAACAGCAGGGCTTTTCCTTGAAGATTTTTAAGTGAAGAATATGAAAAGGAATCGATTTATTTAAGGATAAAGAACACAGAGAGGCTTCAAGAAGTCACATATTTCACATGAAATTTGTTTCTTGAAGACTAAATAGATTTGTTTTAGCCATCATCAACTATGACAAAATTTTATTCGTGGCTAACAGTGATTCCACTTGAGGATGGCAGCTCCCTGGAGGTGTCAAGAACTTCAAAATTTTATCTCTGGAATGTAAATCTGTGCATTATCCTTGAAAACCTTTTCTTCCTTGATAATGTTGCTTAAAAAGATGATCAGTATTACATCAAAAAAAATAATTCATTCCCCAAACAGCTACCTATACAGCTTATTTTCCTAACATTTTTTCTTCAGTAGGGTGCACTTGGAATTGCAAACCCTTTGACATCAACATTTTATTATTTTATTAAAAGCAAGAAAACTAATCTAAATCTACCCTTATAACTTCCATGAGTCCTGATTAAACAGTTGGACTCAAAAATTCTCTACCTAATCTATTATCTGCCAGGATTAAATTGTCTGACAGATTTCATTCTCTATATTCTAAAACAGAAATTGAAAACACAGCCAAACCAAGATTAAGCTGTCTGATTTTCTGTAGTGTCCATGGAAAAAGATACCAGCTGCACATACAATTATTTGTAGAAAATTAAAAAAAAAACTGTGAAGACTTAAGATTTGAGAATCACAAGCATCCTTTATTTTTTCTTTCAGCTCTGGTTTTGATCTTTTTGAACTGTCGTCTTCTTCTTTACCTAGTTCAAGTTTTCAGCATGTTAGAACTAGTCTTTTTCCTTTCTTAGGCTCAGGTTTTGAGCTTTTTTGAACCATTATTTTCTATCCTAATCTAATCTACTGATAAGCCAAGTTTAAATAGTTTGGCAACTATTCTTCATTAACCTATCAACAGTAAATTGAAATATATCTAGTCATGATTAGGCTGTATGACTAAATAGTAGTGCTCTTCCAAGTAGTGGCATTTAGGCTTGCACACTTTAATATTTTTCTTTCTTTTTGGTATGGGGTTGTACCTTTCTTCTTTTAATCTGGCCTCTTTTTATCTTTTCTATTTTTTTTGTATTTTCATCCTTTCAAAACAAAATAAAGAAATGATATTTACAATGAAGACTGAAAGCTTTAAACAGAGGTTTCAACAAAAATAATGTTTGAGCATCCTGCCATTGACAGGACCCCCAAACAGGTCTTTACCATCCATATCTTGTAGAAAAAATGCATTATGAACAATGGCAGATTGAATGATGTAAGGGCCTTGCCATAAATTTTCAAACTTGCCATGTTTGTCCTTATCTTCTCTCCTGGAATCCCATTTGAGTACTTTGTCACCAATTTTGAAATCACATGCCTTTGTCCTCTTATCAAACAGATTTTTCATATTCTCTTGTACTTTCTGTGCTCTGTTATAAACTTTTTCCCTGGTTTGCTGAAGATGTATGGTCTGATTTATCCTTCTCATCATGATATCTTCCTCTGATTGTATTTCTTGGACCAACTTCATCACTGGCACTCCTAAACTGGTAGGAAAAACTACATCTGCTCCATAAACTAGCTGATAGGGAGATATTCCAATTGATTTCTTTATTGTCAATCTATCAGCCCATAAAGCATGCACTAGCTTTTTGTTCCATGACCTATGATTTTCTTCCAACAACTTCTTTATTATGTTTATCAGGATCTTGTTTGAAGACTCTGTTAGTCCATTACCTTGAGGTTAATAAGCTATGGAATGACCAAGCACAATCTGATATCTATGAAAAAAACCAACCATCTTTTTAGAACCAAATGCAGCAGCATTGTCAGTGATAATTTTCCTAAGATAGCCAAATCTAGACAGGATATGGTCTTCAAGGAATTTTATGATAACTGAGTCTGTTGCATTCCTAGAAGGGATGGTGTTACACGAGTTTTTGGTCATCTAACCTATTATCATTAGATGGACCCAAGTACACAATGTAAGACCAATTTTACCCTATGTAAAATTTCCTTCATTATGTAAAATAACTTAATAAAACATATTTATTAGGTTGTTTATGGTGTAAATAGGAAACCCCGAGGGGAAATATTAAACAAATCTATATTCGCTTGGTTTTCCTCATGGAATAATTAATTAAAAAGTATTTTAATTATTACTCCTGGTTATATTTAACCCAAAACAAGGAAATTAAGTAGATAAATCCTTATTTATCTTATTCTTTTCTAGGAATAATTATTTTAAATAATATTCCTTGTTAAATTTGACTAAATCATTATAAATAATTGAATAAATCATTATTTGTTTAATTATCATTCAACCACATCTTTAAAATGATAAATAAATCATTTATTTATTTATTATTTACGAATAAAGGGCTTTGACCCAAGTTAAATTCCTTTCCCCTCCAACAAATATAATAAAATATTCCATAAAAGGTGGATCTATATTTGGTTAATATTATTTTAATCATGCACCAAGATCTAGAATGACCTAATATTTTGCTATAAATAGAAGGGTTTTTCCTACCATTCATCATCTTTTGTTGCCTCTTAGATCACTCTGGGTCTATACTCTTGGTCTGACTTTGAGCCATTATCATTGTCATATTTTCTATTATTTTCTTTGTGAGATCCCTTTGAGTTATATGTTTGTCTGGGTTTTCTACACCAACAAGAGAGAGAAATTCTATATCTGAAGTGCCGAGGACTTCCAATAACCCATTCCATTGAGGAGAATTGGAAACACCTTTCTTGTTTTCCTCCCAGGTGCCATTAATATAAAATTCTTCAAAAAATATTTTTCTTGTCTTGTCTATTGGAAGCATGGAGCAAAACCTTATTTTTACTGCTTAATGTCTTTTTATTCATAGATCTGGATTTTTCCAGCATCTTTCTTGATCAACTAGCTACAGATCTGAAGATATTAGCAGCCATATTTTGCTATTAGGGTTGTTTGTTATAAATAGCTAAAAGGGTCTTTTTTCGTACACTTACACTAAGGATTCATCCTAACAACTGGCGACTCCACACGGGTTTTCAATTACGACCGTTGTCGTTTTTCATATTCCTGAATATCCAGTTGCTTCAAACCCTAAGGTTTCTCTTCAGATTTTTATTTTTCCTATTTTTATGTTTTTTTTAACCCATAAAATCCTAAAACATTAAAATTTCTAACTACCAAGTGTTTCTGGCCGTATTGTGCAGGTAACAGACATCAGCCGCGATTGAGATGGCAATTTTTTTTGAAATCTGCCGTCGAGAGACTCGAAAGTCTAGGTCGCACTTTTTGGCCCAAAACCTGCGACTTGGACTACAGGACACACCTTTCAGCCTAAAAAATGCAACCTGGACAGAAAAAAGGTTCGAACCTGTGACCTGCACCTTTTTCTGCAGATTTTCTGAAAGTTTTATGGGTTTGTCTGAACCTTCTGTCAGGGTTGTCCAGCCTCCATCTCCACCTGTTTAGACCTGTTCTTGTTCTGTTTTACTCAACTAATTTGGAATCTAGTCCCATAGGGCTTTATTACCCTCCACTTTTTGTGGCAGTTTTTTAGCTGTTGCAGGTGTCTAAATTTTCAAAGTTTCAGCCATTTTTTTTATAGATCTGATACCTCCTCTTCAGATCCCTTTTGGATCAGCTATTTTTCCATCCAAATCACCTCATATAGTTTTTTTTTGGTTTTCCTTTAGGGTCACCTCATTTTCCCTACTGCCTTTAGCTTTTTGCCTCCTCTTTCAAAAAAACCTTGCCTCTGTCTCTTTGTTGCTTTGTGCACATCTTTTCAGTAGATTTATCCTTTAGATCCCTGTTCTTCCTGACCTTAGATCTATTGGCTTATTTTCAGTGTATTTTGACTAGAATTTTTTCCCTCTGTTAGACTAGTTTTTGAGAGACCCACCTCCTTGTCTTAGATTGATGCATTGTTAGCTATTAATTTTATGTTATTTCAGTATTATATACTAGTCTCTGCAGGTTTATTTTCAGTTACGTAACACACTTTTTATTTTTCTCTCAAAATTTCTCGGTTTAAAAATTAAAATTAATGCACACCACACACTCACCCTAAGTGAAGAAGAGCCTGGTTAACACCGCCAGGAAAATACTTTAAAACATTGTAAAATCAATCGACACTGCTCCTCTTTGCCCTTGTTTCAACATTGCAATGTTTTGATTGTGCACCTCCTTGCCCTTGTTAGTCATTCTTCTTCCCTCTGTGCAGTTTTTGTGTTGTCATCATTTTGCCCCCAAGGCGTATATCCTGGAGACTTCTTCGCCTTCATCCTCAACTTCCAGTTGGTCTACCTACTCCTTCCCGCCATCGTCGAGTTAGTCCTCCTCCGAGTCCGCACTCCGACTCCTCTTCTGATTCATTTGGTTCTCCTTTTACTTTTGTTTCTCCCCCTGTCACCTTTACTATGTCCGGTCCAGGGCCTAATGCTAGTGGTAATCCCAACCCTACTGCCGGGAATGCTACTAGCGGAACCACCACAGGAACTACCTCAGCTATCCCCTTGTTCCCTTACATGGTAGGCCTCAGTATCCCTAATTTCAATCAGTTTATCAATGACCCTATCCGCCACGATGTTGGTTGGCCTGCTATGCCAACCAAGCTCCCCTCTGACATTCCCAAGTTCGAAGGCCTTGCTGGAGAAGATCCAACCAACCATATCCGATCTTTTCACATGTGGTGTTCATCCAATTCCAGGCGAAGCTTCTAAGTGGGATGTTGATCAGACCTCCTCTTCCCATACCACCTTTGCGACCATTGCCCGAGCCTTCCTATCTTATTTCCATCTCCCTCTCTGACACGACACTGGTACCGAAATCTTGACTTCTTTCCATCAAACATCTACAACCCGCCTATCCGACCATGTTCAGGAATGGCGGTGAATAAAGAGTTTATGTCGAGCTCCTACTTTTGAAGATCATGTCTACATGGATTGGTTCCTTATATCTCTCTTACCTACCATCGGCAAAGATTTTGCATCACATTTCCCTCAAACCGAAGAAGCCACCCTCCAAATAGCCTTGAAATATGACCTGATCTATGCTCAGTCTGGTTATGATTATACCGTCCTTCCTGACCTCCCAGACCCGGTGGTGCTAATGCCCTGGGGGCATATCATTTTGTCGACGGTATTGTTGGAGCTATTTCTCATCTGTACACTCAACTTCCTATGGGCTATGGTCTCCCTCTCGGAGGCGCCATCAACTCCAACACTTTTCCCCCTCCAGGTAGCATGTATCCAGGATACGGCATGCCTCATCATTTTTCCCAATGTCCTTCTTACCTCAATGTTTCCCCACCTAGCCATTATCTTTATCCACGGCCTAGTGCCCCAACTCCTCCAGCATTTGCACCTCCGCCTCCCTTTCCTTATCAACCCCAGCAACAGAAACTACCACCCCCTCCGGGGCAAGTATTTGCACAGCAGGGCGTGACTAATCCTCCTTCCTCTCAAAGGAAGAGGAAAGAAAATCAAAACCAATCTACCCCTAGTACTCGTGGACCTAATCCTCAAGGTATTGACTCTAACGCTGCTAACCAGCAACAGGGCACTCAGCCCAAGCCAGATAGGCTTATTTATACAAATAAGCCTTGTTCATGTTGCGGTGTTTACGGTCATTACACTCACAATTGTCCCCTTTTACCATAGATGTGACAAATTTGGGGGTCCCAAGCCACATTGCGAGGACAGAATGCCTTTCCTACTGCTCCCCCTAATGTGACCACTACTAAACCGAGTGTGTTTACCAATATTTTCCCCCAGCAAGGATTCGTGGCTACCCAACCACCTAACAGACAGGTGGCCACTCAACCTTCCCTTTCTGGTTCCTCTGATTATGAGATCCTCATGATGAACTCTGATCAACCTCTAACCGTCGACCTTAACATTCAAACTCAGTCCTGTCAGTACCCCAAGCCTCCCGCTCCGTCTGTCACTGAGTCACTTTCTTCAGGTTATATAGAGCCTATTTGGACATCCAAAGGTCCCTTGCATATCCCTTAGCCCAAATTTGAGGTTCATACAAAAATTCCTAAGGGACCATTACGCTGAAATGTCGCTTCTAGTTGAGCTTCTTATTTGTGCTCAACCTAGTGTTCCTAAATTGAGTTCATTAATTGTCAACCAGGGCTAGTAAAATTCTGAAGTGTGGTGCACTATATGTGCCTAGGTATTGGCTTCTCGCTACGTTGTGTTTAGTGTTTTATGATGTTTTTAGATTTAAGGTTTTATGTTGAAAAGGGAAAGAACTAAGTGCTGGTGAAAAGAAGCTATTGATTGTGTTAAAACAGAACAAAGCCTAAACTATGGATGGAAAAAAACAAATGCAAAGCTTGATAATGACTTCATTGCAAGGGAATAAATCACAACATGAACTTGAAGTTATCCAATTCATTCATTAAATATTTGTTGGAAGATCTTGAGAAATGGACAAGTTAAGTGTAAATGAAGTTCTCCTAACTAAACAATCAAACAATCAACTTACAATGTTACAACATCTCATCCATGATTAAAGGTTTATTGGAACATATTTGGAAAAGAACATTTGTAGCATAGTAAGATTTCTACTCTAAACTAGCTTCTAATTCTGTTCTGCAACTCAATCTAGCACCACTAGGCCTCACTCAAAAGTTATAGATTTATTTTTAAAATAGTCTTTGAGAAAAGGCTTATTTGTGAAATGGTAAAAAGGTTGCAAAATACTCCAGGTCTTAGACTGATACTAGCTTTTGTCCAAATGATTATGTATTAATATGAGGTTGGAACAAAAGAAGTTTTGTAAATAATGAAGATCGTGGTATTTAAGTTTAACAACTAATACAATTTAAAAGTGCAATGGATAACAACTAAACTGGAGTGCTAATACAGTGAGCTAAGACTAAACTAGAGTGCTACTAGTCTACTTGAAGTACAGTGAACAGTGTTAAATTAAATTGCCATTATCAAACTTGAAATGTAGTGACAGAGCTGAACTAAATGCATTCTACCTCTGGAGTGCTGTAACTAAATTAACATGCAACTAGTCTATGGAATTCTACAGCCCATCTCGTTCAATATGAATGATATTTTGGAAGAGTTTGTAAAACAAGTATGGCTGCATTATTCAATGCAATTGAACATAAACATAAGACTAAAAGAAAATACAACTAGAATCTAAGACACCACAGCTGTTTTTTATTCGTTGTTAATGATATTTTGGAAGAGTTCGTAAGAGTAAGACCAGCTGTGACACTTAGTGTAAAAAAGAAACTAAAACCTACAATACCACAGCTATGCCTTATTCATCATGATGATATTTTGGAAGAGTTTATTAGAGTAATTCTAACTGTGATAATTAATGAAAGGAAATGCAACTAAAACCTACAATACCACAGCTATGCCTTATTCATCGTAATGATATTTTGGAAGAGTTTATAAGAGTAAGTCTAGCTGTGATAATTAATGTAAACAAATATGAACATAAACTTCAAAAACATGCCTAAGCTAGAAATGAAAATGAGACTAAAATACTTATCTAAACCATATAAACCAGGCTTCTCAGGAGGCAAGGGCCCTCTACCACCGGAGTAGCACGAAATCTACTTCAAGGTTGACTCAACACTTTCAAGGAAATGATACTTCTTGCATTAAAAGAGAAATTTCTTCAAAACTGAGTGTTTTCGTACTTCTAAAATCTAGCAGTAAAACACAAAATATAACCTTGTCCCTCGGTTTCCCGAGCCATATTTATAATCAAAATTACATAACTGTCTTGAGATAACCTAGGGATAATTGTCTTTCCAAATTAAAATCAAACTAGGACTCTGATGGTGGTGTCATAACATGATTAAGGACATCTGGACTGTCCTTGTCCTATTAGGAGTCTAACTCCTAGTTTGAGTTCCCATGTGCTTAACCACCTACAGAATTCTGTTCAAACTTCATGGAGAGCAGCAAATGATGAGGGCATGATGTGGAATACACCCATATGTTTTTTTCTCCAAGATGACACCTGGAACCTACGTAGACATGAAGACAACTGCAGAATCGGTCACTAGCTATAGAATGTCTACATTCTGCAGCTAGATCTAGTTCAAAAAGTACTACAATAACAAAATCATAAAAACATAGCAAGTTAGTCATGATATTCATTCTTAAAGCAATTTTAACTAATTCTATTGATCATTTGAGCCTGTGATTAATAATGGACAAAGGAAATGGGTTCAACATCACTTGACCATCTATTTACTTGTTCTTCTATCATCCCCCGTGATGATCCATATGTGAGCCTTTCTTCCCATGCTGATGATTTAGGTAGCTTTGTAGCGTCACGTGGTTTCCCTTCCCCTCATCATCCCATATTTTCCCGTCATGATGACCTCCTAGCAGCCTTCTCCACCCTTGACCTTCTCTTTCTCGCCCATAACCGGGATGACACCATCCATGTCTATGATGTCCTCCGCAGCATGACACTAGTACATTTGGTGGAAATTCTGACACTTTAGTTCCAAAAATTTTGAGGAAATGTCAGAAATTTCCCCAAATTTTATCAATTTTTCAAATCCCGCCACAAAGTGTCACTATACCGATGTTTGGAGACAAGTGTCAGTATTGCGACACTTAGAGGTAAGTGTCGGTCTTGCGGCATTTTCAAAAAATCATCGTAATTGCGAAGGATTTCTTAAATATGTCGTTATTCCGACGTTACAGAGACAATGTTTCACTTTTGCGATGCTGAGAAGAAGGTGTCACTATTGCGACGTTTAAAGGAAGGCGTCGCTATTGTGACGGTTCGTGGCAAAGTGTTTCTCTTGCAACGGTTGGTGGAAAAGTGTCGCTCTTGCGCCGGTTGGTGGCAATGTGTCGCTCTCACGACGGATGGTGGTAGAGTGTCGTTCTTGCAACGGTTGGTGGCAAAGGTGTTCGGTGGGATAATCCCACATTCACCGGGTGTATAAGAGATATTGGTGTTTATATACGTGTTGAGGTTTTACATGTTTCGACTAAAAGCCAAAGGCTATGCACACTCATACAATCAATTGGGACTCAGCGCATGCGCTCGGCCCCTCCCCTCATGACTTTGATTTGGTTGTGGTTTAGCTTGTAGTTCTTGGCCTCAATCCTATAGTGATTAGTGTAGGTGCTTGGGCTGAGCCAGGGGCTCAAAGGAGTAAAAAGCCCACAATTTTATTAAAAATATAAACAATTTGTAAAAAGCCCACAATTTTATTAAAGACATAAACAATTTTATATTAAATATAAAATTGATATACACTTTTTTATTTTCCAAATAAAATAAGCTAGAATACAAACAATTTTATATTAAATATAAAATTTATATACACTTTTTTATTTTCCCAATAAAATAAGCTAGAATACGATAGGATTAGGGAATTTTGAGATTTTTTACAAAAATGGCAAAAGAGGGAAATAGATAGGACAATCATTAAGGTAGTTTAGGAAAAATAGGATTTCATATATTTTAGCATGCAAATGGCCAGATTGGGGTAATTTAGGGCTTTTTAGAAAAAATGAGGTATATGATAACGACAGAAAATGGGGAATATAGTGAAGGCATAAGGAATCATAGCCAAAAAATGATCATGAAAGACAACTTTTGAGGGTGAAAAAAATGAGTGCTAACAAGATGCATGCTCTGATTCTAAGTCAGAACCCGATAAGGGGAATGACAAAGGGAAGCATATGACTGATGCAGAGCCCAGTGCCACTGTTACCACCACTAAGATCAATAAGGATGAGCCCAAAGATCTAGAGGAGGGGGATCGCCTCTTCCACTCATAGATGTGGGTGAAGGGTTCTCCGCTGCAGTTCATTGTCGAAATCAAGAGCCAAAAGAACCTCATTTCAGCAGAGGTTGTGAATCAGCTAGGCCTACCGACCAAAAAACACCCACATTCAGCCACCATCGGCTGGCTTCACCTGCAGTCATACACCATCGGGTGGCTTCACCCTCAGTCATACACCATAGGCCCATTTTCTATTTGCTCCCTTATGGCATATTCGTTCAATCAAGCGCGTCGTGTTACGCCATGTGAGGTCACCCAATCGGGCGCATTCGGGTCGGTCCATTTTGTTCAAGGGCGCCCGTATTAGTTTTTCTAAGTTGTGACCGTCCGGATTCCTTATGCACATTTGGGCAGCTCATTTTCCGTTTGTTCCCTTGTGGCATCGTTCGGTCGAGCGCGCGATGTCGCGCCATCTGAGGTTGCCCGACCGGACGTGTTCGATTCAAGCCATTTCTTTAAAGCGTGCCCATATCAGTTTTGCTAGGTTGTGACCACCAGGGTGCCTTTTGCACGTTTCGGAGGCTGATTTGTTGTTTTCTCCCTTGTGGTATCATTTGGTCGAGCAGATCGTGTTGCGCTGTGCGAGGTCGCCCAACGAGGTGCGTTCAGGTCAGGTTGTTTCATTTAAGTGTGCCCATATCATTTTTGCTAATTTGTGACTGCTTGAGTGCTATGTGCACGTTCGAGCGGCCTGTTTTCCTTTTTCTCCCTTGTGGCATCATTCGGTTGCAAGTGCGTCGTGTCGCGCCATGTGAGGTTGCCCGACCAGGCACGTTCAGGTCTGGCCATTTTGTTTGAGGGAACATCTATCAGTTTTTCTAAGTTTTGACAGCCTAGGTGCCTTGTGTACGTCCAGGCAGCCAATTTGTTGTTTGCTCCCTTTTGGCATATTCGTCGGTCAGGCACATCGTGTCGCACCCTGTGAGGTCGCCCGACCGGGCGCGTCCGAGTTGGGCCGTTTCATTCGAGGCTGCCCATATCAGTTTTGTTAATTTTTGACCACCCAGGTGCCTTGTGCATGTTCAGGAAGCCCATTTTTCATTTTCTCCCTTGTGGCATCGTTCGGTCGGGCACATCGTGTCATGCCGTGTGAGGTCACCCGACCGGGCACGTTCGGGTCGAGTCGGGTGGTTTCTTTCGAGGGCGGCCGTATTAGTTTGGCTAAGTTGTGACTGCTTGGGTGCCTTGTGCATGTTTGGGTGGCCCGTTTGTCATTTTCTCCCTTGTGGCATCATTTGTTCGGGCGCGTCATGTCGCGCGGTGTGATGTTGCCCAACCAGGCGCATTGGGGTCGAGCCATTTCGTTCGAGGGCGCCTGTATCAGTTTTGCTAAGTTGTGACCGTCGTGGTGCCTTATGCACGTTCGGGTGGATCGTTTTCCATTTTCTCCCTTGTGGCATCATTCGTTTGGGCACGTCGTGTCGCGCCGTGTGAGGTTTCCCGAGCGAGCGTGTTAGGGTCGGGTCGGGTTGTTTCGTTCGAGGGCACCCGTATCAGTTTTTCTAAGTTGTGACTACCCAGGTGCCTTGTGCACGTTCGGGCGACCCGTTTTCCATTTTATCCCTTCTGGCATCGTTCGGTCAGGGGTGCCATGTCGCGCCGTGTGAGGTTGCCCGACCGGGCGCGTTTGGGTCTGGTCGGGCCGTTTCGTTCAAGGGCACCCGTATCAGTTTTACTAAGTTGTGACTGCCAAAGTGCCTTGTGCAAATTCAGGTGGCCTGTTTTCCATTTTCTCCCTTGTGGCATCATTCGTTCAGGCGCGTCGTGTCACGCTGTGTGAGGATGCCTGACCGAGCGCGTTTGGGTCAAGTCAGGCCCTTTCGTTCGAGGGAACCCGTATCATTTTTCTATATTGTGATCATCCGAGTGTCTTGTGCATGTTCGGGTGGCCCGTTTTCCATTTGCTACCTTGTGGGATCGTTCGGTCGGGCACGCCGTGTTGTGCCGTGTGAGGTCGCTCAACCGGGCGCGTTCGGGTCCCATCAGGCTGTTTCGTTCGAGGGCACCCGTATCAGTTTTTCTAAGTTGCGACCACCCGGGTGCCTAGTGAATGTTCAGGTGGTCTGTTTGCAATTTTCTCCTTTGTGGCATTGTTCATTCGGACGCGTCATGTCGCACCGTGTGAGGTTGACCGACCGGGCGTGTTCGGCTCGGGTCAGGCCATTTTGTTCGAGGGCGCTCATATAAGTTTCACTAAGTTGTGACCGTCCGAGTGTCTTCTACATGTTCGAGTGGCCTATTTTCCATTTTCTCCCTTGTCGCATCGTTCGTTTGGGCACGTCGTGTCGTGTCATGTGAGGCCGCCCGACCCGGCACATTCGGGTCGAGTCGTTTCATTCGAGGGCGCCCACATTAGTTTTTATAAGTTGTGACCACCTGGGTGCCTTGTGCATGTTCAGGTGGCCCATTTTCCATTTTCTCCCTTATGGCATCATTCGTTCGAGCACGATGTTGTGTCGCGCCATGTGAGGTTTCCCTACTGGGTGCGTTCGGGTCAGGTCAGGTTGTTTCGTTCGACGGTGCCCATATCAATTTTCCTAAGTTGTGACCACCTGGGTGCCTTGTGCACGTTTAGGCGGCTCGTTTTCCATTTACTGCCTTGTGGCATCGTTCGTTCGGGCGCGCTGTGTCGCGCCGTGTGAGGTTGCCCGACCGGGCACTTTTGGGTTAGGTTGGGTCATTTTGTTCGAGGGCGCCTGTATCAATTTTGCTAAGTTGTGACCACCTAGGTGTTTGGTGCATGTTCGGGTGGTCTGTTTTCCACTTTCTCCCTTATGGCATTGTCCATTCGGGCGCGCCGCGTTGCGCCGTGTGAGGTCTCCCTACCGGGCGCATTCTGATCGGGCCATTTCATTCGAGGGCGCCCATATCAATTTTGCTAATTTGTGACCACCTGGGTGCCTTGTGCACGTTCGGGTGGCCCGTTTTCTGTTTTCTCCCTTGTAGCATTGTTAGTTCGGCGCACCGTGTCGCATCGTGTGAGGTCCCCAGACCGGGCACATTCGGGTCGGGTTGTTTCGTTCGAGGGTGCCCATATAAGTTTTGCTAAGTTGTGACTGCTCGGGTGCCTTGTGCATGTTCGGGTGGCCCGTTTTCCATTTTCTCCCTTGTGGCATCATTCCTCCATGCACATCATGTCGCGCTGTGCGAGGTCGCCCGACCGGGCACGTTCGAGTCGGGTCGGGCCGTTTCGTTCGAGGGCAGGGATAATTTTAAGGGCGAATTTTAGCCCAAAGGCGAAATTTAAGGGGTTTTAGATTTTAGAGGGGCGAATTTTTTATATAGAACCTATTTTGTATAGTTTTTTATAAATAGCCCCAAAATTATTTTAAAAATAAATAATTATTATGGTTTAGCCAAGAAAAATAAGGGCGGATAAACATGAAATGTTGCATTCGCCTTCGATTCACCGGTCTGTGATTTTATGGGGTTGTATTCGCCCCCGATTTACTAAGTTGGAGGGTTTTGGATCTGAATTCGCCCTTTGATGATGCTGGGTTGCGTACGCCTGCGGCCTCAGATTTACGATTTACGTTGATAATGCTGGATGATGCTGGTTTTGGGTTGCATATGCCCTAGATTTACAGGGCAATGGAGATTTACTATGATGATGCTGGTTTTGGGTTGCATACGCCCAGATTTACAGGGCAATGGAGGGTTTTGGGTGGATTTTTTTTGAAACCAGAGCTGAAGCCATACAATATTTGGTAATATTAAGAAGTATTTTCATGTGCAGGGGTCCAAGTATACTGGTAGATGTTCTTTCTGATTTGCTGATATCTAAGTTATGCTGCCCATTTTTCCCATGTAGCATTGAACATGAGCATGCACATGGACGCCAGCTTGCCAGCAGACAGAAGATCATTTTTTCCCAATCAGAAGCACATCTGCTTTGTGGGACATATCTCCGCTAAAACTTATGTGATTTTTATAACTATGGCCATGGACATAGTTTTTCTCCCCAACACGCCTTTGTGGCCTTTTGACATGGTGATAATAGGGTTTCAGGCTCAGTGGCTAGCCACCTGTGAGTTGTGAATATCTGCAGTTGATTGCTTGGCCTTAGCTTCCACATTTAGCAGCCAGGGTCATGATGTCTCCTTGCATGACACCCGGTGATTTTGCAGGGGGGAGATTCATTTGGTCTGTTAGTAATGGTTTTTGAGTCCAAGTTTCTCCTTCGCATGTTTTGTAAAAGGAAATTTAGAGATAATCTGGCTTATTAGTTTCAGGTGTTTTATTTGCATTGGGCCCATGAGCTACACAATGGTGTGCCTGTTTTTCTGCTCATATTTTTTGTAATGTGCTCCTTAATCTGTACATGTACCTTAATGTCTTCTTGATAGATATAAATAGCCGAAGGGGTTATCTCAAGCATTGTTGCCAATGTTACTTGGCATTTCGCTAGTTCCATGCAGACAGGTGCCCAGTTCATATTACCGTAGATCAAAGACACTAGGGATAACATACACAAAATGTGGGTAAGCATCTCTTGGATTTACCTGTGCAGTTTTCCTTGGAAAAAAAAAAGGCATAAATCCATGGGTAAGCATCCTTTGCATTTCCCTGTGACGTTTTGATTGGAGAAAAAAAGAAGCAGCATATTTTCCAGAAATTTTAAAAATAAAACATCATATGACAAAGAAATCTCACATTGGCATAGGTCCAGACAAGGACAGATAGGGACTTTGCATTTCAGCTCTTGCACTTATGCTTAAGAGCAAGTAGGGAAACGATTATGGAACTGTCAAGTATAAGCATGTTGGCGCTTTCAGGTAAGTTTTCATATTTGTTCATTATCTTGCCCTTTTGAATTTCTACTTCTATGAAGACATTTATTGTGTGTTTTGAGGACGCACAAAGGCCATACAGACATTCCAAAGAGATCTTAACTAACAGTTCAGCTCACTTAACTTTACCCAGAAAGAGCTGGTTGTCTAGTCCCACCCAACCACACCCTCGCCCCCTCGGCAGAAACCACCCCTGATTCTTTTACAACTTAGATTGTGTTGAATTTCTGCTTTGAATATTTCCTTTCCTGTAGAGCATGCTCTGTAATATTTGTCCTAGTTAAAAAAAGGCATCTACAGCCCAAAATGGAAAACAGAGAAGGGTGGACTCTGGAGATCACCACGTATGTTGGTTATAATATAATTTTACATATGTGTGATCTTTCTAGTTGTTTCATGGCATGACATTTTCACTAATGATCACTTTCTATTTTCATAGTTTCAGGACACTGGGGCATGTGCACACTTTAAATTTCTGGTCTTGTCTAATTTTACTGATTTGCTATATCTATTCTTAATGCAATGGCTCTAGTATATCTTCACCAATTTCATAGAGCCTGTGTTGTTCTGTGCTGACATTTAGAATGTTGTCTATGAAGCTAAACAGTTCATATTTGCACTTTTTGACTTAATGCAAGATAATCTATTTTCATGATTCCTCGTTGAACTCATGTGGTGGCAGTAGCTTTGATATTAAGGTATGGTTCTATACGAGCATGTCATTCATTGGTGTAGTGATCATCTTTTGGATATGAAGCTAGTCAATGCAGTTGAAATGAGGTTGAATACATAAGTTATACTGGTGTATTTTGTTGAATGCATCAAGAGGCTATTCATTTGGGATAATATTGGGGAATAAGTGCATTCAACAGCTAAAATGGATTTGCATGAAATTATTGAAAATTCAGTTTGTTATTTTCTAGTTGCTGTTATTCCTTGGGATTCAGTGTTTGTGGTAAAATTGAATGAAATTCCAGTGTTACATGGGGACACATCCCTAAGGGCAGAGGACTTGATCCCCATGCTCTATACACACCTAGGACTTGGTCACTCCAAGAGGGATGTTCCCCCACATTCCCTTTTGGCAGCCTGCAGGGATTCAAGGGATTCAAGGGATGCAGTAGGGAATGTTCCCTCAAAGATGAAATGTTTCTTTGACCAAGGACACTCCCAAAGTTGCTTGTTTTGAGGGAAAAATGAGAACAAGAAGTCAATAAAAAATAAAAGAACCGACTATCTCACTGCCTTTTTATTATTTAAAGATACCATACTCTTTAAAAAACAAAAGTGACTATCTCACTACCTTTTTTATTCACTTTCTCACTGTGAGAAGAGTTAAAATGTAGAGGAGAGAGTGTCTGAGGAGTTGAGGACATCGCTGGGCTTTGTTATTGCCTGTTATTGCTGCTGGGAGGGAATACATCAAGTACTATGTAGTATTGTTGGTTGTGAGTTGTGACTTTGCTGGTGGAAGAGAAGAGAATTGCTCAAGCACTGTTGTTGGTTGTAACCTTACTGCCAGGAGAGAACTCGTAATACTTCCATGCAACCAGGAGAGGTCTTGTTGGGTGCTGCTAGACAGTCGATGCTTGGAATAGATCTTGTTGCTGGGAGAGAATACTCATAATATATGTTAGAATTTATGATTTATTATAATGTTATTGATGTGTTGTTACGTATAAGATTTTAATGATTAATCTATAACATGTTACATTACAATTTACATATAATTTATGTCTCAATTTTCATATATTTCAATTTTAACTTTTTAGTATTTTGGGTGGGATCCCCTATGTAGGAGACCCTGGTATCCCCATGACATTTCCTAGAATCTGGGGGCTGCTTCCATATGCCCCCTTAATGTGTTTCCCTGCTCCCATGTTCCTGTTTGCCGGAATCGTGGTGCAACATAGGTGAAATTCAGGTTTAAAGTTTCTGCTCTAAGGTACATTAATTATTTGAACTATGACCTGATTTTTTATGTTTCTCCGGTCTGATTTCATGCAATGAACTCATGATAGCTAGGATTTTGGTAGGATTTCCATGAATAATAGGTCTATTGGTTTTTGGTTTACAATATTATTTTGATTGAAAATACATCTTTTGTTTGTAATCATTGTCTGTAATTCTGGTATGGTCGGAGATCACAGTTGTAGGGTTTGACTTGTTTACAGGTTGGCTTGAGGAAAGGCTCCAAATCTTTTGCTGAAGCACGTGCAGCAGGATTTTCAGAGGAAAATGGAGCACTTGGTGAAATGACAGAGACTTTGTGTGGCAGTGACCTTGTGTTACTTTTGATATCTGATGCTGCACAGGTTGGCACAACATTCTCTATATTACGGTGGCACATTTTATATAGAATCTTTCCATTGGAGAGATAATACTGCAGTTTCTATTGTTGTGAATGCTATTTATTGGTGGGAATTTTGTACAATTAAAGAAAACCCCCTCTAATTTGATTTCTGATCTTGCAGGCAGACAATTACAAGCAAATATTTTCTGCAATGAAACCAAACAGCATACTTGGTCTCTCTCATGGATTTTTACTGGGGCATTTGCAGTCATGTGGGGATGACTTCTCCAAGAACATTAGTGTGATAGCTGTCTCTCCAAAGGGCATGGGACCATCTGTGAGACGGTTGTATGTCTAGGGCCAGGAGATTAATGGTGCAGGAATAAACTCTAGTTTTGCTGTGCATCAGGTGTTTGTACCTTGAAAATATATATTCACATTTTCAATTTTGTTTAAAAGTTCTTTGCTGCTTATGCTTTCAATGAAATCACAAACTCATTTCTATTTCAATAAGTTATGGAGTTTTCTTATGTGTGTTTGTCTAGGATGTTGATGGGAGAGCAACAGATGTTGCTTTGGGATGGTCAGTTGCTTTGGGTTCACCATTTACATTTGCAACGACCCTGGAGGATGAGTACAAGAGTGATATTTTTGGGGAGCGTGGTAACTATTATTTTAAGGACCTTTTGTTCTGTTTTATTTATAATTGGCATGCTAGGATTGAGTTGGTCTTTTATGATTTATAGGGATCTTGTTGGGAGCTGTACATGGTATAGTTGAAGCATTGTTCAGACGATATACCGAGGGTGGAATGGATGAAAAACTTGCTTACAAAAATACTGTGGAAGGAATAACTGGGATCATATCAAAAACTATCTCGATAAAGGTGTTTTCTGATTTTGGTGAAACTCAAAGCAGATTTTAGGGATCTCTGTTCATTGTTTATAGAATGATCATAGGATGCTGTTTTCTACTATGGCACATTGGACATACAATTTGTCATACACTGATTTTCATTTTTATTACTCTTGAAATGGTTTGAATTTCTTATGGTTATTCTAAATTTGAACTTATTATACAATTTGCAGGGATTGTTAGCTATATACAATTCTCTGAATGAAGGAGGAAGGAGGGATTTTGAGATGGCATACAACGCTTCATATTATCCCTGCATGGAAATTTTGTATGAGTGCTACGAGGATGTAGCTTCTGGCAATGAGATCCGAAGTGTTGTCATGGCAGGGCGTCGGTTTCTTGTAAGCTTTTTGCTTGGCTGCAAGTTCACTGATTTTTTGGTCTTTTAATTTACTTGAGCAAATTTTCTATTGAACCAGAGCTTCTAATTGCTCAAATTCATCCTACAGGAAAAGGATGGGCTCCCAGCATTTCCCATGGGTAAGATTGATGAAACGAGAATGTGGAAAGTTGGTGAACGTGTTCGTGCAGTACGACCTGCTGGTGACTTGGGTCCTCTTTATCCATTTAATGCTGGTGTTTATGTGGCATTGATGATGGCACAGGTAGAAAGCTTTACTGATTTATTTATGGTTCTTTTCTGGAACATATGACAAATAGAATTTGTTTTACATTATTGTACCTTTCAGGAAAAACTATATAATAGGGTTTCAGATTCCAATACTTGCATTGACCCATGGTTAAAGATTATAAAGCCTTCCTAAATGGAATCATCAATTTTATTTTTCTGGTCATCGTCATGTTCATCTCCAAGGCATTTCAGTCTGTCTAAAAATTCATCGGGGCTTTTCTGTCTTGAGATTACTGTTATGGGATTTTGCTTCCATTGACTTGTCATCTTAAGCTTCTTTTCTCAACATGGGCAGCTCCTCTTAATGTTTTTCTCTGTGATAACTATAAGCTGCTGAGCATTACTGATTGTGCTAGATTTTCTGTTTTTTCCACTGACATTGGCATTGGATGTTTAAGTTAATGTGTCTATATAAATATGGTATGAATTATTCATTTCTGGCAATATGTATGAGTATGTCTTTAATCTGCCAACAAATTTTACCGTCTGTCCTCAATTCAAAGTAATTCTGCTGGAAAGAAGTCTAGGGTATAATTTGTAACAACCATTTTTATTTTTATTTTTGTATCTAACCTTGCAGAGATTATCCATCAATTGAATTTGTGGTTGCAGATTGAGATCTTGAGGAAGAAGGGTCATTCGTACTCAGAGATTATTAATGAGAGTGTTATTGAAGCTGTGGAATCATTAAATCCTTTCATGCATGCGCGTGGTGTTTCCTTTATGGTTGACAATTGCTCAACAACAACACGGCTTGGGTCGAGAAAATGGGCCCCTCGATTTGACTATATTTTAACTCAACAAGCCAGTTTTTTAACTTTGCATGCAGACTTCCTTTCTATTTCTTTGTTGTATCATTGCATGGTTGATGTTTTTATGTATGGCTGACAAGAAATTCTCTCCGTAGGCTTTTGTGGCTGTTGATACGGGCTCACCCATTAACATAGATCTCATAAGTAACTTCCTTTCTGATCCTGTGCACAATGCTATAGAGACATGTGCAAAATTGTGTCCTACTGTTGATATAGCAGTGACAGCAAATGCAGACTATGTGAGGCCAGAACTATGGCAGTAAACTCATGACCATCTACCTGTGTATATGGATCCTCAACTGGACTAAGAAAATATTAGAGTGGTTCTAGAATGCTGCATGCCATATTTGGTGTAAAACTGCATGTGATACTTGGTGGAAGAATATTTACTCTCCAACATCAACATCAAAATTCACTCATAGAAAGCCATACAAAATCATCACCTGCACAAAACACTGGGGGTAGACATGATACTAGGGGACTAATATGGATGATTGAAGTGATCTTGCCCACTGCATCTTTATTCAGAATCACTTTTTGTTGGACGAGTAGGCTGGATATAACCATTTCTTGGCCCCAAGCACATGCTTTTGCCATACAAAGTTGTTTGTTTGTTTGTTTGTTTGTTTTTTAACACCAACAAGAATAGCTAAACTTAAATATACAAGGATTTACAAAATCACTCTAGCTGTACCTGTAGGCAATACATAGTCATCAGTCCCAAAATTTGATCTAAGACTATTTGCCTTTGTATCTATGTGTATAAAGGCAGTACGTCTATTCCATTAGCTGGAAATTTAACCAACAATTATGATTGTAAACTAACTTACAGACTGACTCTGGGAAGTTAATAAGACAAAGCTTAGTTGCTTTAATAAAAAATGACTTAACCAACATATCAATGCAACTCATGAAAATAACACTTGTACAAAAGACCAACTATAACTGATCTGGACTTTTGCTGGAGGAATATAACCCAAAGGGACAAGTATACATGCCATATCAATGTGGAACTCCCAGGGAAGCACTGGTCAATGCTCCCTCTTAAATATATGAAGTTCGAACTGACATGGATTGCACAATACGCACATACCTCTGGTACTTGTGACACAACTCCCAATATTCCTAGAAAGACTCTGCCACAGAAAAATCATGGTGCTTTTGTTCTACAATTTATAAGACATTACTAAACCCATTGCGGGTGGAACTTCCACTCCACGAGGGAATGTCTACATCAATGCACTAAAAATGAACCCATAATCATTTGAAATGCCTAAATTCCCTTGTCCTTTAATATGTTTTATAACTACCACTTTGAATGCATCAGTTGTAATTAGTCATAGTCAGCTACATTAATGCCACAATTCCCATTGCTAGAGAGAACCTGACAACTCCCAAGCTTGACTCCAACATTCACCAAAGTCGAATTGAAGGATTGCCTTTGATACCTCTCATAACGCCATTCCGAATTCATCATATCAACAGTGTTTTTCAAATACAGGACATCTGTGTAAAACCTAAGTTGCTACTGCAAACACAATGTGTCTGATTCCCCAGAGCACCAAAAAACAAGTTGTAAAGTTTTGGCACTGCATCTAAGAAAAAATTAATATTGTACATTGTACTCGAAAAAGCTTGAAAAATTAAGCCTCCTCAAACTTAGGTTTCAAACAAGTGTCACAAACAATCTCTGAGCAGCAACTGAGGCACAGTGACTATCACAGCAACTGAGGATTATTGTGCAGTGTTAGAAGGGATTACAAGTGTTGGCCAAGTGGATTTCCACCAGTCTTTAAGTTTTTTCCTAGAAATGGATTCCAAGTGCTAGGCAACTGGATTTTTCCACCAATCTTCAAGTTTCTTCCTCTGAAAGGATTCCAAGTGCTCGGCAAATGGATTTGTCCACCAATTTTCAAGTTTCTTCCTACAATAGTCCATTGTCTTCTTCATTTCGCAGAAATCATGGCTCAATCACCAAGGGAAGCTAGAGGAAAGGGAGTAATTACCCCGTCGATGTTGTCCCCCTCCTTCATTTTTCTTCAGAGTCTGTTCGTGCTCCATCTGTTGGAAGTGGGGCTGCAACAACAGCTTCAAATGCTGAAAATACATTATTTTAGCAAAATTGTGGGCTCGAGAGCAAAAGTGTCCATTGTGGAAGCATGTTACAAGACAGCAATGGCCTAGGGCCAAACTAAAGGGTGGAGGAAATGTTCTTTGGACGTGTAATTTTCTCCTTAATAAATTTAAGATCACTTCCTTCCAAGTTATGTTTCATTTGTTGGACACACCTTGTGTACTTGGAGCATGTCCAGAAGTGAGTGCATCCAAATGAAAAGAATTGGAAAGAGAGGCCAATGTTGACTTGGTGGCAGCAACATCTAAGAAAACCAAGAATGAGGATCCTCTTCCAATCTTGAGGAAATCATCAAATAATTATCCATCTAGGAGTGGCAGTGCATCGAGCAATAAAAAAGAGGGAAGTTGATGGACAAGATTATTCAGCAAGTGAGGAAGGAGGAGATTGATTTTACCATTGGGTTTTTTTCCTTTATCTCAACTTCATCTCATTTAATGTTGCACAGTCACCTTAATTTGTTGAGATACAAGGTACATGCCTCCTAGTTAGAAAAGCTTAGAACCACATTGTTGGTAAAGGAAAAGAAGGAGGTGGATAATATGGTAGAGCCTATTGAATCATCATAGCCCTTATCTGGTGTTAGTACTATTTCTAATGGATGGACAGATGTAGCACATCATCCACTCATCAACTTCATGGTAGCTTTCTTGAATGGACCAATCTTCTTGAAGGCAGTGGATGTTCTTGGAAAATACAAGGATGCACAATATATAGGTGAGTTGTTCGTGAAAGTTATTAAAGACGTAGGTGTTGATTCTTGTGTGCAAATTATTACAAAAAATGCATCTATTTACAATGGTAAGACATGATTGTGGAACCTAAATATCCACAAATATTTTCGACGCCTTGCATCATGCATTCTTTGAATTTAGCACTTAAATCTATTGCTTCGAATGTGACATGAATAGGAACTCCTATTGAGGATGCATGCCATGTTCTCAATTTTGTACAAAACCATACCAATGCCCTCACAATCTGTTGAAACTCCTAATACTAGCCCAGAATTATTTTCTCGCAACAATTATTTATTCCCAACAATTTATTTTATTAACCAAATAAATTCTGAATTCTTGAAAAATAAAATCATTGGTATTTTAACATTCAAAAATATATATGGAATGGAAATAAAATCAAAGAGAGATCAATCACACATTACAACAGATAAATACCCACAACAATTCTGCTTCATTAATTAATCTAGAAAATCAAGGTTTTGACCCACGGGGAATTTACAAAGAAAAATACAATGACTGTAACTTGCAACTCGGTCCCACTAGAATAATTCAGCGAAAGGAAACTTGGCCAATTGGAAACTAACCACTAAAGAAATTTTTCTTAGAGAAAACTCAGTCAAGTTGATTGTTGGTTGAGCGGTTAATTGTTGGTTCAATGGACATAAGATCTTGTAGGCACAAATACCAAAGGGAAAAATGGAGCCCATCATGGGGTACTCTTTGTAATTCTTCACCACTGCTACCTTCCATGCTTCCTCAAACTCCTCTCCAACCTAAATATCAGTGCTAGTAGTAGAATGAGAAACAAAACTACACTTAGCAGAACTAGAAGAACGCGTTTTCCAAACTGCACGAGAACTACTTCCCTCATGAGTCACCATGTGCCATGCTTGGTCTTAGTGGTTCTCTTCCTTCTACTCCTGGTTCAACTACCATATATTCATTGGAACCAACACCCTGAACTCCACTACACAACGATTCACCATTTTGTAGTAGTGATTCGCCATTTGTATTGGTGATTCGCCATGATTTTACAAGATAGTATAATCTCGTGAGAGATTCGCCAAAAAATTATATATACATATTATATTATTAATAAAATCACCTTCCATTTTTCCTATGTATCATGGAGATTCGCCCATTTATTATATATATAAATTTAGGGGGGTTCTTAAAATTTTCCCTGTTTATCATCTTTAGCCTTCTCTATTCAGTTCCAGTTTTGAGTTGCAGCTTCTACCCAACAACTCTAGCATTTTTCCATTTTGTATATTTTAGCCAATCCTTCTTGAGATTGATGTATTATTGCTTTCAGGGGTTAGAGCCTTGCTCCCCCACTTCATTTGAGCCATAAATTCTCATATCTTTGTATTGATGATATTTATGCAGTAGTGTCTCTTATAAACTGCGCATTCATAGCTTGGGTTTATGCAGATATAGCAGTGTACTTCAATTCCTTGTACATGTATTGTTAAGGCTTGCGTTGCCTTGCTTGAGTGGATGTTTCCTCAAGGATTTTTACTTTATTTTACTGCTATAAGATCAATTTTTTGATATCTATATCTTCTTGTTTCACAACTAATAAAATAACGATGTTGATCTATTGTATGTTCATGCATTGGTTGCAATCCCTTCATAGGGCATTTTTTGAAGACAAATAGGTGTGGGAGTTTTGTTAAACTCGCCTAGAGGGATTTATTTTGAGCCATCTCTTGGATTTCATTCTTATATGCATTGATCTAAGGGTTCCAGGTCTTTGTTTCAATTCCTATAGCAGCCATTACTAGAAAATGTTTTTTCCAGTCATGCCTTGCTAGTAGTTCCCAATTTGGGATAATACAGTGGTATCAAAGCAAATTTCTTGGCTCAGCTTATGATTCTTAGCCCAAGAATATAAAAGTTATGAAGAAGATAATATTACTCTCATCAGTATTTAGATCCAGAGAGAACCTCTCCAAAAATGTCAAGAATATTGAAGAAGAAGAAGAGGAAGAACCATGCACTTCCTATTCTCATCAAGAAGAAGATAAGCATGAAGGACACTTGGATTATCAGATTCTAGGTGATTACTTTGTTGAGTATAGATATCAACCTAGATCCTTCAAGGAGACTCTAAATTTTCCTCATTTCATCTAGTTGAAGGAAGAGAAGAGACCCTGCAGTAGAAGAGAAATCAAAGGCAATAGATTTCTGTTGTCTAGCTTTGATGGGTCATCTATAGCAACAGCTTGGGTGAGAAAGTTGGAGGCATTTTTCCTCCTACATCCTGTAGTAGGGGAAGAAGCTATTGAAATCTCAGCGCTGAACTTGGAGGGTGGAGCCTATTTTTGGTAGTTCAGCCACTGGAGCCATCCAAGGGTGAAAACTTTTGCAGAGTTCACTCAAAGGTTGATCAAGACCATTGATGGAGGAAGAACAAAGGAGGAAAATCTCACACCACCACTTGAGGAGCCTTTTACTAACACTGTCACACTCATGGAGGAGTAGCCACATGTATCAATAGTTGGGGCATCCAACACATTGGAAGAAGGAACTCTTGCAGCACTACAAGAGGTTGCCAAATCTCATCAAGGTATGAAAAGATTTCCACAATATATTGTTGCAGCAAATTCTTTTGATAATTTTGGATATTTTCATTCACATGACCAAGGGTCAAATCACACTGCTACTACAGAGTTGCTACACTGCTACTATAGAGTAGCTTGGTTGCGCTGTGTTGTGCAACATGGAAACATTCAAGGAGGAAACAAACCATCATCCTCATGAGCCATTGTTGGGTTGCATATCACATTCGAGGTTGGGGTTTGAATACTTGATGGAGAATAGTAGACATCTTGAAGTGAGAAACCCTTTCTTTTTTTAGGATGACCCTTTCTCAATGAGCTCCTCTCAGCTCAAAGAGTAACTTTTACTTTCAGCAGATCCAAAGCCTAATTGGTTTTGGAAGACTATTGTTGAGAGGGATGTCTCATGGAGAGATATCATTAGAGGTGCACTTCAACACACCAAGGAGTGCAAAGATTTTCTTCCTTTCTCACAGGAGAAGATACAAAATGGAGGACATCTTAGGATGGATAACATCTCTCATGCTTGTGTTAGACATTCCTTGAACCATACACGTCATGATGGGAGGTTTTTTCCTACCACCTATTTGGGTCTTCATGGGGTCTCATTGATCCTTGAGAAGATTGCATTTCAAAATCCCATGAAGTGCAAGTACAGAGAATTGGTTTGGGAGGATGGTAGCCCTCATGGGAGGAGTACCAAGATGAAGAGAAGGGGAAGACATCCACAATTCGCTGAGTGGATGTGGTTGATGAGAAAGGAGCTAGGAGGCTACTTGAAAATTTATGATATCAGGAAACAGGAGGCTTGGCTACGTTGGTTACTCTTGAAAGAGTTTGGTCATCATCCTTTTTTGAAGGATATGAGGCAGGATAATTGCATCTTGGAGCAGAAGAGAGTGTGGATGCATGGTGTTGGTATTATTTTCATATCATCCATTATGTTTTCATCACATGATTTTTATGATGGAAGTATGGGGAGGCATCAAAATGCTTTGTTGCTTTGATTTTTCTTGGGAGAGCACGAGCAGATTTTCTCTCACACATTACATGATGTTGCAAGAGGAAGAGATGGCATTATCTCCTTGGTTTTAGATGATCGAGAGGTAATTCCACCTTGGGAGGGACTTCTTATGTATTGCAGGTTTATGGGAGATATCTTTGACAAGGAACATCTCAAAGAATGGAGCTATGAGTTGACAAGAGCTTATTTGCATAAGCCAACAACACTATCACTTGGGATCTTGGGGTTATGGATGGAGTATCCCCAGGATCACTTCACATTGGATGCACTTGGTGATCAAGGAGGAGGTGATGATGATGGAGTGGTGGATAGAGGTATCTATCACTATGACATATTCTTCTTGACTTTGATTTCCAAGCTTGAGGAGGATTATCTTCTTGCATCATATGGACCATTATTACTCATAGCATGCCAAAACACTCTGAAGGACTCACTCATGGATCCATGTACCATCTTACTTCTGGAATATGGTAAGGATTTTTTTTATACATTCATTTATTTTCACACTCTTACCATCACTATGTAGTGCATTGCTTCACAAGAGGGCAAGCTTGTCACATTGCTCCATGATCATTGTTGGGCCAATCTATATGATGGAGGCATCCATCTTTTATGTGGCCTTGGGAAAATGTTTTATAATCACATGTATGTTAAATCATCACATGTATGTTCAATTGTTGCACTCAAACATTTACCATATGAAGACATGCATGATTAACCATGTAAAAAGAAACATTTTTCCATGTAATTTTCTGAAGCAGCAGTTTGAAAAACTGCACTGTCACTATTGGGAAAGTTGTTGGTACCTTCTTGCACCACATGAAACCTTCAAAATTTTCTTCATTTTTTTGCTAATCATGACTTCATTTGCTGATATGGATCTGATTTGTATGGGAAGCATGATTATGAGAGAGGCACATGAGTTGGATGTATCCTTGAGTGGGGAGAAATCCCACATTTTCTACACTACATGTTCTAATGGGAGCATGGGAGGAGATATGGCCACCACAGCCACATATTTGTTTTCTTTTGAGGTGGACCATGGAATTGATAGTCATCCATTGTATAACCATGGGAAAGTTCTTGATCATGTATTATTGACACATTCATCTATTTACTATTCATTAGTAGATGTGGTGTATTTTGTATATTACTTGCCATGTTATTTTCTGAGATTGCAGTGGATGGAACTGCGTTGTATCCTTCTGAGACATTGTTTGTATCATTTATCATCATGTAAAACATTCAGAAAACTTCTCATTAGGATTTTATATGATGATTATGTCCTATTCATCATGGATGATATATTTTGGGCCAACTTGTTCTTCAATGTCGGAGGAGAACTCTTTGGAGGATTGTTCTTCACTTTGCCATTTAAGGGAAATACTTTCGTAGCCCAGGATCAACACACACTCTAAAATTATCATAAGTGGGTAGAAGGATAGCATGGGGTAGGCTATGATGGTTAACATGTTTATATTTTCAGCCCACCTTCATTTCCAGAGCTTGAGGTGGAAGGAGATTTTCAGGAGTTGCCATGTTGGAAGGTGACTCATTTTGTTTGGATGATTGCTTGGGGATGGAGGATCCACATGGGGAAGATATTCCTCATCAAATTTCGAACTTCATGCCTTGGGTGGAGACTTTCCAGTTCTATCCTTGCATTATCTTGAGGACAAGCAACATTTTGGAGGGGAGGACTGTAATATTCTAAATTTTTCCTTCAATAAATTGGAATATTAAATTTTGTTAATTTCACTTATAAGTTGGATAATTGGGTGAGGAGGCCCAAAAATAATAAAAACATGGACAAAAGCCCTCTAGTATGAAATGGGATCAGCCTTGGAACTAGATTTCACAGCCTCATGTGTGAAAGGAGAGATTTTAAAAAAGGCTAGGTCAAGTTTGACCAAGTCAAACAGTGCAGAGTTATGAGGTCGAAAGCATATTATGGGACAGTGCAGAGAAAGAGGAGGGTAGATTACTTGAAGGAGGAAAATATAAAGAGTGGGACCCATGGAGAGGGATCTCTCATGTGTTTATAAGGATGGCAAGGAAACCATTGTTATTCATGCATATGATTATAGATTTCTTGTCTGTTCAGACTTTTTGCATTCTCCAGCTGTTCAGATGAGTTGTAGTGCTTCTTAGCACGAGGGATTCTTGTTTAGGAATTATTCTCCTTATTGAGAGGCATCTTGAGGGACTGAACTTCATTTTCTTCACATCTTGTCTCAAGGCCAAAGCATCCTCCTTCATCTACAACGTTATTCCTGAAGTACGATAATACTGTGTTGGAGGGTGTTGCAGTGGAGGTCCTACAACACCACTTCCGGGCTTGTTTTGCAAAGGGGAGAGACTCTTTTCCTTTGGGAGATTAGTATGGAAGGATCAGAGCTTATTTTTAGATCTTGGCACTTTTCCAAAGTATTCTATTCCACCTATAGCGTGGTTTCCCTCTTTGACTGTGTTATTTTCATAGTGCACTTGCAGTGAGGGTTTGCAGTGTTGATTAGAGGGTGAGATCTCAAGTGTAAGGACTAGCCTTCCACTTAGGATATCCATTGGAGGAGGTATACTTCATATTTTTTATCATCTTCAGCCTTCTCTATTCAGTTCCAGTTTTGAGTTACAGCTGCTACCCAGCAACTCCGACATTTTTCCATTTTGTTTATTTTAGCCAATCCTTCCCGGGATTGATGTATTATTGCTTTCAGGGGTTAGAGCCTTGCTCCCCCACTTTATTTGAGCCATAAATTGTCATATATTTGTATTTATGATATTTATGCAGTAGTGTCTCTTATAAATTGCGCATTCATAGCCTGGGTTTATGCAGATATAGAAGTGTACTTCAATTCCTTGTACATGTATTGTTAAGGCTTGCATTGCCTTGGTTGAGTGGATGTTTCCTCAAGGATTTGTAATTTCTTTTACTGCTATGAAATCAATTGTTTTCTATATATATCTTCTTGTCTCACAGCTAATAAAATAACGTTGTTGATCTATTGTATGTTCATGCATTGGTTGCAGTCCCTTCATAGGGTATTTTCGGAAGAAAACTAGGTGTAGGAGATCTGTTTAACCCACCTAGAGGGATTTATTTTGAGACATCTCTTGTATTTCATTATTATATGCATTTATCTAAGGGTTCTAGGTCTTAGTTTCAATTCCTATAGTATCCATTACTGAAAAATGCATTTTCCTGTCATGCCTTCCTAGTAGTTCCCAATTTGGGATAATATAGTCTTGATGAAAAAATCTTCACAAAAATGAAATATCTTCATGATTTTCCTGCATTTAACGCATGTTAGTTACTCAAAGTATGATAAACCTCAATCAGCAACTACACTAGCATCATAATACCATAATATAATTAATTTGGAAGAAAAAGAGACTTAATAAGGAAAAAATATCACCATTAACCCCTCCATATGTACCTAATAATGGATCTTTTTAGATGGGAGGAAAAACCATCTGTGACAGAGGAGAATTTTTTTAGAAAAATTCCATGATGATTTTTATCATAATAAAAATTTATGTTACACTGAATTTATCTCTAGGGCTGAGACTTACTGCCCTATCGGTGGAACTTATTGAGGTAGATCTCATTGACAGGGTTAGCTAGGAATGTACGGTCAAGCTCAAATAGAATATATGCTCCTTTAAGAATACAATTTCTGATGATGTAAGGACCCTTCCATAATGTTTCTAACTTCTCGAGTCCTAAGCTTATTTTTCAACATCATAGTGGAGGACTAGCTCCCTCTCAAAAAATGAGCGAGGGGTGTTGTTACGGTCAAATGATGATTTTACTCCTCTCTTGTGAGCCTCATTATGTTGGAGAGACTCTCATTTACTTTCGTCGATGAGATATAATTGTACCAACTTTTTTTCTAAAGGCTTAGTAACATTGGGGAGTTCGATGGTTGTGTCTAAGTTGGGGATTTTGTGTTCAGTGGGAAGCATGACTTCCACTCCATATACGAACTGGAAAGGTGTGAACCCTATTGAGGATTTTACCATTGTACGATATGCCCATAAGGCTAAAAATATCATATGGTTATAATTAGTTTTATGGTTGTTTACCATACTATGTAACATATTTTTGAGTACTTTGTTAACAACTTATTCCTGGACATTGGACGGGGGGTACTATGGTGATACAAACTCATGAATGAACACTAGATGATGCGATACCTCCTGGAATATTTCATTCCATAAATGATTCCAATGGTCGAAGACTAACTAGTTAGGCACAACAAATCATACAATGACATCGTTTAATATAAAATGAGCTGCAGTTTCTATGGTTTTCTCGTATGTGGGCATGGCTTCTGCCCATTTGGTGAAATAGTTGATGGCTACTATGATGTATTTGTGGTTTTCAGATGACGTAGGGTTGCAGTTCATGAGGTTAATGCCGCGTTTGCAAAAGTAAGCTGCTAAAATGACTTGGTGCAGAGTAGTAGCAAGGGCTCTTTCCTTGTGGGCGAAGCATTGGCGTCACTCGCACCTTTTGACTACTTGTGTGCAATAATGGAATAGGGTGGGCCAAAAATAACCCACCCGCAAGAATTTTTGGTTGATGGACATCCTTGAGAGGTGTTCGTCGTAAGCCCCATTATGGCAGTCATTTAGAGCTTACTCAGCTTGGTTGTGCATGAGGCATCAATGTAAAATGGTGTCAACACCTCTTAGATAAAGGAAGTCCCCCATGAGAATATATAAGGGGTCTTTATGGCTTATGCACCTTCATTCGTCAAAGATGAGCTATGGTTTGAACTTTTGGGTTCGCAAAAATAGAAGGATCTCGTCGTAACAAGGGTCCTCGGTCATCACTAAGAACAAATTTTCATCGGGTAGTGAGTAATTAACTAAGCATCATTGGGTCATACTTGCAAGATCAATGGTGAATTCAGCCAGGATTAATTCATTCTTTCTTTTTGGGGAGTTGAACTGTAGGTCAAATTCTTGTAGTATAACTATCCATCAAGCATACTTATGATTCATCGTATGTCGGGTTAGAAAATACCACATGGTTTTGATAGTTTCATGACTATTGCAGTCCTGAGGATGATGTAATGTTGAAGCTTTTCTACTGCGTGTACTAGGGCAAAGGAAGTTTTTTCTTATGTCTTGTACCTTAAAGCAGGGCCAGCTAGGTTTTTACTGATGTCATAAATTACGTTCTCTTTGTTGTCGAGTCTATCTTGGAATAACACCCCAACTATGTCTGTGTCTAATGCAGATAGATATAAGGTATATCCTTTGTCGTAATTGGGTGGCATGAGCAGTGGGGTTGTAGACAAGGTGTCTTTAAATGCCTTAAATGAATTTTGAGCCTGATCATCTCATTTGAACGGAATGTGTTGGTGGATTAGGCACACTAAACCACGTGCAAAAGTGGCATAATCGAGGACAAAGCATTGTATGAATTTGGCTTTTCCCTAGAGGCTTGGAATTTTATTTAGATATTTGGGTGGTGTACTTCTTTTATCTCTTAGATCTTGAGGGGTTGAACTCTGATTCCTTGTTGGGATACTATGAATCCTAAAATTCTTCATGCATTAATGCAAAAGACACACTTGATGGGTTTCAAGCATAGGTTGTATTCCTCCAGATGGTAACCTCGTTTCTTGGATCATACTATGAGGTCATCCAACTAGGCTAAGATGAGATGAGCCAGGTCGTGGAAGATGTAGTTCATGTCTCGCTAAAATGTGGCTCCAGTATTTTTAAGACCGAATGGCATAACCTGATATGCGAATATGGCCCAAGGGGGGTTTAATGAAGTCTTATACTGATCTGTATGTCAGATCTAAATTTTACTGTACCCCAAGAACCCATCCATGAATGACAAGGCCTCATGACCGGTGCAAGCATCAATGACTTGGTCGATGAAAGGAGTAGGGTAGTTGTCTTTAGGACAAGCTTTGTTTAAATATAGAAAATCGATGCAGACTCAAATGGTGCCATGTTTTTTGATGACGGGTGAAGGGTTGGAAACCCAAGATGTGCAAGTGATTGGGTAGATGGATCCATATTTATGAAGCTTCTATATCTCTTGATTGATCACTTCTCTTTGGATGGCTATAATTGACGATGCTTTTGGCGAACTGGTGATACGTCAGGCCAAGTGTCAATGTGGTGCTCTACAATGGTGGTGCTTAACCCTGAAATTTTTTAATAATCCCAAGCGAATATATCCCTATACTCTTGTAATATTTTTGTGTACATGACTACTTCATCTTGGGAGCATGTTGCTGCCAATGATATTTCTTCGGTTTTGCATGGTTTTTCCGAGATATTCACCTTAATGGTTGGCGAAATATTCGATATACTTCCTTCCTCAAATGCATCCTCCATTGAGATACAGTCCTTGAACCATTCTACCTTTCCTAATGGAAGGAAGTATTTGGATTAAATGGCGTAAATATCCTGGGGTTTTGTGCTGCTAGGCACAAATGTTTTTTCTGCAAGAAAAAATGAGTGGTGATGCATTTCTTCCCATGGAAAATCTTGTTCTGTCATGGCCTCTAATATATCCTCATCAGAGTGGAACAATATTTCTAAGGGAGAGTTGGTTTTTGCGAGGCCATGAGGAATTGGTTTGGGCCTAATAGTCTTGGTCGAGAGACATGAATATGATTTTCTAGTTGATGTCGTCGAACCAGATCAGGTTGACATGGTGCAGACGGGTTGGGTTTGCACCGTCTAAGGTACTACTATCGTTGTGGTAGTTGCAGCGGTATTGAAACCAAGTAAATATGAGCATACAACACGAGTCATGGTTCCCATGCATGATCAAATGAATTGTATATGGTGTCGTGTGAAGTCCATGTTACATGGTGGAATAATTTCCATGATGGTTGTTTGTTTCTTAGCGAGAGCCAATTCATACTCTTTTGGTGGTGTATGTAGGGTACATGTGTCTTCTTTTATGTGAAGAATTTTATGGATGTAGAGGTGTCGAAATGTTCGCAACATAGGGAATTTCTCTGTATCATGGTCATGGCTCATGAAAATGCTGCATGGAGTAAATGTATCCACCGCTTATATTGTATGGGATCCAATACTACTCATCATATTAGAGGATGATGATGGGAGATGATTACAATTTCGTGTGTCTTTTCATTTTTGTCGTTTCATATTCTTAGACTTAGTGTGATTTGGCTCCTGTGCAAGTTTTTATTTTAACACTGCTCTACCCACTCTTAATCTTAGAAGGAAACAAAAATTAATTGTGTGGTGAAATTGTGAGCAAATTTGGCAGTAACAACGTGAAATTTTCTCTTGATTAGAGATATCAATGTAAGGTATGGGTGTGACCTTGCTAAGACTTCCAGTGAACTCGTTAAGCTCTCAAAATTGATTAATCATGTGGTCATGTTTACCACATAAGGGACATGATATGTTTGAATTTCTCCTTACCTCATTGGGGCGAGGGGTTGTTTTCACGGTTTTAGGTGGCTGGTGACAACGAGAACTAGGCCTCGTTTTTGCTTACTTCCTAGTTTTTTCTAATTCAAAACCCACTATGTCTGGATTATTGGCGGCGAATGAGCGCATGATGTCAAGCCTAAAAAAAAGTCTAGGGAAATAGGGGAAATGCTGAGCATGGTGGTTTTCTTTTCATATTAGACAAGAATGATACTCTTTGGCTTCCCAATCCCTTTGGGCTATGAGGGTGATAGGGTACCATTTTCAGAAAGATACTAAATCTAGGACCGGAGTGATTAAATGGTCACGTTCGTCACACAATATGTAGGTTGGGGATGGGAATTTGGGAGGTTTGGGGGTGCTAATATGTCCTTTCGGTGGATGCATCTCTTTAGATACACAAAGAATGGACCTAGTCACTTCATTCTCCTAGGTTGTTGAATTTTATACACACTCAGAATCTGATTTCTCTAAGTCAAAAAGGTTGGTTATGGCAAAGCATAATGACTCTCATGCTAAACATAATCGGGGAAGGTAGGGAAAATGGAGAAGATGGTGGCTATCCTAGCATATCTCCCAAACATATTAATTGGGTGGTAGCCCTATGAGGTACACCGGGTTAATCATGTACCATCTTTGAAACAACTCTAGAGTTGTGCATTGCGCTATCAAATGATCACCTTTGTCGCATAATGCGTAAAGTTGGCCTTGAGGGTGACAATGGATATGGGGAGGATGTGGTTACTCTAGTGACCATATCTCCTCATATATATATAATATTTTTCTCCTCACTCCATTCCATTGATTTCCAGTGTTTTTCATGGATTCTATGTCTGTGTTTGCTAAATCGGGATTTTCAGTGATAAAGCATCACATGAAATCGAACATTGATCAAAGACGATGGAGGTTGGAAAAATGGTGCACGTGATGTTTTTTCATAAAGATGTGACACATGTGTCTTTTGTGTGATGATAATTTTATTTGGGCCACATATGCTACTGGGTACCAACTATTGAAATACCTTAGTTCAGGGCATTTTACGATCAAATGATCAGGTTCATCGCACAATGCACAAAATGGGAAATGTTGTGTGGCCTCTGATTTCATTCTTTGAGCCATTGGGTTGGATTAGTATGAGAAATATTCAGGTTTTTCTCAACATATAATATAATTTTGGACTTGTCCACTTTCATTTGCATGGATTTGGCAGAGGAGATTAGATTTCTCTTGGGCTTGTAATGAATACCTGTATCGAGGCATCTCTGGGTAGCGATGGGTGTAATGCCCATAATTTTCACCTATGGCACACACATGATTGGTTCCAAATGATTTTGCTTGGTTTTTCTTAACATGTTCCATTTTTTGGATTTCTGAGGTTACGACACTCCTTTCAATATGTAGAAGAGGCTTTAGTTCTTCTAATTCTGGGAAAATATTAATAGGATGACCTATGATATCGCACAATGCAAAAGTTTGTAATTCCCTAGGTATCTTGTAGGTTTCAACTTTTTTCCCTTTTTTGTTATTATTCTTGACTTTGCTAGCTGGTGCCACTAATGGTGTTTATTTAATCGCTATGACCTCTTCGGGGAGAATAGGGGTTATTTTTGTAGAGGTAATTCTTGGTCTTTGTAGCATGGCTGGAGGGACCAAATACTTCATGGGTATTGCAAAAGCCATATTTGGCAATGTCGTAGTTTCCATGACCTATTTTGATACAAAAGTGGGTGGGGAATTTAAAAATGGGGTTTGCGAAATGGTGTATGGTAGGAATGTCGTACTTGTGGAGTCAACTTTTGTACTTCTACTTTCATCTTCGAGGCTAGTTTCAGTGTTTGATGAGATCATCATGCACACTGGTGCCTCGGTGATTTTAGGGACTTCTCATGGTACAATAGGGGGATATCCTAGGAATGAGCCTAGGATAGATGATGGTTTGAATTGACTTGGGTGGAACTTTGTATACTTTTTGAGTGGTTCTGTGGTTGTATCTACATGTGGTAGTATGACAACTAGAGAAGTCATGGGTTTCTTGTCGTAGTATGTAAGTTGTTCGATGGTCATGATATGATCATCGTGGGGGAACATCATCACCCTAACAATAGAGGATGCGATCACGATCATGGCATACATATAACTCCACCCGAGGAGTATATTCTAGTCTAGTTGTGCATGTAGGACCTCAATGTCTATAAGAATTTTTTTTCTGGACAATTTTACTGGGACATTTTGATAAAGACCAATATGGGATGATCATTTCCCGTCGTATGATGTAAGAATGATCTCAGATGGTTTTAATTCAGGTGATCATAAATTTTTCCAAATTTATTTGGACATGATACATATGGATGCTCCTTAGTACACAATGCATTGGTATATGGTGATATTCTAAACTGAAACTGGTATCTCGAAGGAGACTAGAGAGTGAAGCTTAGGGCTTTCCTTGTCTAGTGAAAAACCCATTATTTTGGAATAATACGGGCGAATTGAGCCTACAGAGGAAGTAAGGTATTTTTCTGTGTTGGGCATTATTGTAGGACTTCCAATGTTGACATGGTTGTTGGAGATTGAGCCAAGTCATCCACAATACTATAGCTATGAGTAGATTTGGAATGATGTCCTACGCGCTTGGAAGGTCCTTTGAAAATTATTAGAAGAGGCTCAATAGGTACTTTGGAGATGCTTAACGGTGTAGTAGGTGTGCTTGTAGTTGTACCTTATGGGTTGGTGTCTAGGGGAGTTTTATAGTTCCTATTCAGCATTTGAAAGAAAAATTCTTCTCTAGCCATGTAGATTTTGTGGTTTCTCCCTCCAGTCTCATTTTTAGATGGTTGTTGTTGTTGATTATTAACCACTTTTTGGTGGGGGGAAGGTTCCAGCATTACCGCGGGCTACTCAGTAGGTCCCTCTTGTCCTCGGTTACCCTGAAGTTTTTTCAACTCGGGGGGTTCAGGACAGTGGTGAGTGTATTATCCATATTCACCACATATGGCACAAGATTGATTTGTCCTCAGACTCATTCTCTTGTTTTTCCTGTTGGATTTACAACTTGGCTCTTGGTTTTAGTTTTTTTTAGGGTTTCCCCAAGTGTGAGGCCATGGGGGGCATTGTTGATTACTGCCCCGTATCCAGTATCTCCCTTTTTCTTTTCCCTTGGATTTTCTTCACAGCACTAGGAGGATTACTACTATTCTTTTGATCATAAGATTGTCATTGTTGAGCCTGGAATGGTTGCACAAGATTCACCAGTGCATTGCTCTACGTTGGTGGTGGATTTTGTGCGGGAAAAGGGGCATATTAGTTCCCCTATCCTTGGTTAGTGTATGGTTGCTGGGGTGGTTCTCTTGTATCAAAATTCCTAGCTGAGAACTGGTTCCCCTAAAAGAGGGATATGACCCTCCCTGACGTTGAAGATATGGGATTGCCATTTTCATCACATTATGCAGAGGTCCAAGGTAGATTTGGTGGTACCCAGGTTGTGATACGTTCTGAGTAGAATCATAAGAGTATCCTGGGTACTGATAACTGCTACTTGGTTGAATTTGGGCTAAGGACCCTATCAAATTGTCATTGGTATTAAATGTTCCTCGCAATTCTCTATAAGTTTGGAGGCATGGGGCATTTAGTAGGACATTGTATATATATCATGACTGGGTGTAAATGAGTTCAAGTTGTTGGGATTTGATAATTGTGTCTTCCTATCAGGTTGGTTTTTGCGTTGCCATGTATTTTGAAATCTTAGTGATGAGGGCTTTCAAAAAAAGTCCAACAACACTCTGTCGTTGAGTTTGGCTTTACACAAACTATGACTTTGTCACCATCCATGGACATGGTGCAATATATAGACGACTATTGTTTGTCTAAAATGTGTCAGAAGTTCCATTCCTAAGTCATGATGATGGGGAGTTAGAAATATGTGAGTAATGCAGTAGCGAGGGTGCTAAAGGTTCCATGTTATGCAGGCGGATGCTCGACATACCATTTCTCCAGGCACCCTGTGAGGGTGCGTTCAAATATTCTTAGTCAAATCGTATCATCAATGATGCTATTCGATGAACACCATACATGGAAAGTCATTATATGATTTCCAAGGTCTTTAGCTTGCTTCCTCTAAAACTTTAGTATATCAGAAGGGAGGTTCATGGGCATGGGGTGCCAATTAAGGCCATGTCTAATGGATTCATCTATTAACTTTTTTATGTCTAGAAGATTTAGCGACGCTAATAAGGGTAACTATGAATTGACGTCCATTGTACTCTGTTGATAATAAAATATTTAAATATGTTAGCTCAGGGATGCTGCCTGGGGAATATTACCGTGTGACATACCGTGATGGATATTTTTATCACTCCTTGGAGGGGTAGCTACCTTTTGACCACAAGGGGTCATTGGAGGGGTTGAGTGTCATTACCATGTTACAGTTTCCACTAGTGTTGTGATTGGTGACCCTTAGGGGTTTCCAATCGAAGATGCCCTAATAAAGAATGTTCTGAGAACAGTGATAGCATGACTCCCTCTATGCCTCAATGGTAAGAGGGATGACACTCCTCCCTTTAATGGGGTGAGGTTTAAGAAATTCCTATATCTACACGGTTCTGCTGTGTCCCCTATGATGTCAATTGGTGCGATTTTTTTTTGTTTTGGGAGGTAGGATGGTTCCTATCAAAGAAAAAATATAATCGCATGCATAAAACAAAGAGAAAAGTGAAAAGGTGATTTCTCACTTTAACGTTACACTATGCAATCAATCAAGAAAAAAATGAGGTTTTATTTGTTTTTTATATGACACCAAAATCCTATATAGACCTAATCATCGTTACACTCTCAATGTAACTGGGCCTTGCGAGGATAAATCCTAATGGGTATTGCAGCCAACATCCCGAAAGAACTCGTGAGAATCAAGTGTTTCCTGCATCTTCACCTATAGGGAAGGATGCCTTAGTTTTGGCAACTAAAGTACCATCGTCCCACATGATCATTTGAGTTTTGAGCTTCTTGGTAATCAGTTACCAGTACCGAGCACTATATGGATCTGATATCCCCAAATAGTACTGCAGGCACTAGGCCTAAGCTTAACCCCCTTGGAAACAGGTCTCTGTAATTCTCGGGTATTCATTTCGTGGGCATATAGACAGGTTTGAAGATCCCTAAAAGGTCAACATCTATGATTCAAAATGTATTAACACCAAGGTGGATTATTGGATGCCTAACCCCGATGCTCCTAACCTGAACTATAATTTATTATGTGCCCCCTATGGGGAGAATTTAGTGAGTTCAGTTAGTGATTATTTTTAGAGAGTCTCAATTTTTCTTAGGGTGTGCTTTGGCGATGTAACTATAAGAAGAGAGTAAAGGTCAAAACACATTGGGTGACTTATGGTCGAATTCTTACAGATTCTTTGTGTGTTCTTTGGACTTAACAATCACAAGTGTTATGAGATGTGGATATGTGCTGATCCTTTACAATCCTTTTATAATTACCCTATGTGTTATTTTTCCTTGCAAAAATTGAAATGATGGGCGGTTGATGGGTCACTTACACCTTTCCTAACTAGAGTATGTTTGTTCTATAGGGAGATGGAAAATTGTCATAGTAAAGTATTTGTATGCGAACCTAGGCTCACCAAGAGGTGCAAGGGTGGAAGAGATTACTTACTTTATTTTTTGACAGTTTGATCATAGTCCCAAATCTTAAGGCAAAATTGAACTAATCTAATGAAAAAATTTGACAAACTTGAACTAGAAAAATATACATGGATATATGGCCACTTAATATTTACTAATTAAGCTACGTGTTTTGTATATTCTATTAGCAAAATATTTTTTCTGGAAAAAAAATGTGGATTTAAGTCCATTTACTTGTTCCCTATTTAAAGTAGGTGTAATTTGCGAAATGAAATACTAAAATTAAAACAACCTAGTTCCTAATCTAATTTAAGGTTAAACAGAACACCTGAGTGTCCTAATAGTAGTGAAATACAAAGACAAAGTGATGGAAATTTATTAGGAGTTTCCAATCACCTTAGAATTGGGAAAAAGGAGAAAATTAATTTCTTTCTAGCCTACTACAGGGGTTATCTTCCCACAGTTGTAGAGCGTGCACCAGTCAGAGCACACAGCACGTTGTCGGGAAGAATGAAGAAAAATTTCCACCTCTATTGTGCAAAACATTTCACTATGTGTGATTGGAGATTCAGAGAGAATGTAGGGGTGGTTTAAATCGAAATGAGCAGGAAGAAGGACCTGCATCAAAAACCATTAACTCAGAAAGAAAGAATCCAGTGGAATTTCCATTCCTGTGGTAGTCTGTTTAGTGCAAGGGTGTATGAAATAAACTTCTTTAGAAAGTTGGCTTCTACCTGCACAAGGTCACAGAGAAAAAATATTTTCTACTATTAGTGGAACATATTCGACACAATGTAAATTAAGTTTGATGGAAAACTAAGAATACAACACTAAGAACAAAATAAAACACAATATTCAAAATACAAAAGATTGATGGAGCAAACAACACAATAACATAAGTGTAGAATTCCCCTTTTATTAGGTATTGGTGGTAAAAATGATACAATTTTAAACACTTGAAGAGGGTCCTTTGAGCTATGAAGTTGAAATAGCCAAAACAAGGAGGTCTCCTTCCCTCGAGTTCTTGCAAGTGTTTATTCCCTCTTTAAGGATGGTAGATCAAGATCAAATGGTGGACTTCTATCTCTTGGACTGAGATGTTGGTTGGCCAACATATGATTCCTTCCAATCCCTTTGTTGTAGGACTATGCAAGTTGGTTTTCTATGAAGAAATTTGGCAAGAATAACAATGTGTCTCCAATTCTTGTTCCAAAGGTTGGATTATATAAACATTTATTGATATCCTCCCTCTTCTCTTTGCCTAATATGAATAGCGACAGAATATTGGAGGAGGGATTCCTTTGTGGGATGCATTTAATCTTCAAGGTGGCTTAGATCTGGCGATCCTTGACAATACTAGGTGGAGAATCATCTTAACCAAGCATTCCAAGTGCTCCCAAATGGAGACATTTTGTCATCTTCAGGACCACGCGGCTATCAAAGGAATAGTCACATTATGTGAAAAATTTCTTTGATGCAGGTCTAGCGTCCATGAATTTCCATCTGAACCTTAGGAAAATTTAAATTTTGGCCTTCTCTAATGTATTGCTTCTCTAAAAATTTTCATATGTACCTTTTTCTTGACATTTTTATTGTCTTTTGCCTGTCAAATTTTCTAGTGTTAATACCGATAGTGAAAATAAACCCAACCATCTACCCAACCATGGTTCGTATGCCTGGTTAAGTGTTCGGCGAGAATCAGTTCCACCAACCCTGCATCCAACGACAAGCAGTGCACAACATGACGCTAATTTTTTGGATCATTGGGGTTCATGGGAAATTTAACGGATCAAAAATTTTCACCTAAACTAGCAAGAATCTCACCCACACGGAGCAAAATCATTACCCCACGTGGCTGAAAAATGTGTATTTTGTAAAACATCTAGTAGGTGGGTGCGATTTGGAGTAAAATTAACAATAAAACTTCTCTAAAGCATAACTCAGTCAATTTTCGACCTTTTTGAGTGTAGAAAGAGCCTAGCTAGGGGTTTTTTTACTATTATGGAGCCATTGGAGAAATTTGTTTTTTTCATTATGAGCATTGTAACTTGTTGTAAACCCATATTTTTTAGCATAATGAAAAAGACCCAACATTGTAAGCCAGACCAGGAGATGTAGCCGACAAGGGGAGAACTCCATCATTTTTTGTCTTGTGTGTGTTGTTGTGGTACTGATGTCTTATTTATCTTATGAAAAAATGAGTTCAAAAATTATGTTTATGTGTTAATTTAATTGACATAATTGGCTAAAAACCCTAAACATTTCACTTAAACTTTTCACCATAAAGTCTCAAGTTGACATACACACATCAATTTGGTATCAAAGATTTGGTTCTTTGTTGTTTTGAGGGTTTAATGTATTTGAAAGTGTCTCTAATTATGACAAGGTTTAAGCTCAAAAGAGGAGAAGGAAAGCTTCTTGTAGCAAATCCTGAATTTAGGTCAAGGAGAGCACATTTGCCACAATCTCCACCAAAAATTTCACCTCAAGCTTCACCAAAATCCTCACCAGTCATGGTACGTGAAGGAGAGCATGAAAATATGTCCGATGATGAGAATACTTTTAGAAATTCATTCTTTGAAATGACACAAATGCTGAAATTTCTCTATGAAGAGAGGAATACAAAGATGCAAGGTGAGAGCTCGAATCCTCCAAAGGGAGATGGGGATAAACCTCCAAAAGGAGATGAAGGAAAAGGGAATAATAATCCAAAAGGTAATGGAGAGAATGGTGACAAACCACATGTTGCTCCAACATTATTTTCACCTCCATCCTCACCTCCATCTTCACCATCATCATCTTCTACATGAACCCCTTCACAAACACCTCTACATTCTCAAAAGTGACATGGTAAAACTCCACTTTTGAAGCTTGACATAAAGTTTCAATTGAATATGTATAATGGAGAAGTAAATGCTGAGAAATTATATAATAGGGCTTGTCATCATGAAGTGCATTGAAGGATCCAAAGAATCAAGGATGATGAGACAAAGATTTAGCTTGCTTCATTAAGTTTGGAAAGTGTAACAATTATTTGGTGGCAATCCAAGAATAAAGAGGGTGTGAAGAAACATGGTAAGGTTTTATCCTATTTGGATTATTTTGCTGCTAAATTGAGAAGACAATTTAATCCTTTAGCATATATGTAGAAATCTATCATGGATTGGAAAAAATTTAGGCAATTAAATGGTCAAAGTGGGAAAAGTTATAACCAAGAATTTAGAAGGAGAGAATTGATTTTGGGTGTAAATTTATCCTCTTAAGAAAATTTACTCAAGTACATTTACGGTTTACATAGTTACTTGAGACACACTACTATCATGTTTAACAATAAAAGTTTAGATGAGGTTTGGGTACAAGACACACATCTAGAAGAAAAAGGGAAACATGTTTCTGATGAAACAAGTGAGAACACCTTTGAGTCTGGAGTCAAAGGAAAGGTTAAGTTCAAAATAAAATGAAAGAAGCATATTTCCATCAAGATGGAGAGAGAAAAATTTACATGCAAACATTTTTCCAAAGGTTTCCATGATGAAGATCATTGTTGAAAACTTCATCCTGAGATGAGACCCAAAAAGTTCAAAAACAAGGAGAATGAAAACACAGTTGAAACTATACAACATGATTTAGGTTCTACTTCCGGGGATGAAACAAAGATCACAACCATGCATTTGAAAGGTAAGGACATTGAAAGTACTGTTTCTTTAAATTTCTCAATGAAAATTAAAATGAAAAAAGAAGAATATACCTTTTCCACATTAGATTTATTTCACTACAAACTTTCTTGATGAGGTTACACTTGATGTAGTTTCGCTTGATATGTATGTTATTGTTTTGGGAAGCCCATATCTATATGAAAGGAGAGATATTTTTCAACGCCATGAGAATAAATATGATGTGTTCAAGAATGGGGTTTAGTACATTGATAGAGAACCTAGAAATAAATTTATTTTATCTCTTGTGAATGTTGGACAAATGAAGAGAATTTTTCTTGCTAGTCATAATTTTTCATTGTTAATGTTCAAGCATAAATATGTTGAAGAACTTAAAGGCTTTCAAGGATATTAATAAATTTTGAAATATTATTTGATTAAGGCTTATAATTCGTGTGATAATATTCTTAAGGAGCCCAACATGTTTCCTCCTAAAAGTGGTAAAAAACATGAAGTTGAATTGCAGCAGGATGCATCATTGTTCAACATTGGTGTGAACAAGATGCTAGTGTTAGATAATGCATCATTCAAAAAGAAAAAGAAAAGTCTATTTGACAAAGAGGAATTTGGTTCCAAAACATATTTTTATGGTTCCATAATGTATTGGCTTTGAAGAAGGATGGTACATGGTGATGGAGATCACATTTGGTAAAGATTCGAGCCAAGTGCAAGGCTAGACATGTTAAGCATAATTATGACGATGGTGCTCAAGGTGAAAGGAACATGGAATTGTTTAAGTTTCCTTTGAATGAAGACAAAGGAGGAAATGTTAAAATTACTTTAAGGGAAGTTTTATTTTCAAGATATTTTGGAAAATTGTAGCAAGATGTCATCTTGACAGAAAGACAACGACTCCAAAATCAAGGAAAGTGATGTAATTTCATGAAAATATCAAAGCCGAAAATACAACAAAAGTTAAGTGTATTGAGGCTGAAAGGGTGAGGTAGTTATACCCTAATATATTTTCTAACTAAGAATGAGATTTTGGAGGTCCAAAAGCTTCTAGTGCAGAGGAATGATCTAGTGGATCAGTAAAATGTTTAAATTTAAAAGTTCTCTGAACAACTCAAAACTGGTGTCAAATTTAATATCTGGTCCCCCTGAATCCAACGCAATTCATTTCATTAAAAAATTATATCATATCCTCTCGATATTTCATTCTAACCAAATTGTAAAACAACTAAAATTTCATGTTTTGGGTTGCAGGTACACCAAGTTAGCAGTCTGTATGCTAATCGGGCATATGACTATGCAACTGACTCTGTTTTTTAAGCGCGAGTCATTAGTTGACACTTGTCATCTCGTTATTGGTTGTGAATGGTGCGATTTTTTTGGATCATTGGTTTTGTATGTGGACCAATTAGAGAGTGCCACATAGGCCAACCAATGGCTACCATGTGGCCTCTTTATGTTTCGTGTAAATAAATTGTAAGGCCTCAACAAACCTCTGACGAGTGAAAACCACAACTTTCCATCCGGCTACAAGGCTCTTCACCGACCTGCCTAACATGTTCCTTGTTAAACAATAGTGAATGAGTTATATGTGAAGTATAGCAGCAGAGGATCCGGGGGTCAGGACCGGGGTTAACTTCAACCCCATTCCACCAAACCACACTACATGGAATACAAACCGAGCCTGAGGTTAACCCTGACCCAAACACCACCAATCAACATATAAATTGCTGAACATTATAATTTCAAACCATATCATATGGCGCCCAAACCATATATTAACGCCAACCATATAATACATTTCTCAACCATATGATAAGTCATAACCCAAATTTCAGTCCAAGAATTATGTAACGTTTACCGTAGTTTAGAGGTTAGAGAATCTGAACAAATTAAAGGTTTATTTTATGGTCAATTTTTATGGTGCGGTTCAAATGGCGATTTAGAGGTCATCAAATATAACAATTTGGAGGCAGTTTTAACATAAATGTTGATGTTTTGGTTTAAGTTCGTTGGCAGAGTTCCAACACCCAATGGTTAAGACACATGCCACATGGAACGGTTTGAGCAAGCAGTTATGTTATGGTGAGTTAACTAGCAATCCAACCAGTGGTAAACACCAGTTGAACCACATATTAACTCCTATCACAGGGTTACAACACATCCAAATATAGGTTTGGTTTGAAACTTTACCGTGCATGACAATTTTAAACTTAACTGGTGGTCAAAATAAACCCGACCATCTACCAAACAATCGTTCGCATGCCTGGTTAATGGTTCGGTGGGAATCAGTTCAACCAAACCCACATCCAATCGCCAATAATGCACACCGTGGTGCCAATTTCTATGATCGTGGGGTTCATGGGAAACTTAATGGATCAGGAATTTGCCCATGAACCAAAGAGAATCTCGCCAGCACGTGGAAAAATTATCGCCCCACGTGGCCAAAAAATGTGGATTTTGTAGAACAGTTAGTAGGTGGATGTGATTTGCAGGAAATTTAGTAGAAAAAATTCTCTGAAGCATAATTGAGTCAATTTCAGACCTTTTTGAGCGAAAAAATAACCTAGCTAGGGGTTTTTGACTATTTTTGTGTCGCACATTTTTTATCATAATGAAAGAGGCCCAACATCGGAAGGTGGACTAGGATATTTAGTCCAGGAGGGATGAACTCCTTCATCATTTTTTGTCTTCTGTATGCTACTACGATACTGATGTCTTCTTTATTTTCTGCAAAATTGGGTTTAAAAATAATGTTTATGTGTTAATGTAATTGACATAATTGGCTAAAAACCCTAAACATTTCACTTACAATTTTCACCGTAAACTCTCAAGTTTACATATAAAGATCACTCATGAACAAGAAGAGTGGAGAAAATATATGGAGGAAGAATATCAATCTATAATTAAAAAAAACCTTGGAACTGACTAAAATTCCTAAAGATAAAGACCCCATTAGATGTAAATGGTTGTACAAACCCAAATTTAAAGTAGATGGTACTATAGATAAATATAAGTGTAGATTGGTGGCAAAAGGTTACTCACAAATGGAGGCACTGATTATGCACAAAATATTTCACCTGTAGCTAAATTTAATACTATTATATTATTAATTACATTAGCTACAAATTACAATTGGAATTTGCACCAATTAGATGTAAAATGTGTTTTTTTGAATGATGATTTAAAGGACGAGTTGTATTTGACACAACTTGGAGTTTTTTTGAAAAAGGGGCATAAACATTTAGTTTTTAGATTAAATAAAGTCATGTATGGGCTGAAACAGGTACCTGGGTCATGGTATGAGAAGACATATTCCTTCTTTCTTATGCACAGTTTTATGAGAAGTCAAAGAGATACAAATTTGTATGCCATGTTTGATGCAAAGGGTCATGTAGTGCTTATTTGTTTGTATGTTGATGACTTAATTATTACAAGAAATTCAGTCAAGATAATTGATGAATCTAAGGAGCGGATGTTATAAGTATTTGAAATGAAATATCTTGGTGAGTTACATTATTGTCTAGGTCTTGAAGTGTGGAGATATTTTTCTCAGACTTTCGTTACTTAGGTTAAGAATGTCCGAGAAGTGCTTAAAATATTTAATATTTATTAGTGAAAATTTTATTTTTCTCCAATGCGATAGAATGTCAAATTGCATTTTGATGATGGCTCAAAGGAACTTGATGGTACAATGTATAGAAAACTAGTGGGAATCTTTCATCTAACTATAACCAAAATTTACATAGAATACTCGGTGAATGTTTTAAGTCAATTTATGGTGAGACCTTTGGAAATACATTAGAGAGAAGAAAGAGGATTACTTAGGTATCTTAAAGGAGAAAATGATTTTGGTCTTAAGTATAATTAATCATTTAATGTTGAGCTCACAAGTTACTCAGATTCAGATTGGGTTGGTAATATGGAATATAGGAGATATAGTAGAGGTTATGAATTTAGTATTGGATCCAGGATTATCTCATTGAGCATAAAGAAGCAACCTATTGTATCTTTTTCATCTATAAAGGTAGAGTGTAAAGCTTTTTGTCAAAAAACTTGTAAAGTTTTTTGGTTGAGGAGAGTTCTTCAATATATTGGAGAAGAACAAAAGAAGACTGCAATGATCAAATGTGACAACCACAACTCGATCAAGATGGAAAATAATCCAATATTTCATGCAAGTAAAAATAATGTTGATGCCCAGTTTCATTTTATTAGAGAAAAGATATAGTATAAAGAAAGTTTTATTGAATATTGAAATACTTGTGAACTTTTTATTGATATTTTTAAAAATCTCCTTAGGAAGATAAAATTTTAATTGTTTAGGGAGATGTTACATGTGGATATCAATCATGTCTAAATTAAGAGGGGAACTTGAAAATAATAGAGGAACAAATGTTACGTTTCTTTTGTTTGTCTTAGATTAGTCTTAGATCCTATTTTTCTGAGATTTGTTTTAACCTCCCTATTCGAATGCATATTTATATGATTGTATTGAGTTTTTGATGAATGAATATGGTATCTAATGTTGTGGAAGCCTCAGGGGATCCTCACTTGAGGACTCCAAATTTTCGTTCAATCTTATATTATCTTCCATTTTTTTAATGCTTCATTATTAAAATATTTATTAATTGTTTTGTAAGAAGGGTGAAATCACATCCCTCCATGTTGTTATCAGAAGAATCATATTATCTCAACATTTAATCTTGTTCAGTGATTTAAAAAAAAAAAATCCACGAGCTTTCATTCATCATAAGTTAATATAGTTACACCTGTCCACCTAATAACGTAAGTTGAGAAGTGAATAATCGCTAGGAATTATCCCTCGAGGTTTCATTTCGATTACTTTTTTACTACCGCTTTAAGAAAACCATGACTACCTTGATTGATTTAGTTAAATTTCCATCCAATATACTTTATTTGCCTTCTCTTTATGCTTCTAATTTCATATACAACCAAATGTAAATACAAGTTTTAGTATGAAGGATCTGATTTAATTCGATCCTTGAAAATTACGAACAATCCTCATCTAAAATGCTTCACATGAAAATATTTACATATGTGATATATGAGAATCACATACTCAACTAACATAGAATAGAATAGTCCCCTAGATGCGGGTGCTCTCTAGTTGGTGGCTTTGGGTTTTGTGCGGGGTTGGTGCATGGCTTTACCACATGGCCACCCCTGCTCTCATGTCGACTGCATTTAAGTCGCTCACTCGCTCTCGTCCTCCTGCTTTAACTCACCTCAGCTACCAAGAACTGTTCACCCTCCTCCATAAGATGGTGTACGATGGCTTCGTCCCTGTTTTGCATCCTTTGCATAGTCTTTGCCCTCTTGTCGCAGTGGATCGATGCTCCTGCACCATCACAGGAAGGCACTATGCAATTGTTTTCTGCTTAGAGCTTGAACCTGGTGTGAACTTCTCGCACAGCCCTCTGTGTTATTTGCGCTTTAATTTGTTTGGTATGGATTCTCCTGCCCGCTCTTCTCTGCCCCTGTATCCCACTTCTGTGACGTTGCTCACTGATTTAGTCCACCCTTCTGTTGCACTTCCTGAACTTTCACTTATGCCTCGCCTTCACAAACGTATGCGCTGTAGGAGAGGAAGTAGTCGGGGCAGTGCTAGGCGTCAAGTTTCCTCGTCTCCTTCCAGCTCCTCCTCTCCATCGTATTAATACTTCACTGGGCATTATCCTACAACCCAAAGTGGTTGTGGCCATCGATGTCATGGAACTCCTTTGTCTGACAGGGGCTTTGCTTTCTCCCCCAATACCTATGCCACCTTTGCTAATCCCCTTACTCCGGTGCAAACTGCCCACTTCCACTTTTAGAGCTCCTTTACCTACCCCTGCATCATAGCCATTATCACTCTGAAATTCAAAGAAGAGCCCTCCGTCTTTGCTATTCTTCCCCTCTTTAATTAGATGAACTAGGGCGACTCTCTGCGTTCTGACATGAAGTGGATGGCTCCTTGCAGCGAAGGCGAGGATGTTGCGGTTGACAAACATGGAAGCTTCAAGACCAACGATGATCATCAGACGGTGGAGGAAGATATGGACGCCTACATGTGCCCAGTTGTTGACGAATCTCCTCCCTCTCCTCATGTTCCTTAGCATGCTCAACATTTGCGTGTTTTTGGGTTTTTGTTTTCCCGATGTTTGGATTACTCTTGTGTATAATTAACTGTTAATAATTTTGTTAATTTTGTTATATGAAGCTGTTGAAGAGCCGGTTTCCCCTGCGTGGGTGGCTAATTTTCTGTATGTTTGGAAAACTAGTAGCCTTCAAGCTCTTAGACTGAGAATTCTCCATAGCTAGGCCAATACTGCAGAGGCTGGTGCCTCCATGTAATTTTTGTGGCATTTATAGAATTAGTCTAAATTTAGAAAAAAAAGACATAGAATAGAATAGTGTGGGTATAAAATTGTCTATTAGACTTGAAAATTATCAGATATGAAAATGAGAATCCCTTCAATAATATATATACTATCACAACCACATTAAAAATATTAATGTCGTTGATATAAGTCAAAGAATTCATTTGTATCTACCATTGATAAATATATAAAAATATAAATAATAGTAATAATAAAATTAATGCAATAAAAATATTATTATAATTAATAATTATTATTTCCTTTTAATAATTATTATTCAATATTAAATATTATTTATTATTATTTATTTTAATTTTTGTAATATAAATATGAACCCTAGGCATATGAACCCTTAAATTAATAAACCCTAGGGATTGATATTAAAAACCAAAGGGAATAATAAACCCAAGGGGTTAATACTGAAACCCCAAGGGATTATAAAGCTAATGGAATAATATTCAACCAAGGGATAATAAACCCATGAGATTAATACTAAAAACACTAGGATTTATATTCCCTTAGGTTTTTAGTCTTCATACCTTGCATTTATTATTCCCTTCGGTTTATAATATCAATACCTTCGGTATATTAATCGAAGGTTTCATATTCCTAAGGTATAATATTATTCATAGGTGTATAATATTAACCCCTTAGATTTAATATAAATCATTATCAACCCAGGGTTCATATGTATTGGATTTATAATATTAGTCCCTTAGGTTTATAATAACTTTAGGTTCTAGTATTAACCCTTTAGTTGATAATATCAATTCCTTCGGTTTATTAATATAAGGGTTTACATTCCTAATTTTTAATACTAAAACCCCAAGGGATTATAAAACTAAGACAATAATATTAACCCAAGGGATAATAACCACAAGGTATTAATATTATTTTAAACCATATGTATTAATATTATAAATCCAAGTAATAAAAACCGTAAGATAAATATTGTAAACCTTCAAATAAACATGGTTTAGCAAGGTTGAAAATGGATGATTTCTATTTTGAGACAATCCTTGTCACAATGTGATGTTTGACCATGGTCAATCATGGTCAACCATCTTTATTCTAGGATTTATAATATTTATATTAGGTTTTATATACCTTAGTTTTATAATATTAGTTCATTGGGTTTAATATTATTCCTTTGGGTTTATCATCCCTTAGTTTGAATACTAAAAACTCAAGGAATTATAAGCCCTAGAGAATAATATTAATCCCTATGGATTAATATTAACAAAAAAACCTATAAATAATATTATACAATCAGGATATGAACCCTTAGATTAATAAACCCAAGGAATTAATGTTATATACCAAATAAAATAATAAACCCAAGGGGTTAATACTAACACCCTAAGGGATTATAAACTCAAGGGAATAATATAAATCCAAGGGATAACAAACCCAAGAGATTAATTCTAAAAACGCTAGGGTTTATATTCCCTTGGGTTTTTATTAGTAATCCTTTGTTTTTATTATTCCCTTGGGTTTATAATATCAATCACTTGGATTTATAATATTACTCCCTTAGGTTTATAAATCCTATGAATAATATTATACCTAAGGGAATAATAAACTAAGGGATTGACAATAAAAATATAAGGGAATATAGACTCTAGGGTTCATTAGGGGAATTTTGAGTTAAAAAATGGGCCTCCTAAGGAAAATGTACAATAAAAATTCACTTTAAAAGAACCAAACAAATTTTAGGGGACGAAATCATCCCCCATGGTTGAGGTGGAATTTTTTGATTTAAATGTACTTACTTGTCACATTCTCAATGGTGGATTAAAACTCATGGTTAATGATGGCAGTATTCTAAGTACTTTTAAAGTCACAAAGTAAAGTACTCATAATAAATGTCATTTCACACTTTTTGAATAAAATATTATTATTTTCATTTCATGTTTTTGGAAAGAAACAATACATATCCCTTTACAATCTTCATGGCTTTACACACTTTTCAATAAATGTTATGTTTGTATATTTTCAAATATTTATTTTTGAATTATATACTCATTTTATTTTGTTTAATATTACAATTTCAAATTATTATAAGTTTATATATATATATATATATATATATATATATATATATATATATATAAATTAAATCTATTTCAATATTTAAAAAAAAAACACAATTCAATTCATTTCATTACGATTATATTAATATTGTATCTTATTATATCTAATATTATGAAACATAATCTAAATGTAATATAATATATATCATATTATTTTTTATATTATATATCACTTCTTATATTATCAATCGAATCAATTCAATATGTAATATAAAATTAGTCAATATAATAATATATTACATTTATTATATTACATTATTCGATTTTTTTATAGTATATTAAATACATGTTATTATATAATTTAAATAATATAAATTTTAATTAATGTTATACAACTAAAAATTTATGAATTTATATTTATAATTTATTTTAAGTTATTTAAGTACAAAGGACAAATGCATTAGTTGTTCAATGATAATGATTTTTTCTTGAAAAACTCATTTTTATTTATAGTCACATCAATATAATTTTTTTATTAATTTTATTTTGGTACACCTTTTCAATTGAATTTAACCATGGTTACATGGATTGTGGTACAAAAAGTGAATTGTAAATTTATAAATATTATTTTATTGATTTAGATATTAATTTATTATTTTCTTAAGAGGCCCATTATAGACATCAAAATTCCCCTAATGTTTAGTATTAATCCCTTGGGTTTATTATCCCTTGGGTTAATATTATTCCCTTAGGTTTATAATCCCTTCAGGTTTTTCTATCAAATCATTGGGTATATTATTCCCTTGGGTTTATAATATCAATCCCTTCAGCTTATTAATATAAGAGTTCATCATCCTAGGGTATGATATTATTCACGTGGTTTGTAATTAATATTAATTCCGAGGGTTTAATGTTATTCCCTATGGTTTATAATTCCTTTGGTTTTAGTATTAAACCCAAGGGATTATGAACCCAAAGGAATAAAAATAAATCCAAGAAATATGAGCCCTGAGATTAATAAAACCAAGGGATTATTAACCCTTAGATTAATAAATCCAAGTGATTGATATTATAAACCCAAGAGAAAAATAAACCTAAGGTATATAAACCTTAACATAAATATAATAAACCCTAAAATAAACATGGTTGGCCATGGTTGATTTCCATATTAAGAAAATCCTTGTCACAATGTGACGTCGGACCATGGCTTTCAATGCATAACCATGATTTATTTTCATATCAATATAATATTTGTCATAATCTCATATTGGACCATGGTTGACCATGTTTGATTTTCATATTGAAACAATCTTTCTCAAAATGAAACATTTGACCATGGTTAACCATGGTTGCCCATGGGTTTATATGATTGATCATTGTTGACCATGATCGATATTATAAGCTCAATGGAATAATAAACAAAAAGGATTGATATTATAAACCGAAGTGAATAATAAACCCAAGGGATTAATAATAAAACCCGAGTGGATTATGAACCAAAAGGGAATAATATTAAACCCAAGGTACTAATATTATAATCCCAAGGTATATAAACCCTAAGAGAAATATTATAAACACTAAAATAATCATGGTTGACCATTGTTTATTTTCATATTGAGACAATCCTTGTCACAATGCGACATTGGACCATGGTTTACCATGCTTAACCATGGTTGATCTTAATATGAAGACAATATTTTCACAATGTTACGTTCGTCTATGGTTGACCATGGTTGACATTGGATGACCATGTTTCATTTTATAAAACATGGTTGACCATGGTTTGCGAAGGTTGACCATGCTTGGCTAAGGTTGACCATGATTGACCATGGTTGACCATGATTATCATATTGAGACAATTTTTTTCATAATGTGATGTTGCACTATGGTAAACACAATGATTTATTTTCATATTGAGACAATATTTGTCATAGGGCGACATTGGAACATGGTTGACTATGATTACCACGGCTGAACACAATTAATTTAATAAAACATGTTGACCACGGTTAAATAATATTAAACCCAAGGTATATAAATCATAAGATAAATATTACAAAAGTAAAATAAACATGGTTGACCATGGGTGACATGGTTGATTTTCATATTGATACAATCTTTATCACAATGTGAGATTGGACAATGGTTGACCATAATTTATTTTCAAATCGATAGGAATATTTGTCACAATACAACATTAGACCATGGTTAACCATGGTTGATTCTCCTGTTCAAATAATATTTGTTAAAATTCGACGTTGGACCATGGTTGACCATGCCAATATTTATAAAACATGTTATACAATGGTTGACTATGGTTGACCATAATTGACCATGTTTGACCATGATTTATATGATAAACCGAAGGGAATAATCAACCCTATGGATTAATACTAAAAACCCAAGGGATAAAAATTATAAACCCAAGGTATATAAACCTTAACATAAGTATTAAAAAACCCTAAAATAAACATGGTTTACCATGGTTGATTTCCATGTTGAGACAATATTCGTCACAATGTGACGTTGGACCGTGGTTGACCATGCTTGACCATGATTAGTTTTCATATGAAGTCAATAATTTTCACAATATGATATTGGACCATATTTGACCATATTTTATTTTCATTTTGAGACAATCTTCGTCACAATGCGATATTTGGCCATGTTTTACCATGGTTATTCATGCTTAGTTATAATTGACCATGGTTGACCATGATTGATATTATAAATCCAAGGGAATAATAAATCGAAGGGATTGATATTATAAACTCAACAGAATAATCAACCCAAGTGATTAATACTAAAATCCCAAGGGATTATGAACCCAAGGGAATAATAAAACCTAAGGGACTAATATTATAATCCCAAGCTATATAAACCCTCATATAAATATTATAAACACTAAAATAAACAATGTTTACCATGGTTGACCATGATTGATTTTCGTATTGAGACAATCCTCTTCACAATGCGATGTTGTACGATGGTTGATCATGCTTAACTATGGTTGAATTTCATATCAAGACGATCTTTGTCACAATGTGACATTATACCATGATTGAGCATGGATGGCCATGTTTTATTTTATAAAAAAATGGTTGACCATGGTTGACCAAGGTCGACCATGACTGACCATGGTTGACCATGATTATCATATTGATAAAGTATTTTTCATTATGCGACATTGCACAATGGTATAAAAAATGATTTATTTTCATATTGAGATAATATTCATCACAATAAGACATTCGAACATGGTTGACGATTATTAACCATGGTTGAACATGATTGATTTAATAAAACATGGTTTACCATGCTTGAACATGGTTTACCATGATTTATTTTCAAATTGAGAGAATATTTGTCACAATATGACTATGCAGCATGGTTGATTATGATATTGAAACAATATTTATCAGAATGCAACATTGGACCATGGTTCACCATGATAGAATTTATAGAACATTGTAGACAAAGCTTGACCATGATTAACCGTGGTGTAGGATCATTGACCATGATTGATCATATAAACCCAAGGAAATAATAAACCCTATGGATTAATACTAAAAAACACAAGGGACTATAAACCCAAGGGAATAATAAACCCAATGGATAAACATTATAATAAATACAAGGGATTAATACTAAAACCCCAAAGGATCATGAACCCAAGGGAATAATATTAAACCCAAGGGATGAGATTTTATGAAATTATACCATGGTTTATCATGGTTAACCATGATTTACTATTGTTTACCATAAATACATGCACCATGGTCAACCATATTTAAGCATGATTAACCTTCGTTAATCATGGTTTACCGTAGAGACATTGATTAACCATAGTGGCCATGGTTAATGATGGGGGAGCATGCTTTATCATGGAAGATCATCTTTTAACATCGTTGATCATGGTATGTGATAGTTGACATTGATTGACCACAGTTGAATATCGTTGAGTATGTATGGCCGGGTACAACCATGGAAAAACATGAACCCAAGGGATTGATACTAAAACCCTAAGGGATTATGAACCCAAGGGAGTAATATTAAGCCCAAGGTACTAAAAATATAAACCCTAAGGTATATAAACACTAAGATAAATATTATAAAAATTAAAATAAACATGGTTGACCATGATTAGTTTTCATGTTTAGACAATCCTTGTCACAATGAGACGTTGGAGCATGGTTAATCATGGTTAACCATGGTTGGTTTTTATATCAAGACAAACTTTGTCTCAATGTGGCATTGAACCATGGTTGACCATGATTGAGAATGGATGCCCATGTTTGATTTTATAAAACATGGTTGACCATGGTTGACCAAGTTGACCATGATTGACCATGATTATCGTATTAAGACAATTTTTCATAATGTGACATTGCACCATGGTATAAAAACTGATTGATTTTCATATTAAGAATATTTTTCATAATGTGACATTGTGCCATGGTTGATGACGATTAACCATGGTTGACTACGATTGATTTAATAAAGAATTATTGACCATGTTTGACCATGCTTTACCATGATTGATTTTCAAATCGAGAGAATATTTGTCAAAATGTGACATTAAACCATGGTTCATATTCAAACAATATTTGTCACAATGTGACATTAGACCATGTTTGACCATGATAAAATATATCAAACATGGTAGACAATGGTTGACCATGGTTTACCACGGTTATCCATGCTTGACCATCATTAACTATGATTAATATTAAAAACCCAAGGGATAAAAATTATAAACCCAAGGTATATAAAACCTAAGATAAATATTATAAACCCTAAAATAATCATGGTTAACCATGGTTGACCATGTTTGATTTCCATATTAAGACAATCCTTGTCACAATGATATGTTTTACCATGCTTGACCATTATTGATTTTCATATTGAGATAATATTTGTCACAACGCAACGTTCGACCATGGTAGACCATCGTTGATTTCCATATTGAGACGATCCTTGTCACATTACGACATTTGACCATGGCTGACCATAGATGACCATGGTTGGCTATGATTAACCATGGTTTACCATGACTTATATTATAAACCCAAGGGATAAAAATTATAAACTCGACGGAATAATAAAGCCAAAGTATTAATACTAAATCCCCAAGGTATTATGAACCCAATGGAATAATATTAAACTCAAGGGACTAATAATATAAACCCAAGGTATATAAACCCTAATATAAATATTGTAAACAATAAAATAAACATGGTTTACCATGGTTCATTTTCATATTGATACATTCCTTATCACAATTCAACATTGGACCATGGTTGACCATGATTGATTTTGATATCTAGATAATCTTTATCACAACATAACATTGGACCATGGTTGATTTTAATATTCAGACAATATTTATCACAAATGTGATGTTTGACCATGTTGACCGTGACTTTCCATAGCTAACCATGTTTAATTTTATAAAACATGGTTTACCATGATTGTCCATGATTTTCCATGATTTTCATATTGAGATAATTTTTGTCACAATGTGAAATTCGATCATGATTGACCATGGTTTCCTATGATTAACCATGATTTACCATGATTTATATATTAAACCCAAGGAAATAATAAACTCAAGGGATTGATATTATAAACTGAAGGGAATAATAAAGTCAACGGATTAACACTAAAACCACAAGGGATTATGAACCCATGGGAATAATATTAAACCCAAGGGATGATGGTTGATGAACTTAAATAATGGTTAGGCATGGTTGACCATCGTTGACCATGATTGACTGTGGTTTACCCTAAAGACATTGACCATGTTCGACCATATTCAAGCAGGATTAACTATCGTTGATCATGGTTAACCGTAGAGAAGTTGATTAACCATTGTGACCATGGTTGATGATGGTGGAGCATGCTTGACCATGGAAATCATCTTTAAAAATCGTTGGTCATGGTAGACAATAGTTGACATTGATGGACCGTGGTTGAATATGGTTGAGCATGTTTGATCTGATTCAACCATGATTGACCATATTTAATTTTTTTAATTTCTTAATAATTTAAATTAATAATTGATTTGATATGAGTTACCTATAATAATTAATATCAATACTAATAGAAGTGTTTATATATTAATTAATATTAATATATTACTCTAAATATGGTTGAATTAATGTTCATCGTTATCCAATATAATGTTATCTATTTATAATGTTATTAATTATTATTATTTAATTTTAATAATATTTATTAATTTATCAATTTATTAATTTAACCCAAGAGATTAATATTAATAATTATTATTCTTATTCTTCTTATTATTATTACTATTATTAAAAATTATTGTTAATAATTATTACTTAATTATTATTATTAATAGTAAATATTATTAAAATTATTATCAATATTTCTAATAATTATTCGTAAATAAATTAAAATTCTACAAACCATAAACATATTTTAAAATAAATATATATATGAAGTTAATAAATATATAATTTTATTATTTTGAAATATATTTAAAAATAAATAATATTAACTTTACCAAATATCAGCAAATTCAATACACATAAATAAATAAATAAATATATATATTATTCTATCTTATTTTGGAAGAAAAATAAACACACTCAAATACAATACATATTAACTCTCCATATATCAATCATTCAAATCATCTCCCATTGAAATCATACTGAACATCTATTAAACAGAGGAACCACTCAATTATGAAAAGATCTAAATGATTTCATTGCCAAATTGTCTTTATTAATTAAAAAAAATAGATATAGATAGACTTTTTTTAATTCCTACCCATCACTCTCGAGTTAATATATATATATATATATATATATATATATATATATATATATATAATTGATTATTAAATCGCATATTACAGAAAATGGGAAAATTGGCTTGGAACGTTGTTCACCATGTTTTTGAGATGAGATGCATAATAAAGATACATTCACATTCCGCTTGAGGTCAAGGAGATCATGCTTTCCATGGCACACCTTTTTGGTTTTTAATATTGTTATGAATATCATATAACAAAATAAGTGGAAAAACAGAGATTAACAGGTATGGAGGCAAGTGATGCCCTCGGAAAGTACCACAGTGATCAGAATTAGTGCGCAAAAATGTTTTTGAGGCGATAAGGATTCAAGATTGGATTTCATTGAAAATCCAAAACCTGATTCCCTCTATTTTGCATGACTTAAAATACAAACTAATAAAGCAGCATGAACACTAGAAAATGCAGGGGTTTTTCATGGATTAAAATAAAAACTAATAAAGCAGCATCAAAAATGGAAAATGCAGGGGTTGATTTCCAAAATTGCGTTGCAATTACAAATTTAGCGTGGATCCTATGTTCCACCTGAAACATGGCGAGTGATTATTTTATATTTGCACCATGGAAGTTGTAGAAATTTTTCAATACTAAAGATATTAATAATTTTATGGATCAATAATTCACCCGAAATTTAATTTCCAAATAATGGAAATCACATAGATGTCAACGGAAATGGGCGTAACCCACCAGCCTAGATCCATCTAACTCTGGATCTATCATGCGCCGAGAGGGATCAAATCTCCCGAGGTGCAAACCTATATTTTGAGTGCAAAACTTGAGGAAAGGTTTGCACCTCGAGAGATTTGATCCCTCTCGGCGCATGATAGATCCAGAGTTAGATGGATCTAGGCTGGTTCCAGTCGGAGGCATCAACGTCACATTTTTCAGATTATTAAAATTTTTGTATATTTTTGAGATGTAAGATGGATCTAGGCTCGTTTCAGTCGTGTGATGCCAAGGAAAATCTATCAAAGATATGATTAATTTTATCAGTAATATGTAAATATATCAAATATTAATATAATCATTTTAAATATGCTAAATATTTCTGAGATTAACTTGGTGATTTTAATTTTAAATTTTCTTAGTTACCTCAGTTCGTTGAGATGATAATTATTGCTAATAACTATAATGATGAAAAATGATGAAATATTTTTTTTAAATGCAAAGTGACAATAATATTGTTGAAAGATAGAAAATGTGAATAATAAGAACGTACTCATGTTACAATCAATCTCAAACTATTTTCTTCTACTATTCTTATTTCCTCCCTTGTTAGTTTTGTTATCTTTTCATATCGATTATATGAAAAATAAAATTTAAATCATAAACCATTTAAATCTTTAGCTCGATCTGTTGTAGTAAACATGATACCTTGTCTCTCTTGCTCTCCAATATTAATAGCTTAAATTACTATAACACAAAAATCAATCTACATTGTTAATAAATTTTTGTGCTTACACTAAAATCAATGCATATTGTTAATCCAATCACTTTAATATTAATGTACCTTCATATATCTAATTACATCAAATCATAAATCAACGTATACATTGAAATCAATGCATTTAATGCAAGCAATCAAATAAGATTAGAAAATAACTTCTACATTGAAATCAATGTACCTAATGCAATCAATCAAATAAGATTAGAAACCAACATCTACACTGAAATCAATGCATTTACTCAAAGCAATCAAATAGGATTAGAAATCGCCATCTACACTGAAATCAATGCATTTAGCGCAAACAATGAAATAGTATTAGGAATAATCTACATTGAAATCAATGCATCTAGTGAAAGCAATCAAATATAATTATAAATCGACGTCTAATTGAAATCAACACATCCAGTGCTAGCAATCGAATAGTATTAGGAATCATCACCTACACTGAAATCAATGCATCTAGTGCAAGTAATCATATATCATTAGAAATAAATATCTACACTAAAATCAATGCATCTAATGCAAATAATCAAATAGGATTATAAATCACCATCTCCACTTAAATCAATCCATCTAGTGCAAGAAATATTCTTCCCTCTCTCCACCCTCCATCCATATCTATATCCCCATCCATCTTTTTTTTTTTTGTCTCTATCTCACCCCCCTAAACACACACGCTCTCGCCCTCCATATATATCATTCTCTTTGTCGATCACCCTCTCTCCCCATCTCTCTCTTCTTCCCTCTCTTCCCCTTCTCTCCCTCTCCCCCGCTAATATCTCTCTTTCCTCCTTTTTTCCTCTCTCTCTCTCCATCTTCCTTATCACTCACTCTCTCTCTCTCTAGGAACCAACATCTACACTGAAATCAATGCATTTACTCAAAGAAATCAAATAGGATTAGAAATCGCCATCTACACTGAAATCAATGCATTTAGTGCAGACAATCAAATAGGATTAGAAATCATCTACATTGAAATTAAGTCATCTAGTGCAAGTAATCAAATATAGTTATAAATCGACATCTAAATTGAAATCAACACATCCGATGACTATGATAAGACAGTATTAGGAATCATCACCTACACTTGAAATCGATGCATCAGTACGAAGTAATCATATATATCATTAGAAATAAATATCTACACTAAAATCGATGCATCTAGTGCAAATAATCAAATAGGATTATAAATCACCATCTCCACTTAAATCAATCCATCTAGTGCAAGAGAAATATTCTTCCCTCTCTCCACCCTCCATCCATATCTATATCCCCATCCATCTCTTTTTTTTTTGTCTCTATCTCACCCCCCTAAACACACACGCTCTCGCCCTCCATATATATCATTCTCTTTGTCGATCACCCTCTCTCCCCATCTCTCTCTTCTTCACTCTCTTCCCCTTCTCTCCCTCTCCCCCGCTAATATCTCTCTTTACTCCTTTTGTCCTCTCTCTCTCTCTCGCTCTCCATATTCCTTATCACTCACTCTCTCTCTCTCTAGGAACCAACATCTACACTAAAATCAATGAATTTACTCAAAGAAATCAAATAGGATTAGAAATCGCCATCTACACTGAAATCAATACATTTAGTGCAAACAATCAAATAGGATTAGAAATCATCTACATTGAAATTAAGTCATCTAGTGCAAGTAATCAAATATAATTATAAATCGACATCTACATTGAAATCAACACATTCAGTGCAAGCAATCAAATTGTATTAGAAATCACCACCTACACTGAATTCAATGCATCTAGTGCAAGTAATCAAATATCATTAGAAATAAATATCTACACTAAAATTGATGCATCTAATGCAAATGATAAAATAGGATTAGAAATCACCATTTCCACTTATATCAATCCATCTAGTGCGAGAAATATTCCTCCCTCTCTCCACCCTCCATCCATATCTATATCGCCCTCCATCTATTTTTTTTGTCTCTCTATCTCACCCCCCTAAACACACACGCTCTCGTACTCCATATATATCAATCTCTTTTTCGATCACCCCCTCTCCCCCTCTCTCTCTTCTTCCCTCTCTTCACCTTCCATCTATATCTCTATCTTCCCCTTCTCTCCCTCTCCCCCATTAATATCTCTCTTTCCTCCTTTTTCCCTCTCTCCCTCTCTCTCCATCTTCCTTATCACTCTCTCTCTCTCTCTCTCTAGAAACCAACATCTACACTGAAATCAATGCATTTACTCAAATAAATCAAATAGGATTAGAAATCGCCATCTACACTGAAATCAATGCATTTAGTGCAAATAATCAAATAGGATTAGAAATAATCTACATTGAAACCAATTCATCTAGTGCAAGTAATCAAATATAATTATAAATCAACATCTAAATTGAAATCAACAAATTCAGTGCAAGAAATCAAATTGTATTATAAATCACCACCTACACTGAAATCAATGCATCTAGTGCAAGTAATCAAATATCATTAGAAATAAATATCTACACTAAAATCGATGCATCTAGTGAAAATAATAAAATAGGATTAGAAATCGCCATCCCCACTTATATCAATCCATCTAGTGTGAGAAATATTCCTCCCTCTCGCCACCCTCCATCCATATCTATATCCCCCTCCATCTATTCTTTTTTGTCTCTCTATCTCACCCCCCTAAACACACACGCTCTCGTACTCCATATATATCAATCTCTTTTTCAATCACCCCTTCTCCCCATCTCTCTCTTCTTCCCTCTCTTCACCTTCCATCTATATCTCTATCTTCCCCTTCTCTCCCTCTCCCCCATTAATATCTCTCTTTCCTCCTTTTGTCCTCTCTCTTTCTCTCTCCATCTTCCTTATCACTCTCTCTCTCTCTCTCTAGAAACCAACATCTACAATAAAATCAATGCATTTACTGAAATAAATCAAATAGGATTAGAAATCGCCATCTACACTGAAATCAATGCATTTAGTGCAAACAATCAAATAGGATTAGAAATCATCTACATTGAAACCAATTCATCTAGTGCAAGTAATCAAATATAATTATAAATCGACATCTAAATTGAAATCAACAAATTTAGTGCAAGCAATCAAATTGTATTAGAAATCACCACCTACACTGAAATCAATGCATCTAGTGCAAGTAATCAAATATCATTAGAAATAAATATCTACACTAAAATCGATGCATATAGTGCGAATAATCAAATAGGATTATAAATCACCATCTCCACTTATATCAATCCATCTAGTGTGAGAAATATTCTTCCCTCTCTCCACCCTCCATCCATATCTATATCCCCCTCCATCTCTTCTTTTCTGTCTCTCTATCTGACCCCCCTAAACACACACACTCTCACAATCCATATATATCAATCTCTTTGTCAATCCCCTCCTCTCCCCATCTCTCTCTTCTTCCCTCTCTTCACTTTCCATATATATCTCTATCTTCCCCCTCTCTCCCTCTCTCTCCATCTTCCTTATCACTCACTCACTCTCTCTCTCTCCACCTTTCTCTCTCTATTTCTTTCTTCTTACCTCTCTCCTCCTCCCCCTCCAATTCCATCTCTCTTTCCCTCCCTCTCTCCACTCTCTCACATCCTCTCTCTTCCTTCCTCTCTTTCCATTTCTCTCCCATATCTCTCTCCCTCTCTCTCTCTCTTCACCCATCAACTATGTTACTATATCCTTCCCTCTCTCCTTATATCTCCTTCTCCCCCTTTATCTCCATCTCTCCTTATTTGTCTCTTTATCTCAGCCCCAAACATACACGCTCTCTCTCTGTCTCTCCCTTGTCATTCCTTCTCTCTCTCCACTTCTCACTCTCTATATTTCTTATTTCCTACATCTCTCCCCCTCCAACTCCATCTCTCTTATCGATCCCTCTCTCCTCCTCTCTCTCGTCCTTCCTCTCTCTCTCTCTCTTCCCCCATCATTCTCCTCCTCTCTCTCATCCTTCCTCTCTCTCCCTTTCTCTCCCACCTCTCTCTCTCTCTTTTCCCTCTAATCCTCTCTCTTCCTCCATCTCTCTCTTATCACTCTCTCTCTCTATTTATTCTTAGTTATGTAAACTAATGAACATAAATATTCATAAATATAAAGCAGATTATGGAGTAAATATGAAAAGAGGTTTTATTTACTTACCATACCTCTAGTTTATTTATATTTTTATTTATTTACCATACCCCTTTTTTTTACAATGGTATTTGGCCCATAGGCTTGTTATATAATTACATTTTTATTTATAATCCTATTTTATATATTGTTATTTATTTACCTTACCTCTTTATGCCTCTTTTATATTTATTTATTAACCATACCTCTTTATATCTATTTTATATTTATTTATTTATCATACTTGTTTATACCTCTTTTATATCTATTTATTTACCCATGGTATTTGGCCCATGGTATCAATATTAATTTGTCCCATGGTATTCGTCCCATAGGCTTCATCTAAATAAAACCTCTTTTTAATTTTTTTTAAATATAAAAAGGTTTATGGAATAAATATGAAAATAATTTTTATTTATTTACCATACATCTAGTTTATATAATTTTTTATTTATTTACCATAGCTCTGGAGTAAGTATAAATTCATTTTACAAATATTTAATTAAAATAAATATTAAAAGATTTTGGATTTTGATTGTTTTTGTTGAATTAACTCTTTTCCTTTGATTTAGGAAATGGTATTGACTTTAGTAAAGAGTAAAGATGTTTAAAATTTTACTTAATTTGGAAATTCAATGTGGTAATTTTTTTTGTTAAAGGTAAATTTATGATCTATTCAAATTCACGTATATAATTTACTATCCATTCAAATTATATAAATAATACATAATTGTATTAGAAATTGATATATGTTCTAGCACAATGTGATTTTTTTTTTAATTTAAAACTTAAGCCGACATTTTGTATGAGGACGTGACCCACCTGACATCGAGGTCATACTGGGCTGTAGATGCGCCTCTCGGCGCAATAAGCCAATTCATGTATTTCTAGACATATTTTTGGAAGAGTAAACCATATATTACAAATATGGGAAATTACAAAAGAATAAATTTGTTACAGGTGGACTATACAAATCACCTGTAAATTATCATAAATGACCCCCATATTTTCAAGACTCCAACAAGATTTCTGGAGCTGTAGAGAAAAGGTTTATCATAAACAACTCCCCTATTTTCAAGACTCCAACAAGATTTCTGGAGTTGTAGAGAAAAGGTTTAACTCTCTAGAGATGCAAATCTTTCATTATTTCCCTCTGCCTTGAAGGCACTCACTGCAAGAAACGTACGAGGTTGCCATTATGAAGATTGTTCTCCTCTGCCATTCGTCATAGCGCTCGGCATGGGTTTATTTTGTTTTCACAATGATACATTGATAACTTGATGAGAATTCAAAGAAAATGATATAAAATTGCGATTGCGATTGCGATGTTCGATGGCACAGTCTCATTGAAATTTAAAACATTCATCTTGCGGGCACTATGCATTTGAGCTTGCGGTATGCAATATGCGATCGAATCGCATCACAAATTAAATAAGTTGCAAAGTACTACGTGCGCTATCTTCCCGAGCTTGCGACGTGTGATTGTGATCACATCACAACTTAAATGAAATAACTTGCGGGCACTAAAAGGGTAAGTTGGAAAATATGTGAAGTGCGAAATATGAGCGCTAAAAAGGTAAATGGTAAAACATGTGAAGTGCGATATTTAAGTTTTGCGATGTTCGATGACAATGTCGCAACGCAACATTGCAAGGTTTGGTGTGGGGCTTAAAATGTAAATCGTAAAATATTCGAAGGGTAACGAATACGGTGATAACAAAGGTTTGCATGCAGTTTGGTAATACAGTAAGGTTGAAGGTCCCACCAGATATCACATCAGCGGAAACTTAAGTTATGGCTAAGTCTTAAGAGGTAAAGGTTAAGACTTGCGGGATGCAATATCTGGGCAAAAAGTAAGTGAATGCGGTGGGTAAGGAAATAACGCAGAGTAAGGCTCGAGGACTCTGTTTTCTAATATTGCGTGAAAACGGTTGCAGATTTGAATCATGAGCTTGTCCTTCCCTGCAGCAAAAAATCAATGTAAGTGTGGGATATTGCAATTTTTATTCCTGAAAGTGGTTGGGAGTATTTCCAACACTCACCCTTAATCACAACTACTGTCATTAACCATTCCCAAACACTCTTAGGTAAACAATAATTTTATGTTCCAATGGCTTTGTGAGGATATCTGCAAACTGTTCCTCTGACCTGCAATGCTGCAACACAATTTCATCATTGTTAACTAATTCCCTTATGAAATGGTATTTGGCATCAATATGTTTTGTTCTCTTATGGAAAACAATTTTTTTTGACAATGCAATTGTTGAACTATTATCACAAAAAAGTGTGGTTCCTTTGTCTTGTTTATGACATAAATCCCTCAACATCCTTCTCATCCAAATTGATTGACATGTTGCTATTGTTACTGCTACATATTCAACTTCTTCTGTTGATAATGAAACTATTGGTTATTTCTTGGAAGCTCATGAAATAGCTCCCAATCTCAAATGAAAAACATATCCTTGTGTGCTCTTTGTGTCGTCAACACTTCTAGCCTAATCATTGTGAGTGTAACCAATCATCTTAAAATCATCAGTTTCGGAGTATAGAACACCATAGTCCTTTTTTTCATTTACATATCTCGATATTTTCTTTGCTTCTTGACAATGTGCCTCCTTGGATGTCTTCATGAATCTGGATATCAAACTTACTGCATATATTATATTAGATGTAGTTGCAGTCAAATACATTAGAATGCCAACCATGCTTTTGTACAATGTCAGATTGACATTCTTGCTGCAATCTTCCTTGCTCAACTTCAACCCCATGACTGTTGGAATTGATGATGGCTTGATGTTCTACATATTGAACCCTTTTAAAATTTCTTCTATATACTTTCCTTGGGAGATAAAAATTCTCTTTTATGTTTGCTTCATTTCTATGCCCAAAAAATATTTTAACAATCCCAAGTGAGTCAATTCAAACTCACTTTTCATGATTGCTTCAAAATCATCAATGAGAGAAACATCACTACCTGTAAAAATCAAATCATCTACATACAGAACAACAATAAGGATCTTACCATCATTTTCTTTGATGTAGAGTGTGGGTTCACCATCACACTTGTCAAACCCATTGTCTATCAGATAAGCATCAATCTTGATGTACCATGCACATGATGCTTGCTTCAGCCCATAAAGAGCTTTCTGCATCTTACACACCTTGTGTTCTTAGCCTTGTTATCTCATAGCTAGGTGGTTTTTCAACATACACCTCCTCTTTCAACACTCCATTCAAGAATGCTCACTTCACATCCATTTGATAAACTTTCCATTTTTGTTGTGTTTCTATTGATAACACTATCTGCATTGTCTCCATACTTGCAACTGGTGCTTGTAGCCTTGGAGAAATAGCCTTGCTTTGTGCCTTTCTATCTTGCCTTCAACTCTTGGTCTTACAGACCCATTTCACTCCAATAACTTCTTTTCCTTGTGGGAGGTCCACTAACTCCCATCTGTCATTTATTTCTATTGCTCTTATTTCTTCATTCATTAATTCAACCCATTTCTCTTTATTGACTGCATCATTAAAATTTATTGGGTCATCAACATAACAAAATAATGCAAATAAATAATTCAGACCAACACTATTATCAACTTCTTCTTGCTCATAAATTTCACTTAAATTTCGGAATCTTAGTCTTATTGTATTTGTTGAAGATGTGCTTGGAGTTCCATTTTAACTTGAGGGAGTTGTTGATCCCTGTGGTATGTTTGGAGAAGCACTTCCTTGGTTTCTCAATGTTGTTCTATTGTTTGCTTGTGGTATGCCTTGTTGAGCTTGTGTGGGTGGAGGAGGAGTTACCGTTGAGAAGTTGCTTGTTGTAGTACATTCCTCTTTCTCTTCATGAGATTTACATGTCTTCACATTTACTGTCTTCTCTAAACTTCCATCCCAAGCTTATTCTTCTATGAACTGAATATATCTGTTAATTATTACTTTCTTGGTTGATGGATTATAGAGCTTTTAAGCCTTGGATTCATTACTGTATCCAAGAAATATACATTTATCCTCCTTACTATCCAACTTCTTCCTTAACTGATCTAGGACATGTCCATATGCCACACATCCAAACACTCTCATGTGAGTGACAAATTGCTTTGTTCCACTCCATGCTTCCTCTGGAGCTCTGTTCATCACTTTTGGTTGGACACCTATTTATGATATATGTTGCACAAGAGACAGCGTCTGCCCAATAATCATTTGGAAAAGTATTTGCCTTCAACATACTTCTTGCCATGTCCATGATGGTCCTATTCTTTCTTTCTACTACACAATTTTTCTAAGGTGCATATCTTGTAGTAAATGGCTTATGAATTCCATGCTCCCTGCAGAAACGTAGGAAGTATTTTGATATACATTCTCCTCCTCTGTTACTTCTCAACACTTTTATGTAGTGTCTACTTTGCTTCTCAACAAGATCTCTGTAGTGGTAGAACGGTTCAAGCACTTCACTTTTCTATTTTAGGAAATAAACCCATGTCTTACTTGTGTAATCATCTATAAATGTCAAAATATAATGACTACCACCTAATGATGGTGTTTACATTGGTCCACATAAATCTGAGTGGAAAATATCCAAAGGTGCCTTTGCCCTTATACTCTTTACTGCTGGAAACGATTCTATGTGTTGTTTTCCCAAGATGCAGCCTTCACATAGGCTACCTAGTTTCTCTATGAGTGGTAATCCCTTTAGCATGCATTTTCTATGCAAAAAATTCAAACCTATGAAATTGAGATGACCAAATCTAAAATGCCATAACCAGTTCTCATCTTTCACTTCTTCTTGAAAGACTTCTTGTGTGATAGCTGCTGCAAAACCTCCTTCCTTCAAGTTTGATCTCATCTTGAGAGGAAACATTCTATTACTTGTCATACACACTTTTGCAATGAACTGTCTACTTGGAGGTTTATCCACGATTGTACACAATCTTTAAAAAACACATTGTAGCCCTTTTGTACGATATTTCCAATACTTAGAAGGTTACATTTCAAGTGAGGGACATAATAGACATATGGCAAAAAATTCTTCTCTCCCTTCTTTGTCAGAACATTTACTCTCACTTTTCCCATGATAGAGACTTTGCTATTAGTCCCCAATGTCACTTCAGATTTTACACATTCATCTAGACTGAAAAACATTGCTATGTTTCCAGTGATATGGTTACTACACCCTGAATATAAGAACCATATATATATATTTTTTTCTTGTGCTATATTACAAGCTAAAAACAAGTATTCATTGTTGTGCTTTTCTTTTGTGAAATTTACACTTGGTTTAATACCCATGTTATTTTTCTTCTTTATACATTCATTTTCATAACAACCATACTTTTTTTAATAATGACATTGGACTTGAGATTTATCATACCTCTATCCTTATGCTTGATTATGTCTTGACCCTTGACTTGTATTCTGATTTCTCCCACTTCCACTTGTGCTTGCAGGGCTGCTTCTTCCACCTCTGTGTGGGCTTCTTCCTCTTCCTCGGTAGTTTGATTTTCCTCGACCTCTACCTTGAACAAAAGACATTTGTGTCTTCAGTGCATGCTCCAATGAGGAGTTTGGTGGTATCTTCAGTCTGTGCTCATGAAACATCAGTGATGTATGAAGCTCATCCACTCAAAATTGTGAGAGATCATTTGTATCTTTTATGGCCACAACTATGGCATCAAACCTTGATGGTAGACTTCTTAAGACTTTCTCAACTATTCTTATTTCTTCAAGTGTCTCACCATGAGACCTGATTTGGGTAACCAACCCAATCAAATGTGTAAACAATGAGTCTATATTATCAGAATATTTCATACAAAGAGTTTCAAAATCTCTTCTCAACATTTGAAGTTTTGCTCTCTTCACCTTTTCCATGCATTGATAGGCTGTCTAGAGGGTATCCCATGCCTCCTTAGACTTTTTTGCTGCTGCAACCCTTGGGAAAATACTCTCTTGGACTGCTTGGAAAATATAAAAGAGGGCTTTGGAGTCTCTCTTCTTATTGTCTCTCAAGATATCTCTTTCTTCTTGTGTCAAAGCATTATATGCTGCTGCATTTTCTAGTTCTTGGAAACCATTTTCCACCAACTCCCAAATATCCTGTGAAGCAAACAAGGCTTTCATTGTAATGGCCCAATAATTGTAATTCTTACCGTTGAACTGTGGTAATTGTGGATTAGTCAATATTGAGCCTATTTTTTCAATCTTCACTGTGTAAACAACACCTTTTGAGTGTGTAAAAAGCTTTCTCAGTGCTCAAAATAACTTTTCAGCTTCTCCGGTAAAAAGCTCGTTCTTTCACTGACAGCCTATACCTGCTCTAGTATCATGTTGGAAATTGAAAATAAATAACAGAGGGATGAGATTCCCCCTTACAACAGAGAGAATGCAATATTGAAGAAATAAAAATTCACACAGACGGAGCGAGAACACACACAGGAGAGGAATTCTTCAATTTTTTTCATTCATCTCATTAAACATATGAAAAATACATTCCTTTAGTACAAAATGGCGGGAGCTTGAATTTTTAATGCTATTTAATGCAAGAATGTACGTATAACAACATAATCATCCTTTTTCTGCAAAAACCTGATTCTTCACAAAAAAACATACAGAACACAAACTGTTGGACTTGAAATTTTATGAGTTTCGGCTTCGAAACCACATCGTGTCTGTGTCCTCATCGCAAATCACATTTCCGTGATTTTAAATTTTAAATGGGCACATACGGGAAAACCTTAAAACTTGTGATTGCGATGTGCAATGGCACAGCCGCATCGCACCTTAAAACATTTAACTTGCGGGAGCTATCCATTTGAGATTGCGGTATGCGATATGCGATTGCATCACATCGCAACTTAAATAAGTTGTGAAGTACTATGTGCGCTATCCTCCTAAGCTTGTGATATGCGATTGATATCGCATCGCAACTTAAATGAAATAACTTGTGGGCGCTAAAAAGGTAAACGGTAAAACATGCAAAGTGCAATATTTAAGTTTTGCGATGTGTGATGAGGATGTCACATCGCAACATCGCAAGGTTTGGTGCGGGGTTTAAAAGTTAAATGGTAAAATGTGTGAAGGGTGAGGAATAAGGTGATAACAAAGGTTTGCATGTGGTTTGGTAATGCGGTAAGGTTGAGGGTCCCACTAGATATCATATCTGTGGAAGCTTAAGTTACGACTAAGTTTTAAGAGGTAAAGGTTAAAACTTGCAGGATGCGATATGTAGGCAAAAGGTAAGTGAGTGTGATGGGTAAGGAAATAATGCAGACTAAAGGGTGGGTACTCTGTTTTCTGATATTTCGTGAAAACGCCTACGAATTTGAATCCTGAGCTTGTCCTTTCTTACAACAAAAAATTAATGTAAGTGTGGACTGCTATGAGTTTTATTCACGATCATGATTAAGAGTATTTCCAACATTTTAAAACTCAATACCGATCATCTATAAGTAAAAAATAAATAAACAAACATCAACAGTGATACATCGACATGAAATCAATATAAAAAATCTTTCCCCTAAAGATCCAATTTTATAACTAAATTTAAAAATTAATATTTAGATTCTTCAATTATTATAAAATAACCAAATTAATTAATTCAAACATAACCCCACATAACCCGAGTAAAATACGTTTCTAAATTTTAAATGGTGATACCTTGATGAATAACATTTTTGATATGCATTATTCTATGCTTCCCACAAGGATGATTTAAGTCATTATTCTATAGTTTAGAATTTACCATCATTGTTAAATAGCCTCTGTATATATATATATATAAACTGTTTTAGATCCCAAATTTTCTATTTTACAAATTTGACCGTCATTTTCAATTTCTAATTTACAACCGAACTATTTCTTTTAATGAATATGTTCATTATCATTATTATCTTTTATTGTATTAATATATTAGATACATATGTTTTATATATATAAACTGTTTTAGATCCCAAATTTTCTATTTTACAAATTTGACCGTCATTTTCAATTTCTAATTTACAACCGAACTATTTCTTTTAATGAATATGTTCATTATCATTATTATCTTTTTATTGTATTAATATATTAGATACATATTATCTTTTATTTTAATATATTTTATTTATTAAAATATATATTTTTTATTTGTGTTATAAATTAATATAAATTATTATAATTTTGGATTTATCAAGGATTAAGACGAATTAAATTTCAAATATAAATATTGGGAAAATGTTTATATGTCTAGATTTTTTGAGATTTTTTGAGAATTTAGAGTTAAAATGGATCTATATTGATATATTATTTTTGAGCAACACATTCATAAAAAAATATCATTATAAGTTTTTTTTCAGTAACTTTAAATAATATATATATAATTGACATTAAAATGATTTTTTCAAGATTCATATTCTCTACATTAAAATGCTAATACATATTCCATCATATTTAATGTAGAAAACATATATGCTTGAGACTATATATATAATAATGTTACATATTTGTTTATTTATTTATATTAAATAAAGAGCACTTTATTTTTCTCTTTATATAAAATTATTTTAATTATCAAAACATTTTATTTATTGGTAACATTAAAATTGCGTTTTTTTTATTAATATACTTTTATTTTAATTATTAAATCTTAATCAAACACATAATGAATCAAAAATCATAAAATATCAATAATGTTATTTTTACTTGTTATTTCTCAACTCCATATTAAGTACTGAAATAATTACATATTCCCTTCATATTAAAAAGTAATTTTTTTTTTCTAGCTACAAAATATTGATATAAAATTAAGATGAAAATTAATATATTTTATTTATAATTAGCATGTTTTGGTCTTATTATTATTTAATTTTTTGATTATGGTGATGATGATTAATGTCTAGTGAGAGCGATATGGTCTATCGGACCTTAACAAAGAAGCAACTAATTGAGATTATTTAAAATTCATTTTCTATGACAAAAAAGGAGGGAAAAAAGTGTTCTAAGGTCCCTATAGTTTTGTTGACTAAACAAGTCGAGGAGGTTAGTAGTGGGGAAAATATTTTGGGAATGAGAGCGAATGTGAGTAAGGGCACGAAAATCCAACAAAAAGGGTTTTTCATCTTCGACTCTCTTAGTATCACAAATGAGGAATATTCTCTCATCCCAAGGTATCTTGGGAATAGACCAATGTTTGGTTTAACTCCACAGATCATGATAATTAGTTCTATTCATGGCAGTATTCATTCTCTTCTAAGAACTGGTTAAGACAAAAAGGTAATTTTAGTGAGCAACCATGGGGCTATTAACCCCCTGATAGTATCTTAACTTTATTTTCCCTTATAAATCCTTATCGCACTACAACTTATCCTTAAATTTGGAAGTAATAACATTCTTAATATTACCCTTATTCCCCAAGATGATCTCCTCCTTTATCTCTCAATGATCGAATGAGGAGTTATCATCCTTATGCCACCCTCACTTGAGTTGAAGGCGGTTTTGACTAGAGTTAGAAGAAATTTTAGGGGGTATCTTGGCTTCCATTTTATACAACTTCACCTTATACATAAAAAACCTAAACATAATCATGCATTCAATGGGGGGAAAGCTAGCCTCAATTAAGATAATATGGTAGGGAGCATTATATTTAATCTTGAGGTTGTAGGTTATGAATTTCTTTTGGATCATTTCAATCTTTCTTGATGAGTCTCCGGAGAGACTGCTGCCACGCACCTCACACCCATTTAAAATAACAGGGGTGAGGACAGTCCCGAAGAGCAAGTTTTTTTCACTCGAAACCCAAATTTCAGTCATCTTACAATTGTTTTCAAGCTTATAGTAGGCTTTCTAGCAACCTATAATGATTTTCTCAATGCTATAGTTCCAATTGGGTTGATGGTGGATGTCAATACCTAAATATTTGTAAGAAGAAACATTCGCTAAGCAATTTTTATTGTAAATTAAATTATCATAGGCGATATTTTTTGATCTAATAATCATAGATTTAGTCTTGAAAGTATTAACAATCATACCCATCTTGGAACAGTAATCGTGGAGGGTTTTAAGCTTCTTGTGGAGATTATTAGGACTCTTGGAAAGAAGAACGATATAATAAGTGTAGAAGAGAAGAGTAATGACTATACTATCGAGCTTGGGTCCTTCGCAACCAACATCTTCTAAGAATTCCTCAAGCGTGTCAATGTAAATACCAAAAAGGGTAACAGATAGGGGACACCCTTGCTTAACACTATTGATGCATTTAATAACAGTAGAAAAAACCTTGGTGGTATTAATCTTGGAAATAACATTATCGTATATTATAATAATAATGAGCCTTAACTTGAGAGGAACCATTATATATTTAAGCCTTTTCCATAACTTCTCACAAGGAACCGTGTCGAAATTTTTTCTAAACAAAACAACATAAGAGATCAGTATTAGTGTTACGAGAATCCTGGACAATGATTCTAAGAGCAATAAGGTGGTCGATCGTAGAGTGATGCCTTCTAAAACTAGCATGCCCAATGGATCTCTTACCATGGATTTCAAGCCAAGCTCTAATATTATTTTCCAGAATGAGCCTATACAACTTGAATAAAATGTGGCTAATCAAGATAGTCCTATACTTAGAGGGAATGTTTTAATCCCCACCTTTAAATATATGCATGTAGGGATTTGTGTCTAGAGCTTATGGAAGCCTTGTTGAAAATCCATGTTGAGGAGATTTTGCAAGTGCGGGGTGAGAATAGACCTCCCTATTTTGATAATTTCAGCTTGGTACCCTTCAATATCCCTAGCTTTCCCCTTAGCAAGCTTCTTAATCTTCTAGAGAAAAAGGTATCTCCCTCTATAGGAGTGCTTTTGATTTCGCTCATGGTGTCTAAGGAGTGATAGAGATTCCTAAGGTACACAGACCTATCCTTCAAGGGGATCAGATTATTTTCTTTCAATTCAGGAACAAGAATATTCCTTCAATACTTTTTAGGTTCAACTTTAGAGAGGTTAAGAATATGATTTGGAATCTTGTTTATATACTCTTTTTTTCCTTTTGATAAAAGCTTTGTACACCTTGATTTTTTTATCGTTAATGGTTTTGTTGGAAGCATCTTTAATCACTTTCCGGACATATTTATAATCATTGTCATACCACAGGGTGGAATTCCTATTGTTCATTTTATATGATACCTCCTTAGAGAATTTTTTATTTCTGGTGGAGAGGATAGTAGTAAAATTGTGATATATGTGATCAATGTTGTCATTATATGCTAAGGAACCTAGATCCCTCGCTAATTTTTTTTAGAAGAGATCCGTTTTACTTTTTTCAAAACTCATGTGTCTTGGACTATCATCATTCTTATGTGTGTGGTTGGTCTACATATCAAGGTTAAGGGTTAAGGAGAGTGGTCTAAGGCTAGAGTAAGGTGCATGGTCGCTTATGAGGTCAAAATTAATGATACTGTGAAGAAACTCAGTGTCATATATCACATAGTCCACAACCCTGCTACCACGCCCATGAATACAAGTCATCTAGTCAGAGGAAGGCCACTTATTGATCCCATTACAAATAATCAAGTCTTGGGAACTTCAACGCTTAATTATCTCACTGTGAAGAAGGTTCTCAGTAATGTATGCGAAATTTCTTTAGAATTTACAAGCCAAAGCACAATCCTCATCAAGCCATAATGGGTTAGGGTTAGAGGTATTACTTAATAGAGTAGCTTCATTATTGGCAGTACAAACATTAAAGTCCTCAAGCAAGATAATTTTTCCCTCATTCCTTAGGTTGTGGATACCATGCTTTAAGATAATGAAGGGAAAATCCTTAGATAGGTTCTTCTTCTTATAGGAACTAGATTTGAAGAGAGCAAAGTAGCAAGTTGCAAGGAAGATTATATTGGTATTAGAGCGAGTGATTTCAATCCAAACATATAGATTATGGGGCACAACCTTATGAAGCCGCATGTGGGAAGAAATGTTATTTTTCATATAACAAACTATACCACCAACCCCTCGATGAGAAGATCTATTGTCCAAACATACCAAAGGGTCAACCCATCAATGTGGGGAACCATGCATTCGTCACACTCCCATGTTTCAACTAAGAGAATATGATTAGTATCACTTGGGATCTAACATAACATAGGACCTTTGCGCGATGAAAAACCATGAAAGTTCCAAAAGAGGATCAAAAAGGTTCTTAATTCCTATTTATCACTTCCATTTTGGATTCTATCTCTATTAATAACTTTTTTATTTGTAATGATTGCCCATTTGCCTTCTTTCTTGCCTATTTTACCTCTTAGACTTCTTTCCATAGTTCAATTTGGTATCCTCATTTATAAAGATTTGTGACTCTTTCAGACTGAGAGTTTTTCCAATTATATCTAATTTGTGGCTATTGTGACTTACCCTAAAGTGGATTAATTGATGTTTATGCTCAAGAATCTTTTCCACCCTTTATGCTTCTCTCAAATATGTTGTCTAAATTTATGAATAAGTTTGCAATTATCTTTTAAATATTATTTTATTATTTTTAAATAACAAAAACATCTCCCTTATAACAATCTGAAGCATAAATAAATTTTTATGTTACATGTAATCCTATAGAGTTTATGTATTGATATAAATTTATATGGTTGATATAAAGTATTTTTTCAATATCTTATTTTTCATTTTAAAATAATTATAATTTTATTATTTTTAACTTTTCAAAAATATATATAATTCAAAAAAATACCTTTTTAATAATTTGAAATTATTATTTTCTACATTTTAACAAAAGTACACTCACAATGATAATGATGTTATTGAGCTTATGCAAATCCGCATCATAAGTTAATTGCGAACAGCTAGGATTTAAAATTGTGAGTTCGAATGGACGAGATGTCGGGCTTGACAACTGGTGTTACAACTTGCGTTGGTCGGTACGTATTACGTGGTCCATTCCCATTCACTCAGTCGCCCCGCATGCATCCGGATTGAGAGTACGGAATCAACGCGCTCTCCAGTGAGTTAATTGTTGTTTGTAGACTTTTCCAGGGAGGCTTCCTTAAAGTGGTGTGGTGACTATTGTTTAGCCCACGCTCATCTTCTGGTCAATTTTCTTCCCAAAATCGAACGATTTCTTGGCCGTATTTCTCATAAAAAATATCAGCGTGTCTCAATTGACTAGTACGAATAACACGCTATAAGCGAATATCAAGGAAAATTAAGCATTGAGACAATTGCATGGTTCCCGGAACGCATATTACGAGCGATGTTACATGTCTCGAAACTTTGCGCACGTGATAAATAGAATTATTGCGACTTGCAGATTCCTGATAGATCACGACAACTTCGCTATGATCGCGGTGAATAAGTGGTTCTCGAAGGGGCTTCGTTGCAATTACAGTGTGGAGAGGGTTTTTTTTTTTCTGTGGACTATTAATTTGTATTTCTCATACAACTTAGAGACAGAAATTTGCGTCAATATTCAGGGGCAGAGTAATTAATCCTCTATATTACTAGCCTATAAGTTAGATTGTTAAAAGTTTAAAGAATTGAATAAGTTTAAAGTGTTTGATAAAGATTCAAGCAAGAAAGATAATAATTGTGGAACATTATTATGAAAGTCAGTTATGTAGTTAAGTTAAAAAAACATAAATAACCTCAAATTTTTATTCATAATAATATTAATAATTGAATAAATAAATCACAATTTTAATTAAAAAAATAATTAAATAACATATAAAAATTAATACAATAACATTAAAAATATTATTATGATTAATATTGCAGAACACTTCATAAATATAATAAAAATAATATTGCAATACAAAAAATGTGTTACCAATGAATACATTTATCTTACTAACCATGTATACAAAGGTTAAGGGTCAACTTTAATTTGAGAAAAAAAAATATTACACATCTTATTGTAAAGTTGACCATTTTGCTAAATAAATTTTTCTTATATATAAATGAATGTTATAAATAATAATGAAGAACTTATCATGGAGGAACTTAGTGGAATTGGAATAATCTCAAATTCCTAGGAAATTGGTAGACAAAGAGCCGCTTGGCATGAATCTAATTTTTAAATTTATTAAAAGTAATGGACCATTTTTCTAAATAAAAATTTATTATAGATAAATAAATGTTAAAAATAATAATAAAGATCTTATCATGGAGTAACTTATTAGAATTGGCATAATCTCAAATCCCTAGGAAATTGGTGGGTAGGGAGCCATTTGGCACAAATCTAATTTTATAAATTTATTAAAAGCGAATGCAACCTAACAAACTATATAACACACTACAACCTCTTGAGAAGCATTCATACTAACATATCTCCCTGAAAATCAATCTAAGCCCTCAATTAAATTTAAAAAAAAAAAAATTCAATGTCAATTCATAATAAAGCATTAAAACACCTTCTTCTAAAGCATTAAAACAATTTCTTCATTATATATTTCCAGTTGCCAAAATTAGAAAATTTATAAAATTTAATTTAATTAGAATTTTATTTTAAATGTATTACCATTATTGTTTATAAAAATAATTAATATATGAGCTAAACAAATACACATTTTAAAAAAAAACATAAAATAAGATTCTTATCCATGGAAATTCATCATAGTCACCTCACTTTATTATAATAGATATTCTTAATTTCCCAATAGATTTGTGACAATACTATGGGATAATATCATGTCTTCTCAATATCATATGTTCAAAAAATCTTAACTCATTTAATATAACACTTATCCATATACTATTTTTCTAAATTAATTAATTTTATGTCAGATCTTAGACTTTTTTGATCCATAACGATAATGAGATTGTCTTTCGTATTAATCATATCATTAATATTGGATGTTTTGAACCATCTACATCTAATGTGGTTCATCCATTGTTGTGAGGATGAACAAAATTAGATGATTCCAAAAGTCCACCTAACTTTAATGACGTGATTAATCCAAAAGACAATCTCATTATAATTAATTTAATTTTAAAAAACATAAAATATATAATTATTTTAATGTTAAATCTAATTTATACACTCTTAAAAATATTATAGAATAGCTTGTGAAATATGTTTAAAATATCTAGTATAAAATAACTTGTGAAATATCTTTAAAATATCTAGTAAAAATTAAAGCCATAATATACACTTTAAAATATTAATAATTAAATTTAAAATTCTTAAATTAACAGTTTCTAAGTAATAATTATTAATAATTAATTAAGAAATATATTTAAATCTTAAAGTAATTTTCCAAAATACCCACTTGTCAAAATAATTGCTATAGAATCATCTGATTTTAATTAAATTTACACAAGAGTGTACCAAATTACCTAATCCCTGACAGCTACTCCTACCTGAATTACTATTATTATGTTTTCCGACAATCTACTTAATTCTAGGTGAGGAAAGGGGATAGCCAACTTAATTTTCGGCGAAAGCCGAACAAGAGTACTTACAGTCGACCATATTCTTTCGTCGTGTATTCCAGCGAACAGCTAAAGTGACACAGAGAAAAACAAGCCATTGTACAATGCTGCAATATCTGCCAGCCTTGCACGAAAGCGAACTCTGCTTTAATACAGAATATATCCCCTGACGAGCTACCTCCAGGCCCTTATATCGGAGTCTTTCCCGGGCCTCAGTACCCCTGTGATCTTACAGAGTTTCATAAGATTTCTTCTGCATGGTCAGCAGTTGATATGATTATAGTCCTTTTCTAATTTTATTATAGAAGAAAGGAACAATGCCATCCTTTTCTGATTACCACCAGGCTTTTCCGAACCACGTCGAGATTGGCCGTCCTATCTTTGATTTTCAAGAAGATAAGAAATTGGAGAACGATGTTACTAACCAGGAGTTTGCTGATCGAAAAAATATGGTGTTTGCACAGGCGATCTCTGATTCCTGCGAAGCAATCACGGGGCAGGACATTAACCTGTCGAATGTTTGGGACGATGATTTACTGTATTTGTATAAGTCAGCAATGGGATATTTGGGATTCCAGGAGATTGTTAATCCCACTATATTTAGCAATGAGCAGGAAGCAGCCACAGCAACCTATGGTTCATCTGTCGGTGTTGATTACGTTGAACGACCTATGTATCCTGTACCAAAAAGCAGAGGCAGAGAAGATATAAAGGGTTGCAATGACAGTTATGTGTTGGATCATACTCCAGGCGATGGTAAGAATTTGCTGACATAAAAGGTAGTGTTTTTATAATTACTGAAAATCTAGGAATGAACCTTGTAATGCTGTGAATTGCCTATCTTCTCAGGTTCTAGTATAGAGGTATCCCTTGGTAAAAATAATGCAGCTAATGGGAAGATGACGAAGAGAAAAATGAATCCATGTGTTAGCGAGAGTGTCTTCGAGACAAACGTGCCGGTACATTTGAAGGTGATGAGCTAAACACCAGAAAGGTTTTGTTGCAAATAATTAGCCCTACTTGTTTTTAGTTTTTCAGGCAGTATTTTTTGTTTGTCAAGTTTTCTGCGATCTTAATTTAGTTAGGGGTAATATTTTTTGTTTGTCAAGTTTTTTTATGATTCTAGAGACTTGAGCTATGGCTTTAATAGTAAAGATTCAGAGGTATTTAAGTAATCAAAATAGTTTAGGGATCATATTCTGCTTAGACCATACTAACACTTAACTAAATAGATTTTTAACATATCTCCTCCTCTCCTCTCTTTACACAAAAGCCTGAAGCCCAACCTCAACTAATTATATTAATGGGACTTGACAGTTACTAGCAATTTTAATAAATTCAAGAATAGTGTACATATGTAATTCTTGTTTTAAATATTTCTTTGAAATTTTTTAATGATTTTCTTTCTAAGAATTTTTTGTATTTTTTTGCGCTTATATACTCCTGTAATCTAGAACAACTAAATAAGAATTTGTGTTAGAAAACTGCAACTTTATAGTTTATTGTATGCTATTACAAATTATCTGTGAGTATTTGAAATGTTTTTCCCTTTGTCCATAGAGTTCCATCGTAACAGTAGGTCTATTAAGCACAGACTCAACTGGATGGTTCAGTAATATATACAAAGCCTCATAATTGGATTTTATATGTACTAATTATCGTTACCGTTGGAACTCCACCATACTATTTTGTATGATTTAATGGTAGCATTATCATTACTATTTGAGTTCTTTCACTGAGTTCTTATATTTGACATCTGGATTCAGAAATTGAAAAAGGGCAGATGCCAATCTCGTGGTTCCAATGATCATGAAGAGAAATCTAACACTGAATTGGATGCTATAAGGCGTGACCCTGCGGAATTACCATCCAATATTGTCAGGAAGGAACCAAAGGCCGTGTCTGGAAAAGATTACATCCTCGTAAGAGCAAGAAGAGGAGAGGCTACCGATCGTCATAGCTTGGCAGAAAGGGTAAAAATTCACCAATAGCACTAATGATTTACTCTTCCAACAACTAATTATTCATAGTAACTTATCTCTGTAATATCCCCGTAAAATGCAGGTTAGAAGGAAGAAAATCAACGACCGGATGGATATTTTACAGAACCTTGTTCCAGGCTGCGACAAGGTATAATCTGCTTGTTTGTCATCAATTACAACTGTAAAATGGGGTTCATAAACAGATCAATCAAGGAGAGCCTTAGATCCTTAAAGTTAATGACAGCTAACTTATCCAATTTCTTTTTTAAAACTTTCTCTTTGTCCTATAGGGCTAACCAACCTAATATTATTTATCTTCTTTTTTGCTGGTTAATTTCATAGCTCACATCTGAATGTCTAGTTAATGATTAATATGATTTAGGCCATTCAAATAGACATTGTTATGGTGTGTGTGAGATACCAGGTTACAAACAAGGTACTTTTGTTGGAGGAAATCATCAACTATGTGCAGTCCTTGCAGATCCAAGTGGAGGTAAAAAAATACGAGCTAAAACTGCTTAGAATAAAGCAATAGAGCAATATTTCATTTACTTGCTTGACCATATTAATACTTAGAAAGTTTTATTATGCAGATTCTTTCAATGAAGCTCGCCTCTGTGAGTTCGCCTCAGGCTTTGGACGATCATGTCGCTGACCACGCGTTTAAAAATGTATGTCGATTGTGACCGTTCTTGTAGTTCATCTTATTGGTTTTTCTAATTAAGCTAGAAAGGATAATTGGTGAAAATCTAATTAGTGAAGTTTTGAAGCAGCTACTTCCAGTAGAAACGACAACAGATCCTATGATTGCCCACGGTATTGTGCCCCACAACGTTGATCATACCCCTACAGTAGTGCAGCACCGAATGCATGGAACATTTGTTTAAGGATTTTAGGTGAGGTGACAACAGGAGCGTTAGGGCATGCTATCCTTAGCCGGATCAACGAAACAGAGTCCCTTTGCAGCTACGCTCATCTGAATAGCATTTCAGATCGGCTAATAGATTTTATTACATATTTTCGAAGGCCATTCAACGATTCGGTTACTACAAAGATTGTTAACACAGTTTCCAAGGCCATTCAACAAATCGGTTGCTACACATATTGTTAACATAGTTTTCAATGCCATTCAACAATTCGGTTGCTACACAGATTGTTTGATTGTCAGTCAAAGATGTACTTGGGCTCAAAGACTTGTCCTTTTCACATGTAAAATAGAGAGAAGAAAAGCTACTGATGGTAGTTAGCCAGAAGATTTGTCCTTCAGCTGAGTAATGGTTGAAAACCTTGCATAAGTGTCAGTCATTGTAAAGTAACCATTCGCCTATGGATTATTTCATTTAGTCTTCAGTGGTAGAGATTCGTAAGCATTTTTATGGAAAAAAAAAAACAAAATCCTTGTAAATTTTATTTGTTGTCATGTGGCAATAACATTCCTTATCATGGGATATGTGATTGAAATTAAGATTCCAGCTTATCCCAACCTTTCATTCTATTTGGAAAAGTGTTTTACTTTGGATTCATGTCTCATATTTGATACAATAAAATAAAAATTACAAAATAAGTTTCATTTTTTAGAATATATTTATAAATTTTTGAAGTATATTTACATTATTTTCAACTCAATATAATTTGTATTTTAATTTATTTGTTATTTATTAAAAATAATACATATTATAAAATTTTAAAAGTTTTTATTTTAAATTATTTGTAATTTGTTTTAACATTTTGAATTTATATGACTTCAAGGGATAGTTTAGTTGATCAAGTTCTAGTTATTATATATTTGGTTATTTGGGAGTTCTAATTACTAAGTACTTAACTAGTTGGAGGTCACACAGTCAAATCTCCTCTATGCCCTTGGGGTTAGAACTTTCTTGTCGTTCCTAAAGGTAGATCCCTTAAGTTTGAATGTAGTTGCCACCCAACCACCCCTAAAGAAACATTTTGAATTTAAACTTTTTAATAATGTATTAAAAGTTGATTATTTTATAACCATTTAAAGTTCAGTAAAAATATGTATATAATTAATGTAATTATATATATATACACACACATTAGTACAACTATATTAATGTGGTTGATATATGTATATTGTTGTATTTTAAGGCTTTTGATATATAGATTGTCATTATTTTAAGGTGAAAAATAATTTTGATTTTCATATATCAACTACACTGGCTAATGTAGTTGTGTTAGTTGGTGGTAAACATGCACAGGGAGAAATAACAAAAGATGGTTGACTATCGTTGATTATGGCTAAATATGTTCAAGTTACAATTAAGTATGGTTTGTTATGATCAATATACAATTGACTATGGATGACCATGGTTATCCACAACTAATATAGTTTAATATGATAAATTATGATTGACCATGGTTCATCATGGTTTATTCATGTTATAGTTTAATATGATAGATTACGATTGACCATGGTTCATCATGGTTGATTCATGTTTGATCATGGTAGACCATGGTTGACCATAGTTCATCATGGTGTCTTCGGTTGTGAATGTTTAACGATTCTAACCATAGTTAACCATGGTTGGCCATGTTGATATATTGCACCTCCATATTTACACACTAGAAAAAAAATGCTACTTCTACCTTTTTTTAATAGATTTATTTCCTATTTTTAGTCTCCTTGTTGTGCTAATACTTGGTTGTAAATATTTGAGGGATAGATTAAATATTTCCATAGATGTGTTATTATGTGAGATTTTGATTATCAACATATATGGAGACTCTGGCTACACTTTTTTTTTCTAACTTAAAAGGGTAATATATATATATGAGAGAAAAGGAATGATACTCGAGCCCTTAACCTTGGGTTCAACAACACTTAAGCAAATTTTGACTATCTACGGTTCCGTCGTAGTGATGTTGTTCCTTCGAAATGATGTTGCATAATTTATTCGCGAGATATATATGTTGATTTTTTTCGACCCCCTTCCCGAACCACACTTGGAGACTCATATTGTGTGGGTCCTTTTTCTATGTGCCATGCATGAAAATCACCATTTTGACCCATCAATGTGACAGAGTCACATATTAGCTTAGATAGTCCAAGGCATTTGATTGTTCTTGATGGCTCGATCACTCAAGACTATTAGATTGACTACGCTTCTTGACTTGTTATTTGACATTATGCTTGTTCTTTGTAGTCAGAGAAATTCTCGACGATGGATTGAGATTCAAGTTATGATATTGTGATGTTCTGGTGATAGATGACAGTGGACACTTATGTTCCAACAATGTGTTTAGTTTTCATTCCACCCTATGGAAATTACTAGAGATACAAGCAACATGTAAGAAATTCTTTATATTCCTTCTGTTCATTATTTTGACGAGGGTTTACAAAATTTGAACATGAAATTTTAAATTTTTTATCAGGTGCATGGAAGAGAAGCTTGGATAATGACTTATTTGGGGTTTGCAAGTTGTTAGGGCCTGATTTGGCACCAAGGCGAACGGGCACCCGTTATGACCCACGACTACTAAGAGTGGAAAAATGTTGTAATTTCTGAATATTCCAAACACACAGGAGAATAGAAATTCTCCTCCTTTTAACATAGAGAAATACAAACAAAAATTTGCTTGCTGGTAGACAGAGATTGCACAAAATTCTTCTATTTCATTAAAAATAAAATTCTATTACAATCTGATAACTTTCCACTACTGGGAGATTACAAAAAGATGGAACTGCTACACACGCAGTGTCCAAATCACTCTTCTCTGTCTCACACAGAAAATACTCTGTTCACAAACGCACTGCTGTGCAATACACTCGTTTCACACTCTGTTGTGTGTAAAAACTTCTCTCTCTATATATAAAACTTTACAATCTACCTTTCCTTTTTATACACTGCTGTGTAAAAATAAAAATTTACACAGTAATTAAAAACTACATTCATGGCCCCTTTCTTTCATTTTGGCTTTCGGGCCTTTTTTTTTAAATTTCCAGGACATAAACAAAAATGAAACATTACTTATATATATTATAAATGTTAAAAACATTTATAATATATATATATATTACAATGCATATATATATTTAGCTTGGTAAAAATAACTTTGCTGTGTCTTTTAATTAAACATGTTTTACAAAAACACTTTTACCCAAGGTTTAAAACTTTATGAAATCTTTAGGGATTTCAAAAATAAATCAAACTCTATTACAAAGTATTTCGCGTTCCAAAGTTGAATGATGACGTAGCCCCAATGTGTGATGCAAATTCTCAATAGAATTCACCCTATAAAAATTTCGGGTCCGGATTTTGGCAATGTATCCAGCCCAACAAAACTGCGCGATCCAATATATTTTCTCCACGTGGCCCTTTCAATCTGGCGGTAAATTTCTTCTGGTTTTAAATTTGTTTGGTGAAGGTTTTAATGTGGTTGTTGCTGCAGATAGATGCACCTCTTCCAATGCTCCTGCATTCAATTCGTTGCTGTCTAAATTCCCATCAAACTTAACTTCGCCGTCATTCAATCCTTTCTCATTAACTCCCTGTCCTGCAGACTTCTCTGGGCAGTTGGAAATTAAATTCCAACACTCCCCCTTAATTTCAACTGCCGGGTTATCTGTCATACCCATACATTTCCTTAAAAACTCAAAACTCTTCTGTCCCAATGGCTTGGTCAGAATATCAGCGAATGGCTCCTAAGTTCTGCAATGTTTTAAAATTATTTCTCCATTGTTCACTAACTCCCTGATATAATGAAATTTTGTGCAATGTGTTTTGTTCTTTTGTGAAACACAAAATTCTTTGACAATGCAATAGCTGAGCTATTGTCACAATAAATCACTGTGCCTTTTATCTGTTCTTGGCACAAACTTCTCAACATTCTCCTCATCCAAATCGCTTGACACACTGCTGCTGTAGCTGCCACATACTCTGCCTCTGCTGTAGACAATGCTAAAATTGGTTGTTTCTTAGAAGCCCATGAAATGGCTCCTGAACCCATATGAAAAACATAACCGGAAGTGCTCTTCCGATCATCTACACTTCCAACCCAATCACTATCAGTGTATCCAACTAATTCTGAATTTTCTAAAGCTGTATATAAGATACCAAATATTTTAGTTCCTTTAACATACCTCAGAATTCTTTTTGCTGCTTGCCAATGTGCTTCTTTTGGCTTCTCCATAAATCTGGAAATTAAACTAACAGCATGCATAATATCTGGCCTACTTGCAGTCAAATACATGAGGCTGCCAACTATGCTTTTATATAAAATTGGATCAAAGTCCTTACTTCTGTCATCTCTACTGAGTTTCAATCCCATTACTGTGGGAGTAATTGCAGCTTTGCACTCCTGCATATTAAATCTTTCTAAAACTTGATTTACATACTTTGCTTGAGATATAAAAATCCCCTTTTCATTTTGTTCCACTTCTATTCCTAAGAAGTATCTCAATAACCCCATGTCAGTCATTTCAAATTCTTCTTTCACGACTGTTTTAAATTTTCACTGAGATAATCATCACTGCCAGTGAATATTACATCATCAACATATAAAACAACAATCAACATTCTACCATCCTTTTCTTTGATGTAGAGGGTGGGTTCTCCCTCACACTTTTCAAATTCATTTTCCAGTAGATAGGAGTCTATCCTACTGTACCATGCTCTTTGCGCTTGCTTCAGCCCATAAAGAGCTTTCTTCAATTTGCAGACCTTATTCTCTTGGCCTTTCTTCTCATATCCAAGAGGTTGTTCCACATATACCTCTTCCACTAAAACTCCATTTAAAAACGCAGATTTTACATCCATCTGATATATTTTCCATTTATTTTGTGTTTCTATGGACAACACTGCTCTCATTGTCTCCATTCTTTCAACTGGTGCAAAATTTTCTTCATAATCAATCCCTTGCTTCTGCTTATACCCTTTGACAACAAGTCTGGCCTTGTGTCTTTCTATTTTTCCTTCAGCATTGCTTTTGGTCTTATAGACCCATTTAACTCCAATGACTTCTTTACCTTCTAGGAGATCAACCAACTCCCATGTTTTGTTCTTTTCTATGGCATTAATTTCATCATCCATAGCTTCTATCCATTTTCTATCTTTAATAGCATCTTCAAAATGAATAGGATCATCAACTTGACAATACAAAGAAAATAAGGAATTCATACCTTCATTTGCTTCTCCTTGCTCATAGATTTCTCTAAGGCTTCTGAATCTTGTTCCTCGTTCACTTGGTGTAGATGTGCTTGATGAAGCACTCAATTCTACTCCATGTGGTGTGCTTGGAGATGCACTCCCGCTTCTTCTCAAGGGTGTTCTCGTTGCTGCTTGAGGTGTCCCTTGCTGTCCTTGTGTTGGTGGAGGTTGTGCTACGGATGAGTTGTTAATTTCAACTACATCTTCCTCATCCTCATCATGAGATAAACAGCTTTTAACATTGACTGTTTTCTCAATGCTTCCATCCCACGCTTCCTCTTCAATGAATTGCACATCTCTGCTTATCACAAACTTCTTTGTGGATGGGTTATACAATCTGTATCCTTTGGAATCCTCACAATATCCAAGGAAAATGCACTTCTCCCCCTTACTATCCAACTTCTTTCTCAATTTGTCTGGAATATGTGCATATGCCACACATCCAAAAACTCTCATGTGGGTGACTCCCTGTTTTCTGCCACTCCACGCTTCTTCTGGAACTTTGTTCATCACTGCTTTTGTAGGGCATCTATTTAAAATATACGCAGCACAATTTGCTGCTTCTGCCCAATACTCATTCGGCAAGTGTTTCGCCTTTAGCATACTTCTCACCATTTCCATTATGGTTCGATTCTTCCTTTCAGCAACTCCATTCTGTTGCGGTGTGTACCTTGTGGTAAACTGCTTGTGTATGCCGTTCTCTCTACAAAAACGCAAAAATTATTTTGATATATATTCACCTCCTCTGTCTGTTCTGAGGACTTTAATGTACTGCCCACTCTGTTTCTCTACTAGAGCTTTAAAGTGGCAAAATTTCTGAAAAACTTCACTCTTATATTTCAGAAAATAAACCCACACTTTTCTTGTGAAATCATCTATGAAGGTCAGCATGTAGTTGCTGCCTGAAACTGATGCTGTCTGCATCGGCCCACATAAATCTGAGTGAATGATCTCTAAGGGTGCTTTCGCCCTTATGCTTTTCCCTGAAGGAAAATTTTCTCTGTGTTGCTTTCCCAAGATGTAGCCTTCACATAGGCTATCAGGCTTCTCAATCAATGGTAAACCTCTTACCATTCCTTTTCTGTGCAGCAGATTTAATCCTCCGAAATTGAGATGTCCAAATATCAGGTGCCATAACCAATTTACATCTTTCGCTTCCTTCTGAAAGGATTATTGTGTTACAGTTGCTATGCTTTTCCCTTTTCCCTTCAAGTCAATGTTGAGCTTGAGTGGAAACATCTTATTGCTGGTCATTTGAATTTCAGCAATAATTTTCTTACTTGGAGGAATATCTTTTATTGTGCACACATCATCTTTGAATATTACATTGTAACCTTTGTTTATGAGCTGCCCAATGCTCAAAAGATTACATTTCAGACCTGGAACATAATACACATCAGGAACAAATTTTTGCTCCCCATTTCTTGCTCGAATACTAACTCTGCCTTTTCCTTCGACAGAGATTTTAGTATCAGTCCTTGTGGTCACTTCAGATTTAATCTCTTCATCTAGATTGGCAAACATTGCTTTGTTGCCAGTCATATGATTGATACAACCTGAATCTAAGAACCAAACATCATCTTCTTTGTCTTGTGCTACATTACAAGCTAGCAGCACATTACTTGGGTTCTTTTCTTCTTTTGCTACATTAGCATTTTGCCTATTTTTTATGTCATTTTGCTTCTTTCTACATTCATTGGCATAGTGCCCATATTTCTTGCAATAATGACATTGGACATTGGATTTGTCATACCTTTGTCTATGAGCATGTTGGTGTTGATGTCCACCTTGTTGGCTGTTGCATTGGCCGTGGCTCTGATTTTCATTGTTGCTCCTTCCATGTGAATGTGAAGGGTTGTTCCTTCTACCTCTGTTCTAGCTTCTGCCTCTTCCTCTTCCTTTTCCTTGACCTCTTCCTCTTCCTGAAGGAATTTGGGTCTTGAAGGCATGTTCAAGAGATGAATGTTCATCTCTACTCAATCTCTATTCATGAGTTATTAGTGAGGCATGAAGTTCATCCACTGTGAACTATGAGAGATCTTTGGTCTCTTCTATGGTGGTAACGATAACATCAAACTTTGAGGGTAAACATCTCAAAATTTTCTCCACAATTCTCCTTTCTTCAAGAGTTTCTCCATGGGATCTTATCTGATTTACAATCCCAATCACATGTGTAAAAAATGTGTCCACATTATCTGACTCTTTCACGCAAAGAGTTTCAAAATATCTTCTCAGCAACTGAAGCTTTGCTGTCTTAACTTTCTCCATGCCCTAATAGGCTACTTTCAAAGTTTCCCATGCCTCCTTGGATCTCTTAGCTACTGCTATCCTTGGAAACACACTCTCATTTACTGCCTGATACAAATAGAAGAGGGCTTTAGCATCCTTCTTTCTATTGTTCTTCAATAAATCCTTCTCTGCTTGAGTTAAGGCATTATAAGCCTGCTCATCAGCTGGTTCAACAAAACTATCTTCTACAAGTTCCCATAGGTCTTGTGAAACAAACAAGGCTCTCATGGTAATGGCCCAATAATCATAATTCTTTCCATTAAATTGTGGAAGCTGAACATTTCTAATGCTCACTCTAGTGCTTGGTCCATCCATTGCTTTTAAACTGAACTCTAAACTTAACAAACTGTCTTTCCTTCTCTGAAAGAACAAACTCTTTTAAAAAAAAACAACAGCTCTGTTATCTTTGAGAAATACCTGATCTTTTGACTTCTGTTGAGCTTTCACACTGCTGGAGAAGACGCTGCAACAAGTCTTCTTCTTCTTCAGCTTCTTTGAAACCTTCAAAGAGCCTAAACTAGCTCCGATACCATGTTGTAATTTCTAAATATTCCAAACACACGGGAGAATAGAAATTCTCCTCCTTTTAACACAGAGAAATACAAACAAAAATTTGCTTGCTGGTAGACAGAGATTTCAAAAAATTCTTCTATTTCATTAAAAATAAAATTCTATTACAGTCTAATAACTTTCCACTACTGGGAGATTACAAAAACATGGAACTGCTACACACGCAGTGTCCAAATCACTCTTCGCTGTCTCACATAGAAAATACTCTATTCACAAACGCACTGCTGTGCAATACACTCATTTCACACTCTGTTGTGTGTAAAAACTTCTCTCTATATATATAAAAATTTACAATCTGCCTTTCCTTTTTATACACTGCTGTGTAAAAATAAAAATTTACACAGTAATTAAAACCTACATTCACGGCCCCTTTCTTTCATTTTGGCTTTCGGGCCTTTTTTTTAAATTTCTAGGACATAAAAAAAAATGAAACATTACTTATATATATTATAAATGTTAAAAAAATTTATAATATATATATATTACAATGCATATATATATTTACCTTGGTAAAAATAACTTTGCTGTGTCTTTTAATTAAACATGTTTTACAAAAACACTTTTACCCAAGGTTTAAAACTTTATGAAATCTTTACGGATTTCAAAAATGAATAAAACTCTATTACAAAGTATTTCGCGTTCCAAAGTTGAATGATGACGTAGCCCCAATGTGTGATGCGAATTCTCAATAGAATTCACCCTATAAAAATTTCGGGTCTGGATTTTGGCAATGTATCCAGCGCCACAAAACTGCGCGATCCAATATATTTTCTCCACGTGGCCCTTTCAATCTGGCGGTAAATTTCTTCTGGTGTTAAATTTGTTTGGTGAAGGTTTTAATGTGGTTGTTGCCGCAGATAGATGCAGCTCTTCTAATGCTCCTGCATTCAATTCGTTGCTGTCTAAATTCCCATCAAACTTAACTTCGTCGTTGTTCAATCCTTTCTCATTAACTCCTTGTCCTACAGACTTCTCTGGGCAGTTTGAAATTAAATTCCAACAAAAAAATTGAAATAAGGAACCAACTTGGCAAAGCGATATGGTCAGGTGGTTCAAAAAAGGAAGGGCGGCCACCCATGTGACAAGGAATCAACTTGATGAACAACATGTGGGTTGGCCATCACGCGCCGAATAGAAGGAAAATGCATCGTATTAAGAAAGTGAGGTAACTGAGTGAATGACGAGTGGACGTTGCGTAGGTAACACAGCAAGGAGGACGCGCGCCCTGGGTGTGCTCGCATGAAGAGGTGCACCTCGACGATAGTGGGTGAGTTTCTTTGTGAGTGTGAAAGGCGATGGGAGGACATGAGTAGGTCAACACGAGCGAAACGTGTTGTGCACGATGGCGATGAGCACACACCTTAGGCTCACCCACACGATGGCGAGGCACCCGGTGACTAAGGTTAGGCATTGCTTGTCATAGATGAAGGGGTTCTGCACAATGTAAATGTGTTGCCTACACGAGTTGGAGGCAATCGACCCATGGAAAGGGTACCCTAACTCCACAAAAAAGATAAGCTGAAGGGTTCGTTCAATGTTTTGAAGGGGCGTGACCCCACCAACTGAGGGGCTTCCAAAACCTTGTGATAGGCTAGCTCAGGGATTGTGCCCGTCTATTGAGGGGCACCCACACAAGATGTAAGGTCACACACAAGATGTAAGGTCAGTGTGAAGAATTAAATGGGTATCAATTATTGAGCTAAGACGTATATAAGAGAAGAAAAGGAAGGAGGAAGCAAGGCATCAATGAATGCCGATGTAATGTTCGAGAACAAGTTTGCAAGGTGAAGTCTGTGATATTGCAAGAATTTCTGAGATAGTAAATGGGGCAGAGGCAGTGATCATGCAAGAGGATTCAGGGACATGCGCTCCCATAGGGTGATATGGGAAGGTCGTGCAACAATAATTTTGTTCGGTTTCTATGGGCAGTGTTAAATTTTTAAATTCAACTACTACCTTGCACAGAGAAAGAATAAGTACAGCAAGGGTAGAGTTTTGTGTTGAGTGCATTCCACTTTGCATTAAACATTGATCTTAAAAGCCTGCAAAGTTTGTTTGTTTGTTTGTTTTTTTTTTTTTTTCTATTAATGGCCGTAGCAATTTTCCTGCGATTGCATTGAACGATCATGGTTCTCCTCACCATGAAACAACAACTTGAAACCTTGCCATGCCACACCATTAACGTGCAACCACCGTGTTTTAAACCTCACCAACCAACAGTTTTTATCGCCAAAGTTTTTGTTTTGAATGAGCTAGGTCAACACCCGCAGGCTCCACCATTAGCCAATCAAATTACACTCCCGTAGTTTGGATGCCAACGTCACCAGTCCTTTACCGACACAAAGAACCAGACCAACTGGAAAGTCACACGACATGTGGACCAATCAAATTCTTATTGCGATGTTTTGAGGGTGATGTCACAAGACTCATTTGGTAAGCGATAATCTTTGCAATAGAGTTTAGTTTTTGGTTTGAAGTCCAACGGGTCCCATCTCTGACCAATCAAAATGTGATCGTGAGGATTTGGACCCTGATGTCATCAGGGGCATTTGGTATGCAAAATCCGCATTCAAAGGAATTAAATTTTGTTTGGAATCCACGAAATGGTTTAAAGACTTTGGTTTAAAAAATTTTATGCAGAAAATGAAATAAGGTTTTAAAACCTTGTTATAACATTTTTTTGTTTAATGCCCCAATAAAATTCTTTCGACTTTAGACATATATATATATATATATATATATATATATGATAAAATTTTCATCTTTATAATATACATTTTTCAATAGTTTGTTTTAATTTTATTTTGAGTCATATAAAATTCAAAAGGCCCGAAAGAAAAAAAGATATATGACTGTAACTTTGAAAGTGTGGCCGAGGGAAAAATAGATCATAGCACTATGTATGTGGGTTTTCCATGTGACAGAGAGGAAATTTGAAGAACACCGTGTGTGAAGCCATTTCCATTTTGTAATCCCTTAGAGGAGGAAGAATATCGGTTTGTAATAGTTTGTTTTTATTTAATGTAATAGAAGTTGTTTGTGTGCCATCTCTGTCCAACAAATTTTAATTTAATCTCTGTGTTGAGAGGAGGATTTTTTTTTATTCCTCTGTGTGTGTTTTGGAATACTCAAAAATTCCAACATGGTATCAGAGCTAGTTCAGGCTCTTTGAAGTTGTCAAAGAAGCTAAAGGAAGAAGGTGTTGTTGCAGCAGTTCTCAAGCATTGTGAAGGCTCAACAAAGACTAGGTATTTACAAAACATAATTTTTTATTTTGTGTTTAAAAAGTGCAGTCCGTAGAAGCATTTTTGAAGACAGAGTTTAATTCTCAAGTAGTGATAAGGTTTATTTAAAAACAAAGTCAAGGTTATAGCATAGTTCAGTCAGATAGCCATCGCAGGGGCGACTACAAGCACGAGTGTAGGAAATGCTCAACTCCCACAGTTCAATGGGAAGAACTATGTCTATTTGGAAATCACTATGAGATCCCTGTTTTCCTCTCAAGACTTATGGGAGCTTGTTGAAGATGGTCTCGAAGAACCATCAGATGAAAATGCTTTTAATGCTTTAACACAGGCAGAGAAGGATTTGTTGAAGAGCAATAGGAAGAAAGACTCAAAAGCCCTCTTCTATCTCTATCAAGCAGTGCATGAAAGTGTGTTTCCAAGGATAGAAGCAGCTAAGAGGTCCAAGGATGCATGGGATACCCTCCAGACTACCTATCAAGGTATGGAGAAGGTGAAGATGGCAAAGCTATAATTGCTGAGGAGAGACTTTGAAACTCTCCGTATGAAAGAGCCTAATAAAATAAACTCATTCTTCACACATGTGATTGGGTTAGTTACCGAGGTAAGGTCTCATGGAGAGACACTTGAAGAAATATTTATAGTAGAGAAAGTGTTGAGAAGCTTACCCTCAAGGTTTGATGTGACAGTCACAACCATTGAAGAGACAAAGGATCTCTCAAAGTTTACCATTGATGAGCTTCATGCATCATTGATGACACATGAACAAAGATTCGGTATAACAGAAAACTCATCTTTGGAGCATGCCTTCAAGACCCAAATGTCCTTTGGAAGAGGAAGAGGTCAAGGCAGAGGAAACTACAGAGGAAAAGGAAGAGGCAGAAGCCGAAACAGAGGAGGAAGAAATAGCCCTGCAAATACTCATGTAAGGGGCAACAATCAAAATCAGAACCAAGGCCAAGGCAACAGCTGGGAAGGTGGGCAAAATCAAGCACATGGACAAAGGTATGATAAATCCCAAGTTCAATGTCATTACTGTAAGAAGTATGGCCATTATGCCAATAAATTTAGGAAGAAACAGAGTGACATGGGTAATAGACCCACTGCTAATTTTACTAAAGAAAATATCAGTAAAGAGATGTTGGTTTTAGCATGTAATATGGCTGAAGAAAAGAATGAAGATATATGGTTTCTAGATTAAGGATGTAGCAACCATATGACTGAAAACATTTACATTTTGTCCATGTTAGATGAAAATGTGAAGTCTCAAGTAACATTGGTGACAGACAGTAAGGTCTCTATCATGGGAAAAGGTAGAGTAAATTTTTTGACAAAGAAAGGAGAAGGAAGATCCATATCAGATGTTTACTATGTTCCTGGTATGATGTTTAACCTCTTGAGCATTGGACAACTCATTCAGAAGGGGTACAATGTTTTCTTTGAAGATGATGTATGCATCATCATGGATAAACCACTAAACAAGCAATGCATTGCACAAGTGAAGATGATCAAGAACATAATGTTCTCTCTCAAGATGATAGCAGATTTGAAGAAATGAGGTGAAATGGCAGCAGTGACACAAGAGACATTCCAAAGAGAAGCAAAAGATGAAAATTGGTTATGGAACTTAAGATTTGGACATCTCAACTTTGGAGGTCTGAATTTGTTGCATAGGAAAGGAATGGTAAAGGGATTACCATTAATAGAGAAATTAGACAGCCTATGTGAAGGCTACATCTTGGGCAAACAACACAGAGAAAGTTTTCCATCAAGAAAGAACATAAGGGTAAAGGCACCCTTAGAAATTGTCCATTTAGATTTGTGTGGACCAATCCAAACACCATCACTAACAAGCAACCACTATATGCTAACTTTTATTGATGATTATATAAGAAAAACTTGGCTTTATTTTTTGAAATTTAAGAGTGAAGTGTTTGAGAAATTCTGTCACTTTAAGGCTCTTGTAGAGAAACAAAGTGGGCAACATATAATTTTTTTAAGAACTAATAGGGGAGGTGAGTATATCTCAAAATAATTTCTACGTTTTTGTAGAGAAAATTCCATACACAAGAATTTTACAACAAGGTATACACCGCAGCAAAATGGAGTTGCTGAAAGGAAAAATAGAACCATCATAGACATGGTAAGAAGTATGGTGAAGGAAAAACATTTTCCAAATGAGTATTGGGTTGAAGCTGTATATTTTGCAGTGTATATATTGAATAGATGCCCAACCAAAGCTGTAATGAACAGAGTTCCTGAAGAAGCATAGAGTGGCATAAAACAAGGTGTCACCCACATGAGAGTTTTTGGTTGTGTGGCTTATGCACACATTTCAGATAAGATAAGGAAGAAGTTGGACAGTAAGGGGGAGAAGTACATATTTATTGGATACAGTGAAGAATCCAAGGTATACAAGTTGTATAACCCATCCACCAAGAAGTTTGTTATAAGCAGAGATGTGCAATTTATTGAGGAAGAAGCTTGGGATGGAAGCATTGAGAAAACAGTCAATGTGAAGAGTTTTCTGTCTCATGTTGATAATGAGGAAGAGATGGCTGAAAAACATCACTCATTAGCAACACCACCTCGACCAACACAAGGACATCAAGGGACACCACAAGTAGGAATGAGGACACCCTTGAGAAGTGATAAATTTTTTTCTCCAAGCACACCACAAGGAGAACATTTGAGTGCTTCTACAAGCACAAGTTCAGCAAGTGAAAGCGGAACCAGATTCAGATATTTTAATGATATTTGTGAGCAAGAGGCAGAAAATGAAGGTATGAAATATTTATTTTCATTGTATTTTCATTTATATGATCCTATTCATTTTGAAGAAACTATAAAAGATAAGAAATGGATAGATGTAATGGATGAAGAAATGAATGCCGTAGAAAAAAAATAAAACATGGAAATTGGTTTACCTCCCAAAAGGCAAAGAAGTTATTGGATTAAAATGGGTTTACAAAAGCAAGAGCAATGCTGAAGGTAAGATTAAAAGGCACAAGGCCATACTTGTTGTCAAAGGCTACAAGCAGCAACAAGGAAGAGACTATGAGGAAACGTTTGCACCGACTACAAGAATGGAAACAATAAAAGTAGTGATGTCCATAGCAGCACAACACAAGTAGAAATTTTACCAAATGGATGTGAAATCAACATTCCTAAATGGAGCATTGATGGAAGAGGTTTATGCTGAACAACCTCTGGGCTATGAGAAAGAAGGCCAAGAGCACAAAGTTTTGAGATTGGAGAAAGCTCTTTATGGGCTGAAACAAGAAATAAGAGCATGGTACAGTAGGATAGATGCCTATCTACTGGAAAATGGGTTTGAAAAATGTGAAGGAGAACCCACATTATACATCAAGGAGAAAGATTATAAGATGTTGATTTTTGTTTTATATGTTGATGATGTTATCTTTACAGGTAATGATGCTTACCTCATTGAAAATTTTAAATCAGTCATGAAGGATGAATTTGAGATGACTGATATGGGATTGCTGAAATAATTCTTAGGAATAGAAGTAGAGAAAAATGAAAATAAATTTTTTATCTCTCAAGCCAAATATGTAAATGAAGTTTTGTAAAGATTTAACATGCAGGATTGCAAGGCAGAAATTACTCCTACGGTGATGGGATTAAAGTTATGAAAATATGACAATAGTAAGGATTTTGATCCTAGCTTGTACAAGAGCATAGTTGGAAACCTCATGTATTTGAATGCAACTAGGCCAGATATTATGCATGATGTAAATTTAATTTCCAGATTGATGGAAAGGCCAAAGGAGGCACATTGACAAGTAGAAAAAATAATTTTGAGGTATGTGAAAGGAACAAAGAGGTATCGTATTTTATACACCACTTCAAAAAATTTTGAATTGATTGGATATATTGACGGTGATTGGGCTGGAAGTATAGATGACAGGAAAAGCATCTTTGGTTATGTTTTTCATATGAGTTCATGATCCATTTCATGGGCTTCTAAGAAACATCCAATTGTGGATTTATCTACAACAGAGGCAGTGTATGTGGAAGCTACAACAGCAACATGTCAAGTAGTTTGCATGAGAAGAATGTTGAGGATTTTGTGTCATGAACAGGCAAAAGGCACAACAATTTATTGTGATAATTTCTCAACAATAGCATTGTCAAAGAATTCAGTGTTTCAAAAAAGAACAAAACACATTGATGCCAAGTATCACTACATCAGAGAGTTAGTGAACAATGGGGAAATTATTTTGAAACATTATAGAACTGAAATGAAGTTTGCAGACATTTTGAGAAAACCATTGGGGCATAAAAGTTTTAATTATCTGAGGAAGTGTTTGGGTATGGAAAAAAACCCAACAGTTGAATTTAAGGGGGAGTGTTGAATTTTTAAATTAAACTACTACCCTGCATAGAGAAATAATATGTACAACAGGGGTAGAGTTTTGTGTTGAGTGCATTCCACTTTGCATTTAACATCGATCTTAAAAGCCTGCAAAGTTAATTTTTAAATTTTTTTTTTATTGATTAATGGTCGTAGCCATTTTCCAATGGTTTCATTGAAGGATCATGGTTCTCCTCACCATGCAACTAGTAACTTAAAACCCTGCCATGTTTTGCCATTAATGTGCAACCATCGCGTTTTAAACCTCACCAACCAACAATTTTTACTGCCAAAGTTTTTGTTTTGAATGAGCCAGTTCAGTACCACCAGGCTCCACCGTTAGCCAATAGAATGGCTATCGGGTATTTTAGATGCTAACATCACCAGTCCTTTACCGACGCAAAGAACTAAACCCACTGCCAAGTGACAGGATGTGTGGACCAATCAAATGCTTATCACGCAGTTTTGAGGGTGACGTCACAAGACCCATTCGGCACGCGACAATCTTTGCAATAGAGTTTAGTTTTTGGTTTGAAGTCTGGCAGGTCTTATCTCCGACCAATCAAAATGAGATCATGTGGATTTGGACCCTGACATCATCAGGGGAATTTGGTATGCAAAATCCGCATGCAAAGGAATTAAATTTTGTTTGGAATCCACGACAATGGTTTAAAGACTTTGGTTTAAAAGTTTTTATGGGGCAGATGAAATAAGATTTTAAAACCTTGTTATAGCATTTTTTTGTTTAACGCCGCTGTAAAAGTATTTTGACTTTAGAAATATATATATATATATATATATATATATATATATATATATATATATCTATATATATATATATATATATATATATATATATATATATATATATATATATACGGTTAATATATAGATTATAAACTTTTCAAGTTTATAATATATATTTTTCAATAGTTTGTTTTAATTTTTTTTTGAGTCATATAAAAGTAAAAAGACCCGAAAGAAAAAAAGATATATGACTTTGTGTAATTTTGAAAGTGTGCTCGAAGGAAAAATGGATCAGAGCACTGTGTATGTGCATTTTTCATGTGACAAAGATTAAGTTTGAAGAACATTGTATGTGAAGAAGTTTCGATTTTGTAATACCTTAGAGGAGGAATAATATCAATTTGTAATAGTTTTTTTTTTATTTAATGAAATAGAAGTTGTTTGTATGCCATCTCTGTCCAAATTTTTTTTACTTAATCTCTGTGTTGAGAGGACGAACTATTTTATTCCCCTATGTGTGTTTTGGAATACTCAGAAATTCCAACAGGCAGGGCGAGACATAAGGCACCCTTGTTAGGCTGTAAGTAAATTATTTACAATTGGAAGTGTGATCTTAAGTGTTGCATGAGAATTGGCTAAGTGTTTTGCTAGCAAGCCTTTGGGGTTCGACCCAACCTTGTTTATTAAATTGTTGAAACATTAATTGAAGTTAATAAAATATAAGGGGTGAACTTGTTTAGGAGTTTCCCCCTCCGACTATATATTGTTGTCCACATTGTTGGATTTACCATATTGCACTATTAAAGAAGTTTTTTTCTGCTAATTATGTTGAGATTGTGATATCACATAACTTTTGTTAATGAAGTAATTGAATAAGCAAATTTAACTTGAAAAAATAGCGAAGTAAGAAATGTTAGAAAGTAAGCATAGTTTCGAATAGAATAATTATATAACTGCAAAAAAATACCACCGATGCCACGCAATGCCCATGATGGACTCAAGGAAACAACAACCTGGGGCCATGAAAGATGGTATCAGATACTACTTTTTAAAGGTGGGAAATTTTGTGAAGTCTAGTTTAGCAGGGGTAGAGACAAACCAGGGTCAGAGACAAGTTGAACGAAGTATAAAAATAGGTTGTAGAATTTTTTTGGGAATAGTTCAATAGAACCTAAATATTTTATATTTGTGGGAAGCTAGAAGGAAACGACAGTATGAGGAACTTGTGCAAGTCATAGAACACTTGAACTGCATCAAACCGGAGATAATGGAATTGAGAAAATCTTTCAATGATTTCTATGAGAAGTTTGTCTCACTTGAAAAAGAACTCAGACAAGGAAACCTTATGCTCCAAGAGGCCATTGATGAATGAACTTGGATAAGGGAGAAACAATACAAGTTGTAGGGAGAAGTTGAAGAACATGAAGAAGGGATCAAGAGGTACCTTATTGATCACAAATTTGATCACATAATTGTTGAGTCCTAGAATTGTCTTCTCTTTTACAAACCTTCACTTCATTTCATCATTCCTTTATCACTTCATAAACATAAAATCAATGAAGAATGATTAGGATTGATTAAAGGTTACATACAAATGATTAACATGTTGTATTTTCATGGTTTTTGTTGTTTTAATAATTTTGAATAGTTTAGCTACAAAATACAGGTATTCCGTAGCCAGTCAAGCGTTCCGCAGCAATTTTTGTATTTAAGTATGACGCAGGTGTCAATCGAAAGAAAGGAACACATGAGTAGTTCTCAAATATTCTCTACATGATTCCTTCCTATCCATGAGGATTGAAACGACAGTTGGAGGTGTCTAATCCAATAGTCAAGCCAAGAGTCAAAGAGACTATTTTCTACAGGAATTAGGACACCTGATTTTCTTTGCAGCAAATCACGAGTCTTAAAAGATTTCCAATTCAATTTTAATTTAAAGAATACACCTGTACCTATTTCTATTCAACATTAGTTATGTAATTTTCATATAAATTAAGCTTTGTAGAACTGAGAGAGGACGGTTAATATCATATTCAAAATTACAGTGATACTCTATTTTTAATAAAGGAGATTAGCCTTTGATGCTGTTTTGATTACAACCTTAAGGAGCTAAATAATTATACTGAATTGGTAGCAAAGGGCCCCTGCTATTCAATGAGGTTTCATGTGCTTTCTAGCTAAGTCGTTTCAATTTCTGTTCAACATGTTTCTTTACTTTTTTCTTTTTATATTGATTTCATAGTCTGCAATTACTGAGTCTCACTGGGTTCAGTCTATTGAATAATAGTGAGTGATTTATAAACACAATAACTATCTAGCATTTTATTTCATGTCATCTTCTTTCTTAATTTACAGTTGTTGAGTTTCACTGGTTTCAGTCTATTGAATAATAGTGAGTGACTTATAAACACAATAACTGTCTAGCATTTTATTTCATGTCATTTTCTTTCTTAAGTTACAGTTGTTGAGTTTCACTAGGTTCAATCTATTGAATAATAGTGAGTGACTTATAAACACAACAACTGTCTTTCATTTCATTTGCTTAATTAGATTAGATAGGAAGATCCTCATTACATTGCAATTAATCTCTTTCAAAGACATTCTAATTAAACTTGAAATTGAATGGAATATGTTAGAATGGTTAAATGAATAAGATTCATATGTAATGTTTTGAAGTTATCAAATGCTTTCCATGTTTTCCTTTCTTTAAATATGAATTGAGTTTTAAGATCCATGGATTAGGATTACTTGCCAAAACACTTGTTTGATCTCTTTTTTATTAGAACTTAGACTTCAAAATTTTCCATAAAACTCTGTTTTATTTCATAGAAGATTAACTCATTTTTAAAACATTTCCTTTTTCTTTTTTTCAATTAGATTTAATTTCATGTTTCTAGTTTAGACTAGAGCACTAATAATCAAAACATAAAACCCTCAAAACAACAATAAAACATCAAACCAACGAAGTAAGAAAAAGGGATATTTAGGCACATATAGTGCACCACACTTCAATAGTTTACTAGCCCTGGTAGATAATTTATTTTAACAATTTAGGACACTAAGTTGACTAAACATTTTGGCGCCGTTGCCGGAGAAGTGTAACTAGGTAGCCTTATTTCTTACATCCCAAAAACAATGATATGCATAGAGAAAGAGACTCTAGGGGTATATTTATAAGAGGCAGAAGCTTAATCCCCACAATACTACTCACTCCACCAAGACCAAGAAGTAGCACACCTGTTGAACCTCTAATTAAACTGAGAGGGGGGGGTGAATCAGTCTAGCATGTTCCTTTTTGTAAATAGTCCTCAGATCCGAAAAGGTAGAAAACAATACCTGAAAGAACCTCTTAGTCACGATAAGCTAAGGTATTCCTTTTTCATAAATAATCTATCCCAGCCCGAAAAAGGGGTAAATGTATATTGGGTAGATATCGTTTCACAACCATTTAACAAGTTCAAAACGACAAGAGTCTCGGCAATATTTTCAGTTGAGTTAGAAAAGAGCTGAAAGATGACTCCAGCAGTTATTTTTTCGTGTTTTTACCGAGTCTGAAAAAGTAAAAAATACAACTCGTTACTTCATTTCCATCTCATTAAAAACCTGTTGGTGCACAAGAGACAAACGTAAAACCCATTTCTCGAAATAACATAATGTAATAATCGAAAAACATGTCTTAAAACCTAATTAGGGTTCTGAAAAGTTATAAAATGCCAAAAAATGGTAAAAAATAATTACTTTTCACTTTTACTTCTTGTGGAGAAATAGTTACCCATTTTAGACTGTGATTTTGCAGCGACGATAGCAGGAGATCCGACAGATCAATCTCGAACCCGTCAGTTCTAGGTAAGAGCCGACATGCTTCCCTACAGTTTAATTCCTCTTTCATTACTTGCAACCCCAAATTTGGAATCCCATGGGGGAATTTGTAAAAAATAGGGCACGACAGCTGGCATGAGTATTGGGCATGAACTCGCGCCAATCACCCAAATTCCTAAACTGGGGCATGCCCATTGGCGCGACTGTTTCCCAAACAGTCGCGACAACCGCAAAATTTTTTTTAAGCTTACAATGCAAGCAATCAGACCCAATTTTCACAAATTCAAAGCTTTTAATTTGGCTAATGAGGTTCATATGAAAATGTTTGTAGGTGTGAAGTGGAAAAATGATGATCAAATGCAAAGAATGGGAACACAACGAAGAAGACGAGCTTGCCATGGAAAATTAAAGATGCATGGAAGCTCTCAAAGACCGTGGATTGAAAAAATTCTTCATGACACTGTGCCTCAGAGCTCAACCAGAGCTGCTACAATATTTGATCATTATCTGGGATAAGGATCAGGAAAAATTCATTCTTCGTGATCAGGAACTCGAAATTTATGTTTCAGACATTTACTTTATAACAGGACTATCGCGGAGGGGGGAAATACCAGTCCTGACCGGCACCCAACCCACCATGGAAAAAATGAGCATGGTGATCGATAGGGTATGTTGAGGGGCATGGAAAGGATCAGGAAGCGGGAAAGTGGATATCCAAACTATCCCAGACTTGACACTAAAAGTAGTGCTACACACCATCACGCGAGCTATGGGATTGCAAACACTGCACGAAGCAAAAAAAACATAGCTACTGCTTGTAGTAGATGTCTAACATGGACCCTTTACAACTGGGTAGAGGCAGTGACGATCAATATTAAATGTGAATTGAAGAAATTCAAGAAAACCAAACTAAACAAGTTTGGATATGGATCCATCCTTGTATCGTTCTTCTTGGAACGACTACCAATCTTCCAATGACAGGAAGTTATAGTCCCAACATCACCAGCACAAGAGCCACGGATGGCCCGTTGGGTAGCGTTGATGCCAAGGTCAGGGGGTGGTCAACAGATGTCCTAGAGACTGGAGTTCTCTGATTGGATCCACTGAAAGCTGATTATCGTGGAGGACTGGCCCTACTCTGCCACATATTTTATTGGTGATCCAGACCTCCCACTCCCAGAAGGAGAGGATTGGGATGAAGCACTTGGTAAGACTCATTTTTTATTTTTATGATTATTATGATTTTTTTGTTATGTATGTTCTGACATTAAATCCATGTGTTTGTAGATGGTGCCCAGAAAGACCTGCAGGCATGTCTCTGATAGCAAGGCGAATCCCACACGACTTTGATATTGCCCCTCATGGTGTGGGAGGCGAGGAGCATGAAATTGTGCGTAACCTAGAGGGAATCTCTCATGAGGTCTCGAACTGTGCGTGATTCGACGATGTTCCTCATGCATACCAGAGACACACTGTAGGGGTATCAAACCAAGTTCACCACTTTTTGAGGCGGCTTGTACAGGCAGTGACATGCTATCATGAGCATCATGTCGATTAGACACCTAGGATTTATTTCTGCATTTTTTTGAGAGACATGATGTCTCAGGATCTAATAGAAACACACATATTTTTTGAACTTATGATGCACACTGATGCAAACATTCGATATATATGTATATACATCTATTTTCCTATATGGATGTTTTTCATGTGATGATGATTTTACAGATTACACAAATGTCTATCTAATACAAGGTTAGCCACTATATCAGCTAATGCATTCACTCCCCTAAGAATATGTTGATATGTGATATAATCAAGATGTATTTCTAGGAAACGAACACATAAATGCAACCTTAAAATCTGAGGGTTTCTAACTGAATAATGTCCATTAAGTTGAAGAACGACAAGCTCTGAGTCTAGATTTACAACCAATGCATGAATGTTGAGGGAAATCGCCTCGGTTAATAGTTCAATGACAGCACTATACTCAGCAACATTCGTCCTATACAGATACCTTGTAGATCTATTAACTCACTAGCAGGATCATAAATCACACAGGATGTTGAAGACAAGTTCTAGGTACTGCGGGAAGCACCATCCTCGAAACTGACATAAGGGGTAATAGACATCTACATAATAAGCAACGACCCAATAAGTAGGGAAACGCTTGCAAAGCACACCAAGCCAAAAATGTACAAAACTTAAAAAACACCTATGTACACAAAACATGCACAAATGACTCATGCATAATATATATTGAGATACAACCCATTTCTGGGATGATCCAGAGGATGACCTTCGTAATCAATGAGCTCATAGGCCCCATTCCGCAAGACACATTTAAAAATGTAGGGTCCATGCCACATGGGTTGAAATTTTCTTTCCCCCAGCTTATCATGAGCTTGGTCATATAGGAGGACGAGGTCTCCTTCTATGAAGAATGAGGGGAAACCGACTGGTCAAAATGAGCATTGACTCGCTTCTTCTGTGCCTTGATGACCAAAGCAGCAAAGTGGCGAGTTTCATCCAGCCTTTCTAAGTAGAGAAGATGCTCTTCTTGTAGTGAAGTGTTCGGCAACAGTTCAATAGCCAACTTGAGCGAAGGTATTTCACACTCAATTGGAAGGGTAGCTTCCATACTGTAAACAAGCTGAAATGGAGTGAATACGGTCACATCCTTAACTAAGGTTTGGTATGCCCAAAGAGCCGAAAATAACATGAGATTCCAATTGGATTTTTGCATCCCAATGGTACGTTGAAGCATGGTGACAAGAACTTTGTTCAAGGCTTAAACCTAGCCATTGGCTTGAGGATAGTATGGCGTTGAGCTGTCGTGACATAGACCCAACTTAGAATTCAACTCCACCACCATATAATGCCGAAAATGGGAACCATGATCGGTAACGATGGCTTGAGGGACACCAAACCTAGAAATGATGTGATTAAATATGAATTGAGTTGCTATCTTACCGTCAGCTGTAAGTGTAGGCATTTCTTCGACCCATTTGGTGAAGTATTCAACATCTACGGTGATATAAGCATGCCCCCAGCCAATTTAGGGTTACACATGATAAAATTGATGCCCCACTTCGCAAAGGGACCAATGGTAATGACAGGGTGGAGATGTGCAAGCAACGCGTGCATCTTGCGCTGATAAATCTGGAAATCATGACATTTACGAACAACAACAATGTAGTCCTTGAAGATGGAGGGCCAAAAATACCCAGCACGAAGAATATTATGTGCAGTGGCATGACCAGACATGTGACTACCACAGACAGCACTGTGACAATCATTCAGGGCTTTCTCAGCCTCCTCGAGAGTCAAACACCGGCAAAGAATGGAATCTACTCTGATGCGGTAGAGTGTATCTCCGACTATACAATACGGTGGTGATTGATGACAGATGTGTCAACAAGAATCCTTCGTCAGCTCAGATCTAAAATTAGAAGTCTGAAGATATATGATGATATCACCGTACCAAGGATCAAGGGTGATAATCAGAAAAAGTGAATTTTCCGGAATGCATTCCTCAGAACCAGACAGAGCGGAGTCGAAGGGGAGGGAGCAGCTCAGATCAGCAAATACTAGCGATTTCTTCGACTTGGTAGTAGTAAGTTCCAAATATAACTCTTGGAGGATGACGATCCACTTCGAGTACTTGTCCCCCAATAATTTTCAAGACAATATATAAGTCATAGGGTTGTAGTCAGAAATCACAGTCACAGTACGCAACAGAATGTAATGACGAAAACGTTGAACTCCTTGAACCACAACCAACGCTAACTTCTAGACATGAGCATAGCGCATTTCAGTATCGAGAAGGTTACGAGAGAGGTATTAAATAACATGCTCATCACCATCATCATCATATTGCACCAAAACCATGGCAATCGTGTTGAAAGCGACGACTAAATAGAGGGAAAAATCACGATGATAGTTCAGAGGACGCAACACAGGAGCGTTGACAAGAAACATCTTGAGAGCAGTGAAAGAATTTCAGGTGATCTCATCCCAAAGGAACAAGACACCCTGCTTTAGTAATCGTGTGAATCCTTTATCCACTTTGGCATAGTTAGGTATAAAACAACGCAAAAAAATAACCTTCCCCCGCAGACTCTTCAGCTGATGTAATGAGGATGGATAGGGGAGATTCATGATAACCTCAAATTTGAGCGGATCGAGGTGAATCTCGTCTTTGGAAATGATAAACCCCAAGAGTCTACTAGAATCGACGCAGAAGACGCACTTATGTGGATTTAACTAGATGTTATAGCATCGAGAATGAGGAAATATCTGACGAAGATGGTCAGGGTGGTCCTTACGTTTGGCTAAATGAGCTAGAAGGTCATCTAGATAAGGCTGAACAATGTGCTTAATATCATGAAAAGCATATGAAATCGCTCGCTGAAACTTGGCCCCAACATTTTTTAAGCCAAAAGGGATATTTTTGTACACGAAATTACCCCAAAGACAGATGAAGGTAGTCTTATGTTGATCAGTCGGGAGAATGTTAATCTGGTTATAGCCAGAAAAGCCGTCCATGAGGGAAAATATCTCACTGCCAGCGCAGTCATCAATGATTTGATCAATAAAGCGAGTAGGACAATTATCCTTAGGAGAGGTTCAGTTTATGTCATGAAAATCAAGACAGACCCGAATGGTACCCTGTTTCTTATCTACAGGGACAATGTTGGACACCCATTCTGTCAAGGGAATTAGATAGATAAAACCAACGTTGAGAAGCTTTTCAACTTCACCCTTAATGGCGACAACCTTTCTAGGGTGCACAGGACTAAGACGCTAATGAACAAGCTTCGAACCAAGGTAGGTAGGAATATCATGCACCACTATACTGGGATCAATGCTGGGCATATCTTCGTAGGAAAATGAAAATACGTCCCGGAACTCGCAGAAAAGGCTAGTATAAATCTGAACTTCATCTGAAGAACAAGTGATCCCTACATGGATGTTCTCAATGATCCCTAGTTTCACAGAAATGTTGATAAGCATTGTTTGCATGATATTACTCAAGTTACCCTCCATAAAAACTTCATGTGTCAGAATAGGTGTTTGAAGCGAAGGAGAAGGAACCTGAGATGCAAAAATCTCAAGACACATAGACATGGCCCTGAGACAAGGCATGAATGAGGAAAGATGATGACTATCATCCCATGGAAGATCCTCATGTAATGTTCCAAATCTGGAACTTGCTGCTCCATGCAAGAATATCTTAAGATATTCCAATATTCCCATTTCAGGAGTATTAACAATCAACACTGAACTATTTCAGAGATTGAATTTAGGGGCATTTACTGGATATGTCACCTTCACAAGGAAGGATGAGATCCAGAGGCTACCTAGCCCACTAGCAGACTCTGCCAATAGAACTTGTCAAAATCTAATATTTGCCTTCAAGGAATTTATGCAACAGTGTCCAAGAGGATGCTGTATAAGGAAGCCCATGTGAAAATAAGGTAATACAGTGCTGGGATGCCTTAGAATATATCTGATGCAAACTCCCTATAGAATATAAGCTCAAAGAAATAACCCTAAGGGGGTTATTTAGATCTCCCACCAACAAGTATACCGAAATAATGCTTAATGAGAGAACCTTTAGTAGTATTAAAACTTCAATATGTAACAGCAGTGAAATAATGCATCATGTAATGTAAGAAGTGTGAAAATATGATACATAATCTATAGCAGCAAATATAATACAAATTCCTTGAGGAAAATAACTCTCAAGGTGAGCTTAAATCAACCTCAAGGGGAAATGTACATAAAACAAGAGAATACACTGCTACATAACCCAAAAACTCTATCACTGCGTAGTCTATGAGGGAAATTACTGCAAATTGATATATATGAGATGATATAACAATATGTTCTCAAATAAATATGGGAGAGCAATATCTCAACTCCAGAAAACATTATTACAACAATCCTCCAAGGGATTGGCTAAAATACATAAAACAGAAAAATGTCGGAGTTGCAGTGTAGCAGCTGCAACTCAAATATAATACAACATAGGAGAAGGAAGTATATGCTGCAATAAACAATGATACCTCCTCCAATTATCTCCAAAGTGAAGGGGCTGATCCCCTCACTGAATATTGCACTCTCTAGTGCACAAAATGAACCCTTTGTGCATGCCACCTCTGAAGATAACGATGTAAGGGAAGGAGACTGCGTTGGGCATGAGAAAAAACATATGGCCCAATGCCAAAATATGAAATATCAGCTTTGAGGTTTCCTTTGCTGATCTCCTAGAGAAAGAAGAAGTTCTTCCTCCACTAGACTAGCTCCGGAAATGAATGATGAAGGTCCCTCACTGCAACACCAACAATTCCAACGTTTCTTGCTGCAAGAATAACATAGTAGCTGCAAATGAATGCTTTGGCCTCAAGCCAAGATGTGAGGAAGATGAAGAAAAATCTCTCCATGGCCTCCCATGGAAGAGAAGGGCATTCCTAAATAGGAATCCCTCTTGTGCTAAACAACACAAGCTTTCTCAATTGAGCAACTGCAGAAAGCTTCAACTTCGAAATTCTCTCTCCAAAGATGAAACCCCAACAATGGCTCTCCTTCATCTTTTATGCTAGGCATGCTTCCTTGCCATGGACCCCACTCACATTAGGGTTTCTCTCATTTCAAATTTCCCTCCATCCAACTATGCAATCTTCTTGTGCAAGCTTCCCTCTTGGGCACGTTGTTGACTTGGGTCAACCATGGTCTATTTCACTAGATTTTGGGCCCTTTTCACACTTGGGGCTGCTAACTTAAGCCACTTAAGTGACGTTTTTCACATTAGGAGTGTTTATTAGGTTGCTACATGGGCTCCCTCACCCATTTTATTCACTTTATTAAAAATAAAACAAATCTAATGTTCCAATTACCTTATTGAAAAATTTGGAACATTACAGTCCTCCCCTCCCAAAACTTGCTTGTCCTCAAGCAAGAGCAAGGATGAACTGAAAAGAAGTCCTCCACTCAAGGCATGGAGTCTGAAATATCCTCATGTAGATCCTCCATCCCCCAAGCAATCAACTAAGCAAAATTTTTCACCTTCCAACTAGGCAACTCCTGAAAGTACTCCTCCACCTTGTGCTCATGAGAAATAGGTGGGTTGAATTTATGAACTTGGTAAGCTTCATAGCCTACACCATGCTGTACTCTTCTCCACTTATGATGAATGTGGAGTGAAAGCTGAACTTGGGCTGCAATGGTGTTGCCTTCAAGAGGCAAGATTAAGTCTAGATCCTCTAGGATCTCTCCTCCAATGCCGCAAGTCAAGTGTTGGGCCGTGAATACGAACACTTTTTATCACTTACTTCATCCACTTTTACTCTTGTTTATCATAATTTATCATATAAATTCATCTTATAATGATTTATGCTCTTATGGATGAATATTATTTCTTCTCCTTTATTTTTAATAAATGAAAATTATTATGCATAATTTTATCAATGATGGTTTATTAATATCATTTATCATTTTAGCCTCCAAGATATTTCCTAAATTACAGATTTGATTTCCAAATCATCATGAGATATTCCAACTCAGAAATCCGCTGGAATAAGAAGTGACAGTTTTGCGGTTAAGATTCTGAGAAAATGAAGAAGAATCTGGAAAATCCGGAACATGGGTTTTGTCCAGAACGGACCCAATTAACTTTTTCAAAGAATGGTTTGTCCAAATTCAGTTTGTATTGAGAGATACACAGGGTTCTTTGAACACAATTTTCTCAGTTCGATTGTTGCGGCCGTCCTCCAAATCTCAGCTGCAAAGCCAAATTCGCCTTGCTCTTGTTCAAAGATTGTTGGAAATATATTTTCTGGTTGATCATATTGTTATGGAAGATTATATTTGCTATTTAATTTCTCCTCCTTCTGATTATAAAAGGAGAACATGTATTGTGTATTGGAGGAGGATGGAGGAGAATGGATGATTATTGTATTCATCTCGTAACACTGTAATTCCTTGACTCTTGTGATCAAAGAGCAACTGATGTAAAAGCTATTCATGTTTGATTAATACAAAGAGGCATTTTCATTCCATTTCTTAAGCTCTGCAGTAGCCCAGCAGCGCTTTCACCAGCAGTTGAGGGCCCGACCCTGGTGGAGCGATCCGCTGTTTGTATTTCTATTCTTTCATTTTTGTTGTGTGATAATTGCCTTTAGATTTATTATGTTTACATAGTTATTTGATTGCTGTTCATATTGTTGTTCCATTTCTGTTTATTGTTTATTTCTGATTCATAGATTTAGATCGGCAAATAGATGAGTTATAGTTACATGTTGTTGTTCCTTTCCAGCTTTCATTTCTTTTACATTGCTTTTATTGAATTTTCTTTTGTTTCAATTTCTTTAAGATCTCCAACTGTAGAGGATAGAGGATTTTGCTTCCAAGTCCCCAGATTGGTTATCTTGCATCGATTTCTAAGGGAAAGAGTTACTGCTACTGCATCCCTGATCGATGTTTTGCAAGATTGATGTAGTTTAATCTTTCCATTCATGTCACTGTAAGTAGGTTTCTTTACAAGCATTTGTTACCTTTGCATTTGTTCTGTACTACATCTTCATAGCATTACTCTTGGATAAATTGCTGCCTCAGACTGAGTACACTCTTGAAATAAAAATTCGCTCTCGGATTGATAATTAATGTGAGATAAATAGGTGTTAAAAAGATACCTTTTTATGACTCGACATTTTGGCACCGTTGCCAGGGAGAGTGTATGCCATTTAGAAAGAGTGATGCATATTTAATTTTTTCTTCTTGGGAAGAATTGGGTATTAAAGACGAAAGGTAAGAACCTGCGCACCAAGCAAGAAACACACTTGTTCACTGGTCGGCTTCACAGAAAAATTGAGTGAAAGCTTAAGGTAGGAATGAATGGTTGCGTTTTTTTTTTTAATTTTAGAGGTAGAGTCTTTTTTGAAAAAATCTTGTAATTCCACTCGAGTGGTGATGTAAGCACCACCCATTTCACTAACCAATTGACAGGAACATTGGAAGGAGGATCCTTAAAGAAACACCTAAAGAACATCTTCTATTATGGTAAGAAATGGCTCACATTGCAACTTTTGAATTCCCTATCAAAGATCTAGGAGGAGTGACACAAATGCACATAATTCCCCCATTGTCTCTACCAAATTTTCATGGTTTGACAAATGAAGATCCAGATACATTTTTATTTGAGTTCGAAATACTTTGTAGAGGATATGATTATTGTACTAATGATGAAAGATTGAAAGTGTTTCCTCTTACTCTAAAAGGAGCAGCTCTCCGATGGTTCATGAGCCTAGGTGGGAACTGCATCAAAACATGGGAGGACATGAAGAACATATTCTTGAAGAAGTACCAAGACTATTGCAAATCCAATGAAGATATTTTTGGTATGACACAAAGGGAAGATGAAAGCTTGGAGGACTATGTAGAGCAATTTCGATACAACCTTCAAAAATCAAGGCATAAGCATTTGGAAAAAGAGATATTGAAAACACTCCTTCTCAAAGGAATCAAAGATGATTTTTTAGAACTCTTAAATCTGATAGGAAAAGGTGATGTTTTTCAGTTATCATATGATGATGTTTGTGAATTGTGCATAAGGTATTCAAGAGGAATTTCCAAGGCTGGTAAGAATTCTAGAGAAGTTTCTTCTTTTTCTTCCAAATTTACTACAAGAACAAGAGACATAAGAGCTGAAATCAAGGTTTTATTTGAAAATTTTAAATATGATTTTATTAGCTCTCTAAATTCACAATTGAATGTTTTGCAGGTTCGGAAAAATCAAGAATTTGATGAAGTGTTTTGCCCTCATTACCGAAAGGAGCATTCCATAGATAGTTGTTCTTCCTTATCTAATTTGGAAGTGACATATCAAAGAGATGCAGAAGCTGCAACAAGGTCAAAACCATGGAAATCATGGCCTACAGGTATGATTCAAAACACTTCCTCTCCATTCTCTTACTTGCATAATTCATTATGGAATACTCATATGTTAGGGCAGCCATGCCAATCTCAATATAACCACTACCAATCTTGTCTACAAGATTGGCATGGTTCACCTTATGATTGCATGACTACTCTCCCTCATCTTGTAGCACAAACACATCTTCCAGCTCTTCCACAACACCTTGTTTGCCGATCAAAATCATCCACTCAACACAATCAACTACATCATCAAGAGGCTCCATTCCCTACACAATCTCCTGCTCAACTCATTCCACACCTTCACCATAATAAACCAGTACAACATGCTTACAGTGTTGAACTGCAAAATTCACCTACCCTTCCCACCCATTCTATCTCACATGCACTATTGGACAAAACTTACACTGAGATGCATAATGTACCAAATCCAAAAATTGTAGAAGTTATGAAAGAAAATGAGGTTTCTTCTAGTTTGCACCAACAAACCATTTTAAAAGCTCAAGAACTTCATGATACGATGGATATGGAAAATCAAGGAAGTAAAGGATATATTGAAGATTGGTTTCACTCCATCATTTGTTTGCAACATCACTCCATACTTCAACAATTTTTGGCATCATCTTTTCAAGGGAAGTTGGCTTCTCATACCCTAATTTTTATTAACATACATTTTTCAAATTTGGGTATGTACATAATTGAAGCCTTATTTCAGAAATGGCTCCACTGGAAATACTCTTATACGTAATCATATTCATTTTCCAATTCAGAGTAGGATAGTGGAGAAATAAATAAAAGAGGAAATAAAACAAACATATTTTTTTATTTTCGTAAAAATAGTTGTTTCTTTGTTGCAGCATGCTGTGAAATTAACATTGATGATAAATATTTTAATTTATTTGTGTATGAAGATGAATTATATTGAAAATAAAAATTCTACAAACACCTATATTCATTTTTATCATCAATATGAAAAAAATTTCTTGAATATCATTTTTTTGGCTTGCGGGCTTGATGAAATTTCTGAAAACACAGTTGGGACAGTCATGTTTTGGGGGACCAAAATTGAATATTTTTAAAACTTGTTTCTATCCTAAGTAGCCCTTGATGTATACTTTCCAACCCAATTGGAATCACTCAATTTGGATTTGAAACGAAAAAGTTAGAACCAAAACATTGACAAGGTGTCTAGTAGGCAGCTCAGGAACAGAGTTGGGACAGTCAGTTTTTGGAGGTCTAAATGACTATATTTTTAAAACTTGTTTCTATGGTAGATTCCTCTATGAATCTAGTTTACAATGCAATTTGAATCATTCAATTTTGATATCGTATGAGGAATTTACGACCAAAATACTGACTGCCTATCATAAATCAGTGTTCTTGAAACTCTGTTTTCTCTGTTGTTCCTTAACATATTTGACCCATCAATTCTTCTTGTTTTTAAAACATGTTTCTATTGGAGACCAATAATTGAATATAATTTACTCTTCAATTTGAATCAGTTCAATCCGCTATCAAACGAAAAATTTATGCTTGAAATACCAACTGTTGGTCTGAGCTGGAAAATCGAAAATCACTCCATTATACAGGTTGTTCTAAGCAAGTTTAACATACCATTACATGGAATTTTTAAAAATTGTTTCTATTGGAGATAAGCCTTTGAATTAACTCTCATTTGGCTTTGGAATCACTTGAATCGGACAAAAAACAAAGAATTTGTGATTGAAACACTGCAGGTTAGCATGATTGGCCACTTCTCTCCCGCAGTATAAGGGATGCTGCGCAAAGAATCTGAATAAACACAACAACAGCAAACGACAACTTAATCTTCACAAAAAACCAGTTTCAGTGGTTCACCCAAACCTCCTGGGCTACGTCCACACAACAGGGCATTGGCAATCTTTATTATTCAAACAGGAGATTACATAATTCACACACCCTCTCCAAAACAAACGTATGGATACCTGTTATATAGCAGGAGAATCTAACAGCCTCATAAATCCTCTCAACTCAAATTTAGGATGCATTAACCCCCTCCCAACAAACTGGAGCTAATCTAGGAACTAATTCCTAATTTTTGTCACCTACTGAGATTTTTCCTATTTTATTTAAAACAGAAAATCTCAACAATCTCCACCTTGACAACAATTAGCCTGATGCCCTGTTCTTTATTATTTTATCTTTTCTACAAGCCAAGAGAAGCCAAACACCAACGCAGCTTCTCCAACAAAACTGGTTTCGTGAACATGTCTGCACAGTTTTCCTTTGTATGCACCTTTTCAAGAGAGACTCCCCTTTCAGTGATAACCTGTCTTACAAAATGATACTTAATTGGAATATGCTTTGATTTACTATGATAGGCCAGATTCTTAGCCAAATGTATTGCACTTTGACTATCACAAAGTAACTTGATGTTGTCTTGTAACCTACCAAACTCACCAAGCAAACCTTTCAGCCAAACCGCCTCTTTGCAAGCATGCGAAGCAGCAATGTATTCTGCTTCAGTAGTGGATAAAGCAACAATGTTATGTAGCTTTGACATCCAGCTAATAGCTCCACCTGCAAGAGTAAAGACATACCCTGAAGTTGACCTTCTCTTATCCAAATCACCTGCAAAATCAGAATCAACATATCCACAAACATATTCACTGCTCTTATTGTAAGTGATACAATAACTACTTGTGCCTCTCAAGTACTGAAGCACCCATTTCACTGCTGACCAGTGTTCTTTACCCGGATTTGCCATGTACCTGCTGACAACCCCAACTGCATGTGAAATATCTGGTCGAGTACAAACCATCGCATACATCAAACATCCTACTACATTGGCATATGGAATTCGAGACATATAATCCCTTTCTTCATCTGTATTAGGACATAAACTGGAAGAAAGCTTAAAATGGGAAGCGAAAGGGACTGACACAGGCTTCACATTATTCATACCAAACCTCAAAAGTATTTTCTCAATATACTTTTGTTGTGATAGCCATAGCTTACCATTGCTTCTGTCTCTGAAAATCTCCATGCCCAAAATCTGTCTTGCTGCTCCTAGATCTTTCATATCGAATGTCCTTGCCATCTGAGTCTTCAACCTGTTGATTTCATCAATGCTTTTGCTTGTTAAAAGCATATCGTCAACATACAACACTAAGATAATGAACATGCCATTTTTCAATTGCTTGAAATACACACAATGATCATATTCACTTCTAACATATTTCCGACTCAACATGAAAGAATCAAACTTCTTATACCACTGCCGAGGCGACTGCTTCAGGCCATATAATGACTTCTTGAGCCTGCAGACAAATTTCTTATTGCGATGCTGAACAAACCCCTCCGGTTGTTCCATATAAATTTCCTCATCTAAGTCTCCATGTAGAAATGCAGTCTTAACATCTAGTTGTTGTAACTCTAAATCAAACAAAGCAACTAAAGCTAACACAATTCGAATTGAAACTATTTTAACCACTGGTGAAAAAATCTCATGAAAGTCAATACCGGCTTTCTGAGAAAACCCTTTTGCGACCAGTCTCGCTTTGTACCTGTCCTCCGTATCATTCACACCCCGTTTCACCTTGAAAACCCATTTGCATCCCACAGTTTTCCTGTCTTTCGGAAGCTCAACCAGATCCCATGTGCCATTCTTACTCAAGGCCATCATTTCGTCCTTCATGGCTGCTTTCCACTTGTCACTATTCGAACCTTCTATTGCTTCCTGATAGCACAGAGGTTCATTGTCATTAGCAGTAAATGCAACTGAAGTAACATAATCATCATACCTTCTCGGTGGTCGTTTGACTCTTGTCGACCTCCTTAAGGATGTTTCTGGTTGACTACCATCTGTAGGAACTTCTTGCCGATCAGTATCTGAGACCTGTTCATGATCTAAACCTGAACCCTGTTCATGTTCTGATTCTGAAACCTGTTCATGACTAGTATCTAAACTATGGTCATCATGACTATCATTAGAAGTGCTGTCAAACTGAATGTGTTGAAAATCAAATACATCATCCTGTTTCAATTTACTATCTACATCTAACTGTACAAGAGAGGATTCATTAAACTTTACATCTCTGTTGATGATGATTTTACGGGTAGTAGGATCCCACAATCTATATCCCTTTGTTCCAACACCATACCCAACAAAGATATACCTTTTAGACTTTGGATCTAACTTAGTTCGCTGATGTTTAGGCACTAGAGCATATGCATCACAACCAAACACTCTGAGTTTAGAATAATCACAAGGGTGTCCTTTCCATACCTCTTGCGGAATTTTGCAGTCTATCGCAGTCGATGGAGATCGGTTTATCACATAACAAGGCTGTTACCACTTGCTTAGTCCACAACTCCTTTTTGCTTGCAGGCGTTCTTTTCACGGCCTTGCTCTGCTCTCTGTAGAAGAGTCATTCATGCATTCGATTCATGCGTTCAGCAACTCCATTTTGCTGAGGAGTATAAATAGTAGTCTTATGTCTCTCGATCACTGCATCCTTGCAATAGTTTTCAAACTCCTTGGAAGTAAACTCACCACCATTGTCAGTTCTTAAACATTTTATAGTTCTACCAGTGATGTTTTCTACCAATGCTCTAAACTGCTTGAAAACTGAAAAAACATCAGACTTTCTTTTCAACATGTAGACCCACACCTTCCTAGAAAAGTCATCAATGAACGACACAAAATATGACGAGCCACCATATGAGGCTGTAGGGGCTGGACCCCAAACATCTGAATGAATATAATCAGTATCCCTTTACTAGTATGTTTGCCTGTTTTAAATTTTTGTTTACTTTGTTTTCCAAACAAGCAATGCTTACAGAAATCTAACTTTCCAGACCTTAGATTAGGAAGTAACTTGCGATCAGCCAAAATCTTTAACCCTCTTTCGCTCATATGGCCCAACCTTTGATGCCATAGGCGAATGGAACTACTGTCATGTTCAGACACCGTAGACACATGAACTGACCCTGTTCTTCCTTCTAACTGAAACTGATTTCCTACTTTCTTAGCTTTCATTACTAGTAAAATACCTTTATAGATTTTCATAACTCCACCTTGAATTACAGTTTTATATCCATTCGTGTCAAGTGCTCCCAGTGAAATTAGATTTTTTCTTAAGTCTGGAACATGTCTCACATATGTTAACAATTTAGTTGTGCCATCAAACATTTGCAGTTGTATACTTCCTATCCCAACAATATTAGATGTGACATCATTACCCATGTACACGACTCCATCATTAACTGATCTATATGTCTTAAACCATTCTCTATGAATACACATGTGGTTTGATGCACCGGAATCTAACAACCAATGTTGACCATGATTTAACATATTAACAGACAACACTTCGTCGCTCATACCTGAACCAGATGCCGAACCTGTATCTGTCGCATTTGCCTCCTTCTTCTCTGTCGAAGAATCTGCTTTAGAAGTTTGCTGCTGTCGCTTCCAGCAGTCCTTCTTCAGGTGTCCAGCTTTCCCACAATGCCAGCACTTCACCTTTGTCTTCTTTCCTTTAGACTTTGAACGAGAGTTGCTATGCTTACCCCCGGAGTGTCTCTCTCTCGAGCGACCTCTGGCCATCATTACCTCTGATGTAGAGGTGTCTACATTCGACCTCTTCCTCGTCTCCTCAGACAACAAGGCTCCAACCACATTGTTCTCAAAACGGACACTCAGAGTTTTCGCCATCATATGTATCAACCAAAAGAAACAATAATCTCCAATTGCAACTTTTAAATAAAGAATGCCCCTTTAAAAAGATATATATATATATATCCTTCACTTTATACCATATGCAAATGGTAATATTCAAATCAAATTTTAAAATGCCACCCTTCACCTTATAAAAAAAAAAGGCCTTTCACTTAAAAAAAAATGTAAATGGCATTTACATTTTTAAACATTATAAAAAAGGACCTTTTAATAAAATCGATTTATGTAAAAAAAACACATACCATATGTGATATGTGACCTTTTTAAAAAACTCCAAATCGATTTCATAAACTCCAAATCGACCTTCAAGAGTAATTTCACGTCTTTTACGTTACGCGCTTACTTCATGATCTGACAAAGCTTCCACCGCAGGCCTTCAATAGTGCTTACTTCATGATCTGACAAAGCTTCCACCGCAGGCCTTCAACAGTAATTCTTTTCAAAAGGTATCAAGTTATCAAAATCTTCCTTTGGGAGGGTGACATTGTCTAACTCCCTCGTGTCTCTACCGCCCCTACCTCCATAACCTCTGCCGCCACCACGACCACCCTCGTAACCTCTACCGCTAACACTAGAACAATGGGACCATCACCATGAGCTAAACGGGGTTGTGCAATGATGTGAACAATGGCTGGCAAGAGATAGGCCAGTGTTTTGCCGGAACCAGTTTCAGCAATACCAATTAAATTCCTGCCCTTTAGTGCCTTTGGCCAACCTTGAGCTTGAATGGCCGTGGGTTCACTGAAGCCCGCTCTCTCGAGCTCTCTGAGAACATGATCTGTGAAACTCGCTTCACGGAAGCCCCGTAGCGGCTTTGGAACATCACGACCTCCACGCAGGTTGAAAACGACCTCTACGCAGGTCTCTGGTCTGTTGGCCTCCAGTAATCACATACGCGCCTCTGCAATGACACGGATCTGAACTCGAGCTTAAACTGAACTCGGATCACAGTCTTAAACGCTCTCTCGGCCTCAGATGAAGTTATGTTCAACGCATATAATGAAAAATTCAAAAACGATAGCATAAAAATCGATTCACGGCATTGCTGGGCTTTACCGCCACTCAACCGAAAAGTACCAGCACCACCGTCAACTCCAGCAAAAGTTTCAACGTTGTTTATTCAGCGCGTAGGTGTCTGTCCCACGCAGCACCAGTAATCAAAACCTCCACGCACAGGTTTGAACAGGTGCGGCACGCGCGACACCTCCGGCAAATGGACGTGATCTCACTGCTTTGCGCTCATAAAGCGGCTCCCGCGGCCCCATGAGCAACCCGCGGCTTACGTGCAACGGTCCACGCTGAACAAATGATCAACTGGCTACCCGGCCAACCAACCGTGCTGACGCTCGAGCTCAACTTGCTTTGATACAATTGTTGGACGGAGCATTGCTCATTGAATAAACACAACAACAGCAAAATTAATCATGCACACAAAGACAAAGGTTTACCGTGGTTCACCCAAACCTCCTGGGCTACGTCCACACAACAGGGCATTGGCAATCTTTATTATTCAAACAGGAGATTACAAACTATAATTCACACACCCTCTCCAAAACAAACGTATGGATACCTGTTATATAGCAAGAGAATATAACAGCCTCATAAATCCTCTCAACTCAAATTTAGGATGCATTAACTCCCTCCCAACAAACTGGAGCTAATCTAGGAACTAATTCCTAATTTTTGTCACCCACCTATTTTTCCATTTATTAAAACAAAATCTCTAACAAGGTAAAAAACATAATTTGTTTTACTTTGTCCATGGATTTGTTCTACAGAGTAACTACTTGTTAGTTTTTTCATAATTATTGGATTAGGGGAGCCCGATCACCTCTCTTTCTCCATGATTTAATATTTTATTGCAGGTAGACACTCATTTTTTGCAGGTCTTAGCAGAACAAAGAATGTCAATTTATGGACGAGCGATTCTTGAAAGAAATTTCAGTAAAACAAGGGCATTTCATCCAGTTAATTACTTAATAGATCTAGTGTTTCACAGAAAAATGGCTAATTAGTCTGATTTCTCAAGATTCATGCCATTGCTGCCAAACATTTTTCAAAAGATCATTTTTTTCCATTAATAGATTTGATATTCTCTTAGAAATAACATCATAGCTATTGTAACCTAATAAAGTGTTGTTTCTTTTCTGATTTCTTTATGTTTTTGTGTTTCAGGTGTTGATCCTTCCAAATTATAGTTTCTGCTCCATTTGCAATTAAACAATAAGGACCCCACCATGCAAGTTTCAATTGCAGAAGGCAATTCTTCAGTGGCACCAATTCTGTAAAAATTTACTTTTTCTTGAAACCTGTACATAAACTTTTCTTTCTATTTGATTGGATTTGCTTGGCAATGAATTGCATATTAGCTTTGTTCTTTCTTCTATTTTTTTTCCCTTTTTTTTCGTGTTTATATTTGTTTTTTTTTCCTCTTAAGGAACAATTGTTGTTCCTCTTAAGGAACAACAGTTGTTCCTCTTAAGAAGCAGTGCGTTTATGTGTTTATTTTTGTTGATCCTTCCAAAAGGAACAACATTTTCGCTGATTAGTTTTGTTGTTCTTTTCAAAAAGAACAACATTTTTGTTGCATGTTTTTTATGTTCCTTTCAAAAGGAACAACACTTCATTTCCAAAGGAACAACATTTTCGCAAATTGTTTTTAATGTTCCTTTTCAGAGGAGCAACACTTTTTTAGTGCATTTTTCTTGTTTGTGAACAATTTTTTGAGGATTTTTTGAATTTTTCATGACTTTTTGAAAAAAAAACATACAATCTATGGAAGGATACACAATCATACAAATTAAAGCTTACTGTAATCAGAAAATCAAAAGAAATCGTCATTTTTAAGAAAGTTGTTTAGTAATGATAAGAAAAAGGAAAAAGGGACATAATCAATAACATGATCTTGTTGTTATACTATCACTAAATTTATATGATTGATTATATTTATCATGTTGGTTCTTTCCCATATTTTATAACTTTATTTGATTTTTACTTATGGAGTAGGAACAAGGGCATATTCTTTTCTATTGAGCTGTTCAGACTTCTTCCACCATTCCTACTCTTAAGGAGTGTTGAGCCATCCTTTATGAATAAATAGGAAAGTGCTATATGAAAAGAAAAATATTTACATATTTCATTAATAATTTTATAATTTGGCAAATGGAGGATAGGGGGTCTCATCAAGAGCCAGCCTACCATGTTCATAAGGAAGCAAGTGAAGTGGTATTCCCATCATGGCCACCAAACCAGGGATATGGTCCAATGGACAATTGAAAAAAATTAAGAAGTCCTTGGAACAGGAGGTCTCATCATGAGCCGGCCTGTCCACTTTTCACTTCTTCCCAGTGAATGGCATTGTGATTTATCTGGTCACCAAGCCAGCACAATGGCCTCTGTTATAACAATTAACAAGCACTTCCTCAGCTTAAATAAAGAACAATGGTTCCAAGGGTGAGAGAGCAACTCTGTCAAGGTTATGGACACCTATGGGCAACAGAGCTCTGCTGATGGTATTGGAGTCACATTTATACACATCAATAGTGATATTAAACCCTTTTTCCTATATCTTTATTTAAATATCAGATGAAAGTATGAATCCTTAACTTGTGATTTCGAACTTATTATACATGAAAATCATCATAAATCGATCACATTAGTTTAAGTGGGTAATAAATGCATTTGTACTTATGTTTATCTTAAGCTGTCCATTCTCCTTATCCTTGAATCATTACAAAACGCTTCTATATTTGTTTACGATTTATCACATGCATGGATTTCAGTAAATGCTATAATTTCATTGATTGTATCATAAGTATGTATGCTTTTCTATGTTGTACAATTGCTGTGCAGTACGCTGCTCTTTTATTTTGTTGATTTGCCACAATTTTGATATTGCATTTTTATAGAATTTTTGTTGATTGAACTTTTTGCATGCATCTTATCTGTTGCCATTCAAAACTGAAACTGTGGATTCAAGAAAATTGCATACATAATTGTGATTTGTTTACAGGAGAACAACAAGTATGGGGGAAAATTCTATTCGCAGCATGATCACATTATTGCAACTAAACAACAAAGGCTCACGAATGCACACAATTCTTCAGACATGATGTGCTTGTATGGCTTCTATCTTTTGTATCACTTTCAGTATTCGCTCATCCTACATCAGCTTCAGCAAAGGCCAGTCTCTACATGTCCTTCCACATTTTTTCGGAGGTAACACCTGAGGTAAAATAGCATAATTTTCTGATTTATTATGAATTTAGGAGAATTTCATAAACATCCATTGAACATTATTTATCATCATTCATTCCACATCTTTACCACTTCCCATTTTTTTAGACACGTCTCATCTTTCAGTTTGGGGGAGTGTTAATTTCCTTCATTTCTTTCTTATGACCATGTTAGTAATATTCTTTATCATCTATGGATATTCTTATTCATTCTCAACCCCTCCCTTCTTCCATGTTGTTTTACACCAAACATAGATTTCAACAGATTATAGCAACCACCTCTCTTTGTTTTCTAGCATCGCATGAGGACATGCTAATTCTTCAGTTTGGGGGGGGGGAATTGCTACACCTGATAGATGTTTTCTACTCTCTTTCTCATTTAAGACATACAATTTCATTTTTATATAGTGCAGAAATTGATTTGCATATATATTTAAAACTATGAACTGAATTCTTGTGATTTTTGGATAACAAAAAAGTATCATTAAAATACACAAACCCAGATAATTTCACGCTAAATTAGTTCATAAAATTTCGAAAATTATGCACTATCACCTACAACCATTTTTTATCTCATGATCCGTGCATCAAAACGATCTGATTTTTGAAAAAATGATTAATGAGGGTTGTTGTTACATATGTCACATTTTTCTGCAACTTCATATACATATAGTTGAATGTCAACTATAAAAATTGTTATGCCTTTATCAAGATTGCTAAAATTGAATATTCATTATTTGAGGAAACATGCATTTGTTCCATCCATTTCATGGGTTGGGATGAACAATTTTCTTTGCTTGGTTAACACATGAGTTTTGTCTTTGGATTGCATGAGAACATGCAATATATTCAGTTTTGGATTGCATGAGGACATGCAATATATTCAGTTTGGGGGTATGTTGGGCCGTGAATACGACCACTTTTTATCACTTACTTCATCCACTTTTACTCTTGTTTATCATATCATTTATTATAATTTATAATATAAATCCATTTTATAATGATTTATGCTCTTATGGATGAATATTAATTCTTCTCCTTTATTTTTAATAAATTGATTATTATTATGCATAATTTTATCAATGATGGTTTATTAATATCATTTATCATTTTAGCCTCCAAGATATTTTCCAGACTACAGATTTGATTTCCAAATCATTATGAAATATTCCAACTCAGGAATCCGCCGGAATAAGAAGTGACAGTTTTGTGGTTAATAATCTGAGCAAATGAAGAAGAATCAGGAAAATTCGGAACATGGGTTTTTTCCAGAACGGACCCAATTAACTTTAGTAATGAATGGTTTGCCAAAATTCGGCCTTTATTGAGAGATACGCAGGGTTCTTTGAGCACGATTTTCTCAGTTCTGTTGTTGCAGCCGTCCTCCAAATCTCCGCTGCAAAGCCAAATTCGCCTTGCTCTTGTTAAAAGATTGTTGGAAATATATTTTCTGGTTTATCATATTGTTATGGAAGATTATATTTGCTATTTAATTTCTCCTCCTTTTGATTATAAAAGGAGAACATGTATTGTGTATTGGGGGAGGATGGGGGAGAATGGATGATTATTGTATTCATCTTGTAACACTGTAATTCCTTGACTCTTGTGATCAAAGAGCAACTGATGTAAAAGCTATTCATGTTTGATTAATACAAAGAGGCGTTTTCATTCCATTTCTCAAGCTCTGCAGTAGCCCAGCGGCGCTTTCACCAGCGGTTGAGGGCCCAGCCCTGGTGGAGCGATCCGCTGTTTGTATTTCTATTCTTTCATTTCTGTTGTGTGATAATTGCCTTTAGATTTATTACGTTTACATAGTTATTTGATTGTTGTTCCTATTGTTGTTCCATTTCTGTTTATTGTTCATTTCTGATTCATAGCTTTAGATCAGCAAATAGATGAGTTATAATTACATGTTATTGTTCCTTTCCAGCTTTCGTTTCCTTTACATTGCTTTTATTGAATTTACGTTTGTTTCAATTTCTTTAAGATCTCCAACTGTAGAGGATAGAGGCTTTTGCTTCCAAGTCCCCAGATTGGTTATCTTGCATCGATTTCTAAGGGAAAGAGTTACTGCTACTGCATCCCTGATCGATGTTTTGCAAGATTGATGTAGTTTAATCTTTCCATTCATGTCACTGTAAGTAGGTTTCTTTACAAACATTTGTTACCTTTGCATTTGTTCTGTACTACATCTTCACAACATTACTCTTGGATAAATTGCTGCCTCAGACTGAGTACACTCTTGAAATAAAAAGTCGCTCCCGGATTGATAATTAATGTGAGATAAATAGGTGTTAAAAATACTCTTTTATGCCTTGACAAGATGTGGCTCTAAATTTTCATTTTCATTCTGCATATCATTAGAGTATAATTGTGTCTCTTGATTTTAGATTAAACTCCTTGAGTAGTTGCAATTCTATAAAATTTCTATAGTAAGTAATTATGGGATACTAATAAGACACTTGGAGTAACAATTCCAAAGAAAAAATTGTAATCTAAATCTATATCTATTTATGTTAACTAAATTTAAAATTATAACTAGCACGCACACACACACACACTCACACACACAGATATATATATATATATATATAGAGAGAGAGAGAGAGAGAGAGAGAGAGTTATTTATGTTATATATAGTAGTATTATGTTATGTTAACTAGATATAATTGTAATAACATAACTATATAAGATGTATAAAATTATATAACTAAATAACTATATATATAGAATAACTATATATTTCAGCATACAACTATATAACATAACCATATATAATTATAATGTACATAACATAACATTATAACTAAAACATAACATAACATAACGTGTAGCATAACTATAACATAACATGTGTGTGTGTGTGTTTTCAAGTTTCAACAATGCATCATTGATATATACATTAAATTCATGATGAAAAATGCATTTAAATTGAATAAAAGTGTTTTGACTCTTTTCTAATTTGTACCATATTGTTTCATTATATAGTACATTGTACGAGAAACATTATTTTCATGTGCTTGCACCTAGTACATGTCATGTGTCAGAGTCAAACATTATAAGAACTTGTCTTATGGAGTATTTGGTTGCCATGAAATTTATTAGTTTTGAAAATATGTTTATTTTAATTTTTTACATATATTTACATATTTATGCTCTATGAATAAAATGCATTATTTAGAAATGGGAAAAAGTGTGAAGTTAGATTTGATCACCTCTTTTGATTTTATTTATATGGAACTTGATACTTTGGTTGATAAATTATCAAGAAAGGTACTTTAAAGTTTAGGACTTTAGGCTAGATTATTATACTTGAGTTTAGAAAAGGATTTCTTGTCAACACTCTTTCTAAGTCAACATTTTTTTCTTGGATTTGTTTATATGTGTTATATATGTAATAGTTTTGTATTCTTTGTAACAATTTAGTGAACATTGTTTTCTTGGATTAGTTTATACATATTATGTGTAATATATAGAGGCATATCATATACGCCACCCAACCATTGGTCGTCAGAGTGTTGGGGGGGTTTGTTATGCATGGTCGGGCTCGTGATAAATCACGTAGCCCAACCAAAGTGTGTGTTCTACTCATAGATCTTGGCTCTGACACTAGTTAGAGTGTCAAAGGTAGTGTTTCTATCTATATGGATGATCTTGTTACAGATAGTAGACCTTATTCACCAATTGTAGGTACACCTCATGCATTTTTAAATCCTCTTTAAACTGTATTTGTATATGTATTGAAATTGTCATTAATTTTAAATCGTCTTCAATTTACGTGTTTGAATTTAATGCACATTTTATTATTCTTCTAGTTATATATACATGTGTGCTAAATTATGTTTATGATTTTCAAACCCTTAGCAGGGCTAAGCTAAGGATCACAATGCAACATCAATCCTCTATGGGATAATGCTACAACTAGTATCACACTAGAGGATGTTACAACCCAACATAAATGGATCACACAAGAGCCGAGTAAAATATCTTCTAGTTTTACTATTAGGCGTATTTTGTCGTTGATGTTGGAGAGCATCGATAGGTTGATCAAGACATACCAGAGGGTATGCCCATGGAGTTTCCTCCTAAATTCCATATATAAGAATAGGAGGTTGTAATTTATAGGCCCACATACTTTGGAGGTAGTGAAAGATGACACCAAAGACATTGATGTTCGTGAGTAATTGTTCGACATTCCTCCAAAGCATCGTGCTAGACAACGATTTCTAATTCCACTCAGATATTTTAAGAATGCTGATGAAAAATGTTGATGTGGCTCCTTTTTTTTTATGATCAATTCATTGGAGCTTGAGCCCAGTTCCCCCATCATGACCAAGTCCCCATTTGCTTTGAAAATCATATATATGTGGAGTTCGTGCTACATATGTGGCTAAATTACACCAACACCAGATCAGAGTTTTATGGACCCAACTTGGGACATACCTATGATTGTGATGTGGCTTGTAGGGACCCTAGGCATGTAACACCACCTCCAAGATTGTTGCCACTACTGTCTTAGAGTGTAGTATTTCCAATGCAGCTAGAAGGGTCGTCGCAACTCGACATTGAGACCAAGAATGTCGTTGAAGATAGCATGTTGACAACATTGGATAGTGTACATGTTTCATTATATGGAGAGATGAAAAAACCACCATCATTTCCTCGTGACCCGTAAATTACATTATATGATGATTCATATGTTTTGAATCTACACATTGACTATATTTTGTCATATGCATGTGTGTGTTGTGATGCCATCTGTGACACTTGGAGGGTTCATGGCTTGTGTGGTGCAGACCAGCTAAATATATATGACACTTTTTACTCTTATCATCAAATTATACATTAATTATATTAATTTAGTTTGTATTCGATTGCATTTATATTAATAAGTTCATGATAACATGTAGACACAACCCAACTACATGGATGATATTTATAGGTCATCCAAGGGGGTTGTTGATCAACTAGAGCGGCCTCCAGTAGTGCATGTTTCCATGGATACTCCTACACCTCCACCTCAGACCACTCATGTGGAGGAGAGTCACTATGTACAACCACATGGACCAATAGTTGAGGTAAACTTTTAAGTTACATTCTTGCTAATTAATTCATAGAATAACTATAATTTGTCTTTGCCATTGTGTACACAGGACCATATAAAGAGTGTTTTCGATGTTTCCGTTATATGGAAGCCTGAGTGGATGTTGGGTATAAAGGAATTGGAAATGTGGGTCCATTGACATATGCCCCAATATTTGATCCATATGCAGGGGAGCACCAATCCCAGATTGATCACACCCCCATCCTACTGACTTTCATTTTGGCTCGAGTGAGGTTAGAAGATTCATATATGTAATTAAATGTGGTTCAAAATCATTTATTTCCATATTTTCTATTTTGTAAAAATAATTATCTAATTAATTTTAATTTGAATGTATTATATTTGCAGTACTCTATTATGGACTATTGCTTTGCACAACAGAACTCACATAAGAGTTCTCATGGTACTTAGAGTGGATTATTTGTATATATTCTAGGCCAATTTCATAGGGCACATTCACATGTGATACAAAATTTGTATATTTTCATACATGGGAAGTTTATGGATGTACATGAATATTATTTTAGTTTACATATGCTTATTATTTCAGTTTATGGATGTTTATTATTTCACGGTTTATGGATGTTTATTAATCTCATTTATGGGTGTTCATTATATTTCAATTTATTGATCTATTAATTGTTTCACTAGTTTAAAATTTTTCTATATTGTATAAATTTTATTAAAAAATATAACAATTTTGATTTCTAGTTTCATAAACTAAGAAAATAAGTACAATCTTAATATGATGCAAGTCACTATGATACTTAAAATTAACTAAAATATATCATGTATCAATTTAATATTGAGCATGGAAAGAATTACAAATGTGCTTCATATTCACTTGTAGAAAGTGCCTTTTAGTGCAATCAATGTGTATGTTATTTCAATTATTTTAAAAATAAACTATTTGAATTCTAAAGTCATCCATATTATAATAAAAAATCTGTATATGGAAAATTTTGTGACCTACCCGTATACCATTGCATGGTCATCTGTTTTAAGTATTTCAATCAATTATTTATCTCAAGATTCAATTAAAAAACACAAATAGGATTGAAATGAGTTTTATTCAATTTAAAAAAGAAATTTATAAACAACAAATAAGTTTTATTCAATATTATTTATTTTGATATTATCTACAAAACTTATTCATAACAAGATATAATTCAATCGTATTTGAATTTAATATAGGTCAAAAAACAATATATGATAACATTTTTATAATTTTATGTAATTTTATGAAATTTCCTAAATTTACTTAGCTATCCAAGTATTTCAATCAATTCCTTGTATTAAGGTTCAGTTAAAAAACTCAAATATGATTGAAATAAGTTTTATTCAATTTTAAAATATGTCAAGTTGTAAACTAAAAATAAGTTTTATTCAATTTATTTCTTTTGAAGTTATTTACAAGAGCTTAGTCATAACATGATATGTGTGTGTGTGTGTGTGTGTTCTATTTGTTGCACTTTTTATAATCTAACATGAAGCATGTGTGTAACTCTTTCCATGCTTTATATGAAACTGACACATGGTATTTATTAATAACACAAACGTATTTTAATTTTGTTCATAACCTAGATCTAGTTGAATTTCCATTTTAAGTAAAATAATATTATATAAACTTGGTTAAATTATTAATTGATTAAATTTTAGATATTTCTTGATTCTAAATCTATGGAGTTCACATAAGGATCTTGTCCCTAAAAATAAATCTTCCTTGAAATTTGGAAAACTTTATTCTTGCAATGGTTCGATCAAGTTGTTGGTCAATCACATAAATGGATCAATAGAGGTTTTATTAAACCCTCGATCGATATATTTTAATTTATAACTCAAGTAACTTGATCAAGCACTTTAAGTGCTCGATTGAGCTCCTAAGGTCCTAAAAATCACTGTTTTAGCACCCCTTTTGCAAATTTCTCTACAACACCATTTTGTACCCTAATAGACTTAGGGAGAAATTTGTAATTAAGTGTCAGAGTCGATCATTTTGGATTCATAAATGAATCCTCTATCCAATGGAATATGAGTTTGAAAATTTCAAATTCATATGATACTTTTCATCTAATTTATTTTAAACATAATGCTTGAAATTTGGTGGACAATTTCAAAGGGGTTGAATAAAAAATCAATAACATAAAATATACACAATGAAAGTTTTTCAAAAAATACCACTATATTTTTTTATGAGTCCTCCTCAAAAGAGTACTCTTAGTTTTTCAATTTATTTAAACAATTGAAAATATATGACGTGAACACGTGTCTGGAAAATGCAATTGAGATATTGTTTGCCAACTTCGAAAAATAATAAAAAATGTTAATATGCATAACTTAGCTCTCTCTCTCTATATATATATTAAATGTGTGTGTGTGTGTGTGTGTGTGTGTGTGTGTGTGTGCGCGACAATTTGTAAGTAAAATAATTGTGGAAAACAAGTTATGTTAATCCTGACTTGGTGGATAAGTGTAGTTTGAATAAGGAAGTGCATGCAGTGTTATCACCAAAAATGGATCACCTAGCCATTTCTAACAAGGTAGATCGAAATACACCATGTAAGACCAATTTTACCATAGTAAATTTTCTTTCACTATAGGAAATAAGTCGATAAACCATGTTTTATTAAATTATTTCTGGTTAAAACTAGAAATCCCATGAGGAATAATTAAATAAACCATTATTTATTTAATTTTCCTCTAGGAATAATTATTAAATCATAATTTAATAAATATTCCTTGTCACATTTGACCCAATCATGAGAAATAATTAAATAAATCATTATTTATTTGAATTTTCTCTAGGAATAATTAATTAAATCATTTTTTAGTTAATATTCCTTGTCAAATTTGACTAAATCACCTAGAAATGATTAAACAAATCATTATCTGTTTATTATTCCTTAACCACGTCCTTGAAATAATAAATAAATATTTTTTTGTTTATTGTTTCTAAATATAGGTATTTAACCAATTTAAAAATATTTTCCCTCTCTAAAAAATATAATAAAATATTCCAACCGGTTAAGTTCTAGATTGTGGTTAATAATATTTCATTATTCTCCATTTTCGAGAGTAACCCAATATTTTGTTATAAATAACATGGTTTTTCCATCCATTCCTCACCATGATCACTATCATCGTTACTATTATCTTCTTTTATTAAACGAGCTCCCATCTGAGTTCAACACACATTGCTTGGGTTGCATATATCAGAGAGAGGAAAGATCCAAACGCTGAAGCAAAGAGGATAGCCAAAGGACCCATCCCATTGAGGGGGATCTGTAACCTTTGTACAAGTCTCCTTCGTCAGGTGTAATAATAATATAATTCTTTTATTTTAAATTTCTTTATCCATGGTTGGGGTTTTACACTTGTTATTTATTTTTAATGTTTAATGCTTTTTTTTTTTTTTCTGCATAGATCTATTGTTTTGTAGTTTTTATTTTAACTTTATTTTGTAGATATGAAGTATATGTGTTGTTAGGGTCATTCGTCACTCGTGGCTTAAGTGAAGCCTTTTTGGTACACTTGTTAGAAAACTTCACACTAACAAATGGTGACTCCACTCATGTAATTCAGATTCCTGGGTGACCAACAACTTCAGCAATCAGGGTTTTTCTTCAGCTTTTTTTTAGTCTCTTGATATCTATTTTTAGCTTTTATTCCCTTATGTAGTTAAAATTGTGAGCTTTGATCATTTTTTGGTGTTTTATGTAGGTCACAGGTACCAAGCAAATAGGAAACAACAAATCTTTTCGAGACCTGCCACTCAAGAAATGACGAGAGAAAAATGCACTTTTTAGCCCATAAACTACGTTTTATAGTCCAAAGCACCCTTTCTGCTTCAAAATCTGCTTTTTCCACTGAAAACAAGTCATAAAATGTGTTTTCAGAATTTCCGAGATTTTTTTTTCTGAAATTTTTAGGGTTTATCGAGAGAACTGTTTTGGGTTATTTTTCCACTGTTTCAACCCATCTTAGGACTGGATATTCTCATTTTGTATCTTTGAAGTATAAATAAGACCCATAGGGTTTCAATACAGTTCCACCTTTCTAGGAAGGTTTCATCTGAGTAGGTAGTCTGAGATTTACAGTACTTTCAGCCAATGTTTCAAGGTCTAATCAATTCTTTTTGCAGACATTTAAGATAGGTTGTTTTAGCATCAAAAACTCCCTCTTGAGTTTTTTTTGGCCTTCCCCCTTAGAGTCACATTGTTTTCCCTAGGTTTTAAATTATTTTCCCTATATTTTGCAACATTATTTCCCCTCTGGTATTTTGATGTTTTTCTGCACCATTTTCAGTAGTATAGAGTCATTAGATCCTAGTCCCATAGACATTTTATATTGTGACCTTTTTAGTGTGTTTTTAGTTTCCTTTTTGCCTCTCCTAGTCTTGTTGTTTGAAAGCCCTGTTTGGGTTGGGTTTATGATTTCTTTACTGCTTATTTTACTGTCATTATTTCAGTTGTATTTACAGTTTTCAACATTTTATTTCAACAAAATTTTGGCATTATCATAAAACATGCTTAATTAACTCATCCACAATACATACTTATTTTCACACACTCACACCTAAAGAAAATTATTTTTTTTTTAACACCACCAAGACAAAACTTAAACACGCCACTTAATAAATCTTACTCACATCGATTAAGCCCACTTGGGCATCATGGCCAAAACAATATTTGTAGTTAGGTGTAGGTTCGGTGGGATAGGATTCCAATAACACCCATTGATCGCATACATCGAGACATAGAAAGCTAAATTAATGGGGAGCTTAAAATCATTCACCATCCCAAAATCGAAGTGCGTCAAAAACTCGTTTCAAAGGGGGATAGGCTAGGACATTGTGGAAGAAGTTCTCCTTAGGGCTACCCAACCCATGGTAGGGAATTCCGTGCGTTGTCTAACTACCAAGGAGCTCAAGACTTGACCACCCCCGTGGGATGAAGGTAAACTTAGTGGTCTATCATAAGAAAACTCCCTATATGACTGGCTATGGGAAAAAATCGATTCTCTATCCTACCTTTCTCTGGGCGGCTATGCATTTTGGGGATGAGATCCTGTGAACACAAAGTTCTTTGAAAGGCCATCTAAAACAATATATTATAGGATTGTTTGAGGATTTAGATTACCTTTAGGCTAGAGGTCATTTTTATTTTGATAGGATGTGCTTTCTTGCATTAGAGTAGCCCATAGAATATTTATTTTACACTTTTCACTACTGCACTAGGTGTTCTCTTTCTGTTTGTTACTCTTTTGTCTCTATCATCCTTTAGCCTTAAGTGTCATATGTGTCTTGAAATCTAGGCATTTGTCGCTGAAAATACAAGTTCTTCATCCTTATTTTCCATTAGGGACATATCACTATGCCCCATCGGGTTTGAGTTAATCCTCTTAGTCCTCCATCCATTCCTTCTTCTAAATATAGTTCTACTGCTCCATCGAGTTATTACATTGATTCCACATATTCTCAACCTCGTATCGCCACCATGTTGGGCACAAATGTAGGTGCAGGAAACCAAGGTGGTAACCTGGGTCCCAACCTGGTTAATACCACTAGTAGAAATGCTACCCCATTTCTCTCCTTTATGGATGGTTTAAGTCTCCCATATTTTAACCAGTTAATTAATGATCCAATTCTCCATGATGTTGGTTGGCCATCTATGACAACCAAACTTCCTTCTGGCATCCCTAAGTTTGAGGGAAATATTGGATAAGACCCCACCAATCGCGTTTGCTCCTTTCACATGTGGTGTTCATCAAAATCTATCACCGATGACTCCATATGTTTTCAGTTATTCCAACACATTCTTACTAGAGATGTTGCGAAGTGGTATATAGACTAGCCCTCTACCTCTCATTCCACCTTTGCGACTCCTGATAAATATTTTATTTCATATTTTCAATTACCTCTCCGTTATGATAGTGACACCAAATTATTGACCAAATTCTGCCAAACTTATACCACCCGCCTCTCTGACCATGTACAAGAATGACGTAGAAGAAGGAGCATGTATAGAGCTCATACATTCGATGATCATGTCTATATGGATTGGTTTCTTAGAATTTTCTTAACCCCCATAGGAAAATATGTCACATCTAACTTTCCTCAATCCGAGGAAGAAGCTCTCTGGATAGCCTTAAAATATGACTTGATTTACACCCAATCAGGTTATTTTTATAATATTTTAAAAGACCTCCCTTGACCTGGTGGTGCCACTACACTAGGGACATCTCATGCTGCCAACGATATCATTGGATCCCTTTCACATCCATCACCATATGCTCCTCCTCAAATGAGTTATGGTCACCCTTAGGGGAGGACCAGTTCCTCCAACACTTTTCCCCCTCCTCCAAGAAACTTGTATCTTGGTCCCAACCACATCAATAAATGCCACAGCCAGTTTTTGCTTGACCTGCTTACCAGAAATTTTCCGCATATCTTTATTATTCATATGAAATGATAAGCACTCCAGCCCCTCAGGCACCAACACCTCGGCCTCCCATGCCTCCTCGACCTCTGCCACAACAACCACCTCCTACTCAAGGTCAATTGTATGCTCAGAAGAGCATGACCAATCCCCCTAATTCAAAGAAAAATAATAAGGGGAAATGTAATAGAAACCAAGAATCATAGGGTAACCAATGTTAGTGTGAATTCTAATCGCAAGCGCACAAAAAAATCTCACTTTATTTGTGCATAAAAAACAACCCTAACATCAAATGTGGTTGTTAGTTTCCTTAGATATGCAGTAGATGATCAGAATAAATGATACAAAAATCTAGATTTATGTAGTTAAAGACATTAAACAATGAAAATAAACAAGAGTTTCTCCATACATCCAATAGACAAGACAATAATTTATAAAGAATTTTTTGTATTATGACATCTGGGAAGGGAACACAGAAAGATGTTACCAGTCCCCCTCAATGGTATGGGTTCTTGTATGTCCTCGGTGCTTCAGATCCAAGATCTCCCTCTCTTTATGGTGCAAAAATCCTAGAAAAAATGAAACTCAAAGGGAGCTCATAAGCAAAACTAGAAAAAATATGACAATGATGGAGGATCAAAGTCAGACCAAAAGAATAGATCAAAAGGTGATCAAAAGGTGACAAAAGGTAGTGAATGAACGGAAAACCCTTCTATTTATAACAATATATTGAGTTAGTCTAGATATTGGTGCATAATTAAAATATTATTGACCAAACCTAGATCCAACTTGCTTGGAATATTTTATTATTTTTTGTGGAGGGAAAAGGAATTTAGAATTGGTTAAATCCCTTTATTTAGAAATAATAAATAAATAAATGATTTATTTATTGTTTCAAGGATCATGTTAAGGAATAATTAAATAAATAATGATTTATTCAATTATTTATACATGATTTATTCAAATTTAACAAGGAATATTATTAAATAATGATTTAAATAAGTATTCCTATAGAATAATAAGATAAATAATTATATATCTAATCAATTCTCATGTTTTGGGTTAAATCATACTAGGAATATTAATTAAACAATGGTTTAGTCAATTATCCCTAGAATAAAATCAAACAAATAAGGATTTATTTAATTATTCCTCATGGGGTTTCCTATTTAGACCAGAAATAATTTAATAAACTATGGGTTGCTAGATTATTTCTCATAGTGAAAAAAATTTTACTATGGTAAAGTTGGTCTTATATGGTGTACTTTAGTCCATATAATAATAACAAGTTAGATGACCAAAAATTGGTGTAACATATTTCCCCCCAACGTGCGAGCGTTAGGAGCTAATCAAATGACCGAAGTACATTGTAAGAACACAATCACTAGACATCGAAGGGGAGTCAGAGAGAGAGAAATATAAGACAGAATAAAGCAAGAGAGGACAATAACTTGAGGAGGCAAGACTTACAAGTGTGACAAGTCTCTTTTATGAGTGATTACCTATTCTAAATGAGGCGGGGGAGGCATACCTATGCCCGCCGAGATGACAAAGTACAAAGAATAATGGTGCGCCCAACAAACACGGGAGTGAGCTATATAGTACATGCTGGCATAAACATGGGCCAGATAAAAAGAAACATAATGGATCCCACATACATACTGTACCTGGGACAACAACGAGGACTTATATAATAATATCTGAGTACATGAGATATAATAAAAACCAAAGAGGCTCTGTAAAACAGTAAAGGGATCCAAAAATCTGAATGATACATGCAAACCAAAAAGGTGATGCAAGCGGCTGAGGCCGGAAACATCAAATCGGTAGAGATACATCCAAGGTTGTAGTAAAGAGGTCATTCGGGTATGTGGGGGTATACCTAAAGGACCACCCTCTCATGACGTCTGAAACATCTCACACACACCAAGGAATCACTCATACAATTTGCTCCATCACTGAACCATCAAGTATATGGATCATGATCATGCCATAAGGAGATGGAACTGACAAAAAATCAAGTCAAAGGGTAATAAAAGGTCCCTTTGCCTGATTCGAGGCACCGAATAAGAGTGGAAGCTAGAACCAAGGTACATTTCCCTCTAGACTTGTCTTCTAGAATGAATAAGCTGATGTCGACAGAAGGACATCCACTATAGGTGAGGAAATGAGGGGTCCTCAACTAAGGCACGAGGGATAATAGTAGAGCTACTGATAGACTGACACCGGGGATAATAGTGGAATGGGGGGGGGAGACTGAGTAGCGGGCTGACGACTTCACTTGTTAGAGCATAAGTGGCATGGATGACTTGAAAGCTACTGACTCAACTCTGGAGGGGGTAGGGGACAGTATGACTGGAGTCCAAAATGTGCGAAACGAGAGAGGCACAAAGTAATAAAGGATGGAAGAATGTGACATGAGACAAAAGGAACTCGGTACATACTCCATGGATGCGATGATGAATCAACTCGGATGCTCTAAACAAGGGTGACTCAATGATGCTGCCACACATAATAGGCCCAATGGGGACCATAAAACATCAGTAAAAGATGTTTACTCATGATGAAAATTGACACAAGCATCGAAAATTATGAAGGAAAAGTGGTGCCCCAAGTACAAGTGTTGCAAGTGAAGAAATTCGATTTTGAGAAGTGGTGAAGTGACCGTTCTTGGAAAAAAGGGTTCCAGCTGAAGTATCAAATCACCAAAAACGAAAGGATACCCATTTGAGTGCTCGATGAGAGCTTTCCAATGGTGCTGACAGTTTGTTAACCCGAGCTACAGTTTTTTCATAATTGGCGAAAGATAAATTTGGGGTTTTTCTTTTAATATGGCAATTTCCCTCCAATTTGACTCATTTGCAAGTGTAGCTGTGGTGAATGTAGAGAGAAGAAAAGGCCCTAAATCTTGCGGCGATCGTAGCGGATGAACCGACTGTTGGAATCAAGATCTGTTAGTTGCAGATAAGAGGCCTAGCCATACTCTTTCAATTCAAAGGATGAAAGTTTCAGATTAGGCACACAGAGCCCAGGAACAAACCTCTTCTCCTCCTCACAGTCGGGTCGCACTTTTTGGGGTCTTTTCTGTGACCTGGGTAGTAGGTATTGGGTAGAAAACTACGATCTGTCTTAGGAAATGGCCTGAAAAGAGTGACTTGTTAGAGAAAGGGGTTTTAGTGTTGTTTTTTGCTGAGAGCTGGGATTTTATGGTTATGATGTAGTCTTTCCTTTTTGTATGTTGACAAACATGATGGTTTTGTGCAGGTATGGCAGATTTTAGGATCAACTGGAGAGAGAGAGACCTGGATACATTACGTTTTGAGAGGATCATGTAGCTAGTGCTGCATTGACCAGGTTTGGGGTCCTAAAATTTGTGTATAACCCATTGATGAGGGCATGAGAGCCCTTGCTAGCCTAGATAGTCAGCTATTGGGACCCAGATCATGAGATATTTATAGTGCAGGGGCACCAGCTCGAGCTGACAGTTCAGGATATATATTTCCTGACGGGTCTCCCGCCACTGGTGATGGTGGGAAACACACTGCCAGTGTTACCATGAAGGCAGAACATTATGGAATTTGTAGAGTGCCATTATCGACTGGGTGTCCATGTGAAATGCATGCGGATACTGATCAAAGATATAGAGAGGCTAGAGACTCATGTTGTGGCCACTGTAGTCCCGTGGATCCTGGGCAACCATGCACTCCACCACATCACTGGAGGGAAGATGATGATGGTTGAGGGTGTATTGAGTGGGACCAGATGACGATGTCTTCATTGAACTGACAATTGTCATTGTGCAAGTTGAAATTGAACCATGAATGTGCATATGGCACAGTGCTTTGCTCACTCTTCTTTGAGAAGATCCCTCACTCTTCTTTGAGAATATCCCTACACTGCATCCTCATATACAAATCCAGGATGGGGGCCCATGAGAGCCCGGGATGCACTACTAGGGGCAGCTGCTGTGTAGAGGAGGAAATCACATCTTACGGTGAACCACAGATGGGACAGAAGACATCGCATAAGTGTAGCTATGACCCAATAGAATGTTGTAGTCTAAGGGGGCATTTATGAATTCAATTTCAACACAAAAAATCTTGCCCACAAGAGTAATAGGACAATTTCAGAACATGCCAAGGGGCTAGGAAGAGTGGCCATCCCACACACCGAGGGTGATAGTGGAAGGGGCTAACTCAGGTGATGCAATCTTTTTCCAAACATAAGTGGGCATCACGTAGGTGGATGCCCCATCATTAATGATACATCGGGAGACGTTGGCATTCTGGATCTTGACAGGTATTTGGAAGGTGATGGATGCAGGAAGGGGTGGATGCTCTGAATTTTCAACATCGAAGACAGTCAAACAATTTCTTGAAGGATCCACAACACCCATAGTAGTTAGTAGAGCTTTACATTGTGAAGGTCACAACTAGAGGACTTCCAGCATTGACATGGCGGCAAGGTATTGTGCCAATTCATCTACTATATTGTAGGTGTGGGCGGCTTTACTGGAAGCAGTGTTTTGGTGTAATGGTCCCTTGGGGATCTTGGTATGTCCCTCTGCCTTAGGCTGAGGGATCTATAAAGGACCATCGGGTGTCAAAATTGGCTCTATGGGACCTGAATACTGGGGCTTAGTTGAGAACGTAGTGGGAGGCTTGGTGTACTGGCAAGACCAAGTCTAGAGGTTGAGATCGATGGTATTGGCCTGGTTAGAGTGCATCATGAGATCTGGTAATCAGAGGTACCAAATGGAGGAGGTTTAGTGGCCACCTGACCTTCAGGGAGTTGGGCAGCCACATATCCCTACTGGGGGGAAGGATTGGTAAACACAATTGGTTGAGTAGGTGCAACATTAGGAGGAACTGAAGCAGAGGCTTGTTGTCCTCAAGAGGCTTCTTGAGCTTCCCACAGTTGATGCATCTGAGGTAAAAGGGGACAATAATGGGTATAGTGAACATGGAAACCACAACAAGAACAAGGCTTATTCATGCAAAGAGGCATGTTCTACTTGGGACGATCACCCTGATGCTGGGTTGCATTGTTAGATGTATTCACTTGGGGATTGTTCCCTGGATTACCTAGAGCGGGTTGGTTTTGGTTGCCTTTCCTCTTCTTTTTGGAAGTGGAAGGATTAGTTGCACTCTGCTACACATACACTAACCCTACGGGGGGGTTGGTTGTTGCTGTAGAGCTTGAGAAGGCATGGGAAGCAGAGGTTCTTGTGCTGGAGAAGATGGAGCACCTGGCTATGGATACGAATAGTAAGGAGGTTGAGCAACATTGGGGTAAATAGGTTGGGAAAAATCAAGCCCTGGCATCGGAGGATGTGGTTGGGCAAAGGCATGAGGCATGCCATGTCATGGATACATGTTTCTGGGAGGGGAAAAGTGCTAGAGGAGTTGGCCCCTCCCTGAGGGAAGCCATAATCCATAGGAGGATGAGTGTACGGATGTGAAAGGGATCCAACAATACTATCAGTGGCGTGATATTCCCCCGATGCATTAGCACCACCAAGTCTAGGGAGATCAGGTAAGATGGTATAAACATAACCAGATTGCACGTGGATCAAGTCATATTTCAATGCAACTTGGAGGGATTATTCCTCAGTCTGAGAAAATTTAGACGTGGCATCTTTACCAATAGAGGTAAAAAGGGATTTGATAAACTAGTCCATGTAGACACGGTCTTCGAATACAGTAGCTCGACATAAGCTCTTCCTTTTACGCCATTCTTGAACATGGAAAGATAGGCGAGTGGTAGAAGTTTGATGGAAAGCGATCAAAAGTTCGGTATCCATGTCATAGCGAAGGGGAAGCTGGAAGTAGGACAAAAATTCCTTTGCAAGGGTCACAAAAGTAGCATCATAGGCAGTGGCATGGTCGACATACCACTTAGAAGCTTCTCCAGTAATCGTACTCTAGAATAACCGAAGACAGATAGAGTGATCAATGATAGAGTTGGACGAACACCACATGTGGAAAGAACGAAAATGGTTGGTAGGATCCTCTCCAGCATTTCCTTCAAACTTAGGGATGTCTGAAGGAAGCTTGGTTGGCATAGCAGTCCAACCAGGATCATGGTGTATAGGGTCATTAATACACTGGCTTAACTTAGGAAGGCTTAGGCTTGCCATATAAAGAAGCAAGGGAGCAGTCAGAATCGTTCACGTTGCGGCTCCACTAGTAGCGGTTCCATCATTAGAGCGGTGGCCACCACCAGTGGTAGGTACTGAACTAGATATGATGAAGGTGAAAGGTGAATGAGAACGAGGATAGAAATAGAAGGAGAACCCGATGGACCAGAATTAGTGTTGGAATGGGGACTTGGTGGAGGACTAACTCGGACCCTACGCGGTGGAGTAATTCTTTCTAATGGAAACTGAGGATGAAGGCCTTAGAGTCTTCGAGATAAAGGCCTTGGGGTCACAATGATGGAAAAGATATAGGGAAACCGATAAGGAAGAGAGGTAAACAAGGGCATGGAGGTGCAAATTAATTAATTAATTACAATGCTATAGTCTTGGCCTAGCGGTGTAAATCAGGCACTCTTCACTTTAGGTGTGCGTGTGTGTGATAAGTGTGTTGATTTTAATTAAGCTCAGACGTGTGTATAGAAAAATGAAAAAAGATGTTGTATAAGTATAAATAAAACTAAAAATGACAGTAAATGAAATTGAAAGTGACAGTAACATAAACAGCGAAATATGCATAAAGTTAAACCCAAAAAGTAGGCCTTCCCAAAAACTAGTCTAAGGGTGGGAGAAATCTACTCAAAACACACAATATGGCCAATATATTTAAGGTCAATAGGGATAGGGATCTAAAGGTCAGATCTTTTGAAAAGAGGTGCAGAAAATAGCAAAAAATTAGAGGGGAAAATGCTAAAAAATAGGTGGTGAAAGGCTACAACCTAAACGGAAACGTAGGGGACCCTAAAGGGAGGACCAAAAAAAACTAAAAATATGTGCTTTGGATGGAAAAATAACTGATCTAAAATGGATCTGAAAAGGCAGGTTCAGATCTGAAAAGATGGTTGAAAAACACTGAAATCTTAGAAGACCTGCTTCAACTAAACTTCTCCTAAAAAGGTGGAAGCGTACAGAAGCCCTAAGGGGCTTGGTGCCTACTTCCACGAGTAAAAATAAGCAAGTACAGGTCCAAGATAGGTAAATACGGAGGTCAGACAACCCTGAACAGTGCCCTCGAAATACCCTAAAAATCACAGAAAAAATCCCGCAAAAAAGTGCAGGTCGCAGGTTCTGACTTATTTTTTGCTGAGGTTGCAATTTTTGGGCAGTTATCAGCTATCTAAGAGCTAAGATCATAGGTTTTGGGCTGAAAATTGCAACTTGCACTTGTAGCTGTCTCAGGGCAGGTTTTAGAAAAAGTGTCGTCTTTGTCGTGGATGATACCTATTACCTGCGCAAATGGCCCAGAAACACATGAAAGTTAGAATTTTTATTGTTTTAGGGTAAAAAAAGGTTAAAACCAACATCAAGGAATGAAAAATAAGAAGTTGAAGAAAAAACCCTAGGGTCTAAAGTAGTTGGTCATGCAGGGATCTGAAAAACATCGACGGTCATAATTAAAACCCCTTGTGAGTCGTCAGTTATTAGTGTGAATTCTAATCGTAAGTGTATGAAAAAATATCACTTTAGCTATGCATAACAAACAACCCTAACATCAAATGTGGTTGTCAATTTCCTTAGATCTGTAGTAGGTGATCAGAATAAATGCTACAAAAATCCAGATCTATGCAGTTAAAGACATTAAACAGCGAAAATAAACAAGAGTTTCTCCATGCATCCAATAGACAAGACAAGAAGTTATAAATAATTTTTTTTATTATGACACCTGGGAAGGGAACACAGAAAGATATTACCAGACCCCCTCAATGGTATGGGTTCTTGTATGTCCTCAACGCTTCAGATCCAATATCTCTCTCTCTTGACGGTGCAGAAAACCCAGACAAAATGGAACTCAAAGGGAGATCACAAGCAAAAGTAGAAAAAATGTGACAATGATGGAGGATAAAAGTGAGACCAAAAGCAGTGATCAAAAGGTGACAAAAGGTAGTGAATGAATGGAAAACCCTTCTATTTATAACAAAATATTGAGTTAGTCTAGATATTCGTGCATAATTAAAATATTATTGACCAAATCTAGATCCAACTTACTTGGAATATTTTATTATTTTTGGTGGAGGGAAAAGAAATTTAGAACTGGTTAAATCCTTTTATTTAGAAATAATAAATAAATAAATTATTTATTTATTGTTTCAAGGATGAGGTTAAGGAATAATTAAATAGTTAATGATTTATTCAATTATTTATAAATGATTTAGTCAAATTTAACAAGGAATATTATTAAATAATGATTTAAATAATTATTCCTAGAGAATAATAAGATAATTAATGATTTATCTAATTAATTCTCATGTTTTGGGTTAAGTAATTAAACATTGGTTTAGTTAATTATCCCTAGAGGAAAATCAAACAAATAAGAATTTGTTTAATTATTCCTCATGGAGTTTCCTGTTTAGACCAAAAATAATTTAATAAACTATGGGTTGTTAAATTATTTCTCATAGTGAAATAAATTTTATATGGTAAATTTGGTATTACATGGTGTACTTTAGTCCATCTAATAGTAACAGGTTAGATGACCAAAAATTGGTGTAACAACCAAGGTAGAAAACACACTCAACCGAATGCATCCCAGGGGAACCAGCCATATACCATAACCCAGCACCAAGCTGATCACTCCAAGCAATAAAAAACACTCTTTGTGTGAATAAGCCTTATACATGCTATGGCATATATGGCCATTACACATATTATTTTTCCCTTTTACCCTAGATGCATCAAATATGGGATGCCCAAGTAGCCTCTCGAGGACAACAGCCCATGGTGTCTCTTCGTCAAACCACTACTCCACCTCAACCAGTTATTCTCACTAATCCTTTCCCTCAGTAAGGATACCTCGTTGCACAACATCCACAAGGTCTGGTCACTCCTCCACCTCAGTAGTCGGGTCACCCTGATTACCATAATTTCATGATGAACTCTGACGAGGTCAATACCTCCCAAATTGGGGGCTTAGGGGTTAAGGGTTTAGGGATTGAAGCTTAGGGGTTAGGGGATTTAGGCACATTTAGGTTTTAAAGGAATAATGAGTTAGTGGTTAAGGGATTAGATTGGGGTTAGGGGAATAATGAGTTAGTGGTTAATGGGTAAGGGATTGGGCAGTTAGGGGTTAGGGGATTTAGGTGCATTTAGGGGTTAGGGGAATAATGAGTTAGTGTTTAAGGGATTAGGGATTGGGGGCTTAGGGGTTAGGGGATTTAGGCGCAATTAGGGGTTAGGTGAATAATTTTTTAGTGGTTAAGGGATCAGATATTAGGGGCTTAGGGGTTAGGGGATTTATGAGTTAATGATTTTAGCAGTTAGGGTGTGGGGTTAATGGGTTATGGGTTAAGCATTAACGGTTTAGGGTTTTAGGGGTTTAGGTGTTAGTGGTTTAGGGGTTTAAGGGTTTAGAGGTTTAGGGTTTAGGGGGTTAAATGGGTTAGGGTTTTAGGGGTTTAAATGGGTTAGGTGTTGGGAATTAAGGTTTAAGGGTTTAGGGTTTAGGGGCTAAATGGGTTAGGGGTTTAAGGGTATAGGGGGTTAAATGGGTTAGGGGTTGGGAATTAGGGGTTAAGGGGTTAGAAGTTTAGGGTTTAGGGGGTTAAATGGGTTAGGGGTTTAGGGGTTTAACGGGTTAGGGGATTTAGAAGTTAAGGATTTTAGGGGTTAGGGGCTGTTAGGAGTTAATGGGGTTAGGGTTTAGGAGGTTAAATGGGTTAGGGTTGTAGGGGATTGAGTGGTTAAATGGGTTAGGGTTTTAGCGGTTTAGGGGGTTAAATGGGTTAGGGGTTGGGAATTAGTGTTTAAGGGGTTAGGGGTTAAGGGTTAGAGGTTTATGGTTTAGGGGGTTAAATGGGTTAGGGGTTTAGAGGTTTAGGGGGTTAGGGGATTTAGCAGTTAAGTATTTTAGGGGTTAGGGGTTAAGGGGTTAAGGGGTTAAGGGGTTAAAGGTTTAGGGTTTAGGGGGTTAAATGGGTTAGGGGTTTAGAGGATTAGGGGGTTGATGTATTTAGAAATTAAGTATTTTATGGGTTAGGGGTTAGGGGTTAATGGGGTTAGGGTAGGGGGTTAAATGGGTTAGGGTTTTAGGGAGTTAACTGGGTTATGGGTCAGGAATTAAGCTGTAAGGGGTTAGGGGTTAAGGGTTTAGAGGTTTAGGGTTTAGGAGGGTAAATGGGTTAGGGGTTTAGGGGGTTCAATGGGTTAGGGTTTAGGGGTATACAGGGTTAAATGGGTTAAATGGGTTAGGGTTTGGGAATTAGGTTTTAAGGGGTTAGGGGTTAAGGGGTTAGAGGTTTAGGGTTTAGGGGGTTAAATGTGTTAGGGATTTAGAGGTTTAGGGGATTAGGGTATTTAGAAGTTAAGGATTTTAGGGGTTAGGGGTTAATGGGGTTATGGTTTAGGGGATTAAATGGGTTCAGGTTTTAAGGGTTTAGGGGGTTAAATGTGTTAGGGGTTGGGAATTAGGGTTAAGGGGTTAGGGGTTAAGGGTTTAGAGGTTTAGGGTTTAGGGGGTTAAATGGGTTAGGGGTTTAGGGGTTTAGGGGGTTAAATGGGTTAGGGGTTAAGGGTTTAGGGGTTAGGGGTTAAGGGTTTAGAGGTTTAGGGTTTAGGGTTAAACGGGCTAGGGGTTTAGAGGTTTAGGGGGTTAAATGGGTTAGGGGTTAAGGGTTTATAGGTTTAGGGTTTAGGGGTTAAAAGGGCTAGGGATTTAGAGGTTTAGGGGGTTAAATGGGTTAGGAGTTGGGAATTAGTGTTTAAGGGTTTAGGGGTTAAGATGATAGTTTCGTTGGTCTCTGTTTGTGCACAATAGTTACTTACTATTTGTGTCTCAATGTAGCAATTTTGTAGGTATTGTTGCTTGTTGCCATGTCTTATCTATTTATTAATTTCTAGTATTTGTTAGCCATTGCTTTAAATTTATTGATGAAAATGTCTATTGCAATTAAACCAAATGCATGTTCAATCCCCTGTTTCAAACTCAGCCACAATGTTGTCACACAATTTAAGTCCGGAGAATGGCCATCTGATAAAGTCCCAATGACCACACTGCACCTCATGACTGCTATAGAAAATCTTAAGTTCGAGCATCCCACATTCATGAGAAAGTTGGCTCTTATACTCTTGCTCCACCTAACAGTGTCCTAGAAATACCACTGTTTATTACAAAAACATCCTAATGTTGTCGACCTTGTCCCTTAACAGACCAAGGAAATAGATGAGACTGAGAGGAATGGAAAGCACACAAAGTTGGAGAGAGTACAAAATACTCAGATGGTTTAAAGAATAACCTTGAAGAATGTAAAAGTGTTGAAACAACTGAATGTTGTCCCAAACAAATAGTTGATAATGTGAAACATTCTTCTATACCAGTCAAGAAAGACTACATTCATGTGGGAGCAAGAAGAGGCCAAGTGACTAATAGACATAGCCTGGCAGGGAGGGTATGGTTCCCTCTTTTTAATGAAATATTTGATCTACATTTTTTCTATCGAAAATTAGCCATTTTAACCTTTCCAACAAGGGGGAATTAACTCGATCGTAGGTGCGAAATAGACCTGCTCATGTTTATAATGGCTAATCCCAAAGGGTTTTAAGGACTATTATAAGGGTTAGGGGAATAATGAGTTAGTGGTTAAGGGATTAGGGATTAGTGGCTTAGGGCTTAGGAAAATAGGGGTTTAGGGGTTAGGGGTTAGGGGAATAATGAGTTAGTGTTTAAGGGGTTAGGGATTGGGGGCTTAGGGGTTAGGGGATTTAGGCGCATTTAAGGGTTAGGGGAATACAAAGTTATTGGTTAAGGGATTAGGGATTGGGGTTAGGCGAATAATGAGTTAGTTGTTAAGGGGTTAGGGGGGAGAGAGAGAGGGAGAGGAGTGAGAGAGGTAGAGAAAGTTAAGAGATGGAGATAGTGACACAAATATGGAAGGGGGATAGAAATAAGGAGAGAGAGATGAAGATAGTGAGAGGATTGGAGGGTAGAGAGAGAGGGAGAGAGAGAGATTGGGGAAGAGAGAGGGAGGTTGGAGAGAAATGGAGAGAGAAGAAGGACAAGAGATATGACTTAAGAGAGAGGAAACAATATCATAGAAGAAATAATATGTCACCAAATTACTCTATAGGGAGATGGGAGATAGTGGCACCCTACCTACCTAACTAAATGTCTAAACCAAATGTGGTGTAATCATTTGTAATGGTGGGAGATTATACGAGGAGAGGATTTACAAGGCATTATATTTTTAATGTGATATGAAAAAAACAAGTACCGAACATAACCACTTCACATTCACCAATGTTCTGTCTGCATGTGCTAATTTAGTAAATTTGGAACATGACAAAGGAGTCTTGTTTTGTGATCACCTCCCACAAGAATTCACCAATTGTGAGAACACAACACTTGTGGTTGTGTCTTCTAAATCATCATCACTTCCACAAACATCTCATCCAATAACGCTAGTATAAAAAATCCCAGGCTCTCGGTAGCCAAAAGGAACATAATGCATGTGCCCTCAATCTCTTCTACATACTTGTAGCTCTCCTCCCAAACCAAAGCCACTATTGTTGTGTGTTCACTTTGCCCGAATCTTGTGCAAACATCTTGAGGTAAGGAACTGTTGCACCAAGGTATGGATCCACTATATGTCATATCCACTAAACGAGAACATGTTTGAAAAAATAGGTAAATTCTCACAACTATCCCTCTGTGGGATGTTGATAACTCCAAAATTCCACATGCTCATTAATGAAATCTATAAATTGAGAAATTTCGTACAAGACTTGAAGTCATACTGAACTTGTACCAAAAGGCTCAGGATCTAGGTAGCACAAAGGAACATCTGCAATATAATTTGTACTATTCTCATCTAGATCATTTTGCATGGATATCTCCTAGAGTTGAAATGCATATTCCAAGTTCCATCAAACATCTCCCATGGAAGGCCTGTTGAAGTCCATCTCTTCAAAGAAATTTTCGGTAGTCTCCCTAAACATTTTCAGATAACCGGAGTTGATGGTCCCAGCAAGGTGAGGGTCAATGATTTTTTCAAACTTTCCCATTTTCTTCCAGTTCATTTCCCACTCTTCTATATTGACTTGTTCTCTGCGAAAAACAAGATTAAGAGTTTTCCTTTCACACAAAAACCCGAGTAAAACTACTCCAAAAGAATACACATCAGATTTCTCTGTAAGTTGCTGCCTTCTGAAGTATTCAAGATCAAGGTACCTAAGGGCCAAAACTACCTTTGGATCTAGTCTTTGAATGTCAAAAGTTCGCCACCTTTTCCCATGATCCTATTATCATGGAGATATTTAACATTTAGATAAGCACAGAGGATTCACGACAAGTGAATTGTATTGCATTGATCATATATTGGAGCTTCATTGGTATCTCACCAGTCAATTAGTCTTCCATCAAGTCGATGGAGTCTAAATTTGTGTAGTTGAAAATGAAAGGCAAGATTGTTCTGTCGAGGCCAAATCCCATGACACTAAGCTTGAAAAACCTCTCATTATCGTAGGTCATGCCTTAGAGCTCTAAGGTGGTGATGTTGCAGGGGTTTTGATCTTGTCTCTAATCCACGGTCACGCCTTCAAGCTCTAATATGGTGACATTGTAGGGGTTTTTATCTTGTCTCTAGTCCACTACGTGAGCTTGGGTACATAAACCTAGCACCATATCAGGTTAAGGGACATTATGAGTATTCTACAAATAAATATCCATAGAGAAATGGAATTATGGAGACATTGGCTATCATATTACATATTTGGTTTCCTCTATCAATGTACCAAAGTCGTCATTCCTCCAAAAGAAGTTTTCTTCCGATTCTTTCCTCCAAAACCAAGGTTCATTAGTGCTACCATATATGCTAATAAACCCCCCTTCACCATCTCCCCCATCAAGAAAACTTAACTTTCAAACAAAAATGTGAAGGTCAAGCTCTCCATCATCAAGGGTTATATGGCATGTCTTGTAATTGTGCAAAGAATCTTCTTTTCAATACATTTCTAGATGGTGGTATGATGCAGATATCCCATTTAATATTGTTGCTCGCTCACCTTATTACCAAGCTATGCGGGACTTTATTATAGCTACAGGAAATGGCTTCAAAGTCCCTACTATGCATGACTTGAGGGGAGCTATTTTGCAAAAAGAGATTTACTACTTTGATTATTAATCAAATATAATCAAAGTAAGTGGGGGGATAACAAAGGTAAGCGGGGGGATAATAGAGGTGGGTATTTGAGGGTTCAAAAGTAGAGTCATCAGGGTAGAGGAGGTCATGGTGGCAAGGGGAATCGTGGGTTTGACTGATTTTAGGTAAATGAGGGGCAGGTTATACAACATTTATGCCTAGATAAATTTCGTGCACTTATCAACAACCTAATGGAAAGAGTGGACACAAATGATAGATTATGTCGTGAGGAGCATGCAGAGCAGACGGCAACATTGGACCGAATGCACTATTTACAGTTCCAAGTCCGGGAGAGTCTGGTTGTGGCTTGGCGAGGCTAAAATCAACTCACTGAGAAAGTAGAAAATCTAGAGACTTGGTTGGCACACTTTGAAGGGCACAGTCGGTGTGACTTCTATCCTCCACCGCATCTAGGAACAACCCCAGAAAACCCTGCATCCATCACGTTGGATTACTAGTATGCTATTTGGTGTTCTTTATGTTTTACATGTGTTTTAGTGCCTCTGGCCCAACCGTTTATGGACAATGTCCCTAGTCCCTCTTTTGTATTTTTTTGCATCTGGTGCAATTTTTTTTCAACAAACGCAGTCGAGGTGAGACTGCCTATTTTGTAACTGGCTATATGTACTCCTTTTTTCTTACATGAATATAACATTGAATTAAAAAAAAACAAAGTTTCATACATCATTAAAAAAAATGATTAAGTTTCATACTTGAATTAATAATTTTTCATACCTATTTACTAAATAGGTCTATAAATATATATTTTAGGTTTATCTATTTATTATTTATCAAATGTAAATATGATGATTTAATACTATATTTAAATGAACTCACATGTTTAACATAAGAAATGTTATATTTATCTATTTATTAAATGTAAATATGAAGATTTAACCTTAGATTTAAAAAACTCACACTTTTAACATAAATCAATGAAGTTTAAAAATTAAACTTTATGCCCAAATATTATTTATATAAATATAAATATTAATTTGGCTATCTAATTAATATTATAACCCTTACTAAAATTATAATGAAGGCACTAGAGTAAAGTTGATAGATGATATATGCAATTATGTTAATTGTAGATGAATCCATCTGCACCATTAAACTTTAGAGACAAAAGGGTATTCATAATTTTAACACTGTAAATTCAAAGATCCCTTTGTCTCTAAATTTTAACACTGCAAATGGATTCAGAGACACCTATAGTGAAATGTAACACTTCGGTACCAAAATTTAAATTTTCCATATATCGAGTGACACAATTAAAATTATTGACATAAATGACTAATTCATATACTTGTTGTACGTGTTATTTGGCCATATTTTTATTCTTGGACTATAATAGTCATTTACATTAATCATTATTAATTTTTTCACTTATTATCTAGTCATATATTTTAATCCTAGACTAAATTAGTCATTTAAGTTAGTCGCTTTTACTTTAGTCACTTATTATCTAGTCATATATTTTATCCCTAGACTAAATTAGTCATTTAAGTTAGTTGCTTTTAGTTTAGTCACTTATTATCTAGTCGTTTATTTCATTCTAAGACTAAATTAGCCATTTAAGTTAGTCATTTTTAGTTCGGTCACATAAAATTTCTCAAATTTAGTAGTAATTCACTTGAAATAATTGTGGTCACTAACATTTTTAGTCACCTAGTCATTAATTTCATCATTTTTTACTAGTGTATGAGAATCTTTCCAATTTAGTTTCAGATTTCTTAGCAGTTTTTAGCTCAAGTGTGTTTCAGTTTCCAATTTCAGCATAGTTCAGATTTCAACATTTAAGATTTTCAACGTACGGAAGTAACTTCTGTTGTATATAGTTAGCAATGCACAACTCAGTTGTAGTTTTGATTCAGGCTCACAGTATGCATTTGTGACTCCATGATCCCAATAAAGCATAGACATTCAGGTCTACAGGTTCTCAACGCACTGAGAATAACACGTTGTCCCCAAATGGAGCCAATGTTGGCCTGTGATCGCAAACAAAGTGGAGAAGGAAAAATGAAGGGAAATCCTAACTGTCAAAGAGATTCAAATTAATCTATCTACCTTGTAATTTAGTTCAAAGAGGAAAGTGTTGATGATTAAGAGTGATGGTGAGTGAAATACTTACTGCCCTCATTCATTCCATCTACCCCCCTTCCTACCCTTCATTTGTCCTAATTCTGAACTCCAATGCTCTAAATAAAATTTATCCATTTTTATTTTTATTTTCCCCAAGTCATTCCCTTTTATTTCATGACCGCACACTCAAATTTCTTTTCACATCAGCCAAATCCCAAAATCCTTTAATTTTTGTCTCCTACAAACCTTTCGAAATGCGATATGCGATGAAGTGGGACCCATTCACCTATCACACTTCCTTTCATTTCATTTCCCTTAAAAATCGTTAAATATTACCATCTGATTTCCTGATTCCCCGATTGCAATTAAATTGGGGCCATTTCTCCCTAACACATCACCTTTTCCCCATCATCCATCGCACATCGCTAAATATAAACTTTGCAGATCAGCGATTATAACTTGTTGTGCTTTGCACAGTTAATACCTTGTTTAAATTGCGATGCGGGTCCCCACCTCCATTTGCCACATCATCTTCTCCACTCCTGCACTTCGCACTTCGCAATTTTTAACGTTTAACCCCCACCTTCTCCCACATAAAACTTGCGCTCTGCAATTTGCGGGCGCGGATCCCACCGCCTTGTCACGTCATAAATAGCCCTCATATGGCCTGTATTTCACCCCTTTCAAATATTAAAATTCCCACTAAATTCACTTTCGCTTCCACCATTCATGCCTCCTCCGAAATCTAGTTGTGGTTTGCAATTTAAAACACAACATGGGATTTTGGGTGGAACTTGCAGTATGGTTTATTTAATTTCCATGGGATAACCTTCGTTAGATAGTTCAGCACGCACAACACAACTAGCTAAATTCCACAACGGGAAGAGGAAATAATGAGCATTAGAGAGTGTGGGTCTTCAAACAATAGGTGAAATCATATGATGAAGGCTAGACCGCTCACCTATTCTCAGCCATTACTCAACACTCGTTTGAATATTTTGGAATTTGGCCTCCTTGGCCAACTGCTTTTTTATTTTTACTGATTAGATAGTGATTTTTTGCTAGTAATATCATGATTTTACCCAATTCTGTTTTAATTTTTCTGTTGCAGGAGTGATTGCTTGATGCACTCTCTGATAGTTTTTTAGGATATTTTGGTTTCACTTGTGTGGGTCGATCATGAAAAAATATTCGGTCATAAACCCTCGAGAAGAACTCTATATGTAGTGAGTTCTAAGATGAAAGAAAGGTTCTGAAATTTTGAATAAATGTGCTGTAGTTTTGTATGATTGTGCTTCTTGTGTTGGGACACATATTTAGGAGATCTATTTAAACTTAATGTGATATAGAGTTTTTATTTGGATTCTAGATGGAGAAATGACTAGTATGTATCTGTTTCATTCTATTATTAGTAATCTCCTTTTTTTATGTGTAATCATATTTCATGCTATTCTTCTTTGAAGGTTTTGTGTAATGTAGCTGCCGGTGGTCTGCAATTTTATTCATGAATTTGTGTCTGTATAATGCTCAGGTGTTAACGCTCATGTATTAAGCTTGTTGCACTCCCTTAATTCGCGCTCCATGAACCTCTGTTTTTGCCATATCCCATTCATATCCATTTCCTCTGAGTTCACAGGGGGCAGATTCTTAAATCTCTTAAGCCTATCTCTTGTGGATTCTTTCTCCGTTCTCTCTCAACGCCTCTGCATATTTTTTAAAATTTCTGCTCATTGTTTTATACTTGACCCATTTAAAAGCCATCAAGCCTCACAACCTCCTGAGCCCTCTTCCAAGCATAGGGAATTCACATGACTCATGGCTCAAATGGTATTCTCCATTCTTGAATCGCCAAAACCATTATTCTCTTGACCTATATTTTTTCAAAGTCATTCATACAATTTTCCATATTTAACCTCTCATTTTAAGATGTCCCAGGAACTGGTCTTTTGCAACTCAAGGCTATCTCTAGGAGTGACAACAGGGAAAAAATTATTATGAACGACATGTTGAGAAAGTACGTCATGCACCAGCAACGAAAGTGGAATGGGTATCTTCCACTGGTTGATTTTGCATACAACAATGGTTATCAGGAGTCACTAAGGATGAGTCTATTTGTAACACTCTATGGGCAGAATTATAATACTCTCATCAGTTGGAGTGATACAATGTGTTAGTGTCAGTCTATACAGCCTGTCACCAGTGATCAAATGGGCTCTTATAATGTATTGTTAGGGTCTCATAGTCAATTTTTTGTCATTTCATTAGGTTTTCAAGTAAAAATTTGATCACTGGATATTAGGTCTAGGATTGTTTCCACTCCTTCCAAATTTTTCACATGTTGGTCCTTGTCATCACTCAGTTGAGTGTATCATCATTCAAATATCATCATCAGCATTCTAGTTGTCACCATAATTATTTTATTCAGTTCGGTGTCTCCATTAAGTCATAAGGGTTTCAAGATCACCAAATCTCTCATTTCATGCATAAAATTCGGCAATTAGAGGAGTGGTAATAGGAAAGTTTGTTCAATAAAGTTTGGTTTCAAAATGTAATTCATTGTTTCTATTATGTAATAAGTTTCTAAGTTCTAAAGTTTCAATTAAAGGTTCTAAGGCTACAAGGATCTAAAAATAAAGTGAGATTCATGAGGTGGGCCATCCTACCTCATTGATGAAATGACTCCAAAGCAAGCTATAAAATACAAAAGGGAAACTCATTTGCAAGGCTTCTATCCTCCTACCATCGAGCTCCCCTCTCCCATTGGAAAGAAAATTTGGTTTCTCACTGTCAAAAAATTGAGGGTGTTGTGCACAGATACACTACTTTGCGCATCTGAGAAGGGTGTTGTGCACAGAGACACTGCGCTGCACATAGGGATACTACATTGCACATCTAAAAAATTTTTGCAGAAGTGGTATTTAGCTAACAAATTCATTTTTCAAAGCTTCTCTTCAGTCATTACAACCTCCAGCCTCTACCAAAAGTAAGTCAAAGCATTTCATATTCTCCCTTGCACTGTTTACCAAGAAATCAAGTCAAAAAATTATTCTCCTAGGGTTTGTTTACATTTCATGGTTTTAGTTTCCAAATGATGAATTTTTATTCAAAACCCTAGTTGTTTTTCCCCTACAACTCTATTTTCAGTTTCTAGATTACCTCCATACACTACACAGCCTCATCCCTTCATTTCTATCATTTTCCCTTCAAACCCTAGTCTACCTTATGTCCTTCTAGGGTAGGACTGTGTTTTTCTCTTTATCACCCCCTCCCCTAACTCATTTCCCAAATTTCCATTTTCCCCTACTCACTAACATCACTCCTTACCCTCCTAATTTTTCTCAAAAATTGAGGAAACTCCCAAACCCATCTTATCACTTCATCCACTCATAGCTTCAAAATCCATTATTTTTCTTGCCTTCCACCTAAGGTTTGAAATTATGGAAGTTGACTCATCGCCATCAGAGAAAAGGAAGTATAACTAAGGGGGTAAAATATTAAGGTTTTAGCCCTCCAATTTTAATGAAATCACTTCCTCTCCCTTTATCAAGAAGTGCTTTGAAGATGTGAATTGTTTAAGGTTTTGTCAAAGGGTGCAGGAAGTGGGTTATCATGAGCAGCTCACAGATATTTTTTCTACCACTTTAAGCGAAGAAAAGGCTACTATTGTAGGGATTGATTTCATATTTTCAGTAGATGCCATATCTCATGCTATAGGAATATTGAATCATGTTGAGAATTGGTTCAAAGGCATGAAACTAGACCTTGAATAATACAAGCCCTACTTGAAATCAAAGTACAAAGGAGCTCATTCACATGTTTTACCATTTAGATATTTGCTAGAGAGGCATGCACCATTAATGAAGTTTTTCATGAAGTTCTTTACATTTGATGGCATATTTTCAAGGATGTATCAATACGACATTAGATTACTCATGCACTTCACAGCTGCTAAATCTCTCAATTTGTACAATTTATTGTATAGGAGCATGATTAAAATGTCTGAAAGGGTGCAAGTGAAAGGCATAGAGAATTATCCTAGATTTTTTCATCATAGTTTGGTAAAGTTTATAATTCTCCATCAGTTAGCAGAAAATAATATTACATGGGATTCCTTCATTGAGGCAACTTTGCAAATGCCCATAATTACTACACCAAGCTAGGAGAAAACCATGTCACCTACCATGCAGGAGGTGGGTTCATCAAACATGGTGGAAGCTCAATCACCCAAAGGATCAGTGACAAATAAACCTAGGGCTAAGATCACTCAGACATATCAGAGAGGCATAAAGCTTGTGTTTCCTTCTCAAATTGAGGAAGGGGCCAAGCCCACATCAGTAGAACAGGGAACACCATTACAACATGAGACATCTATGCATGATGAAGAGCATGACTTTGACATAGTAGAATTGGGGGCTAGTGAAGAACATGAAAACCTAGAGAGGATCATAAAAAAAAATATGCTCAGATCAAAGAGCTCAAGGACAATTTGGCAAGGGCTAATTTCATCATCTCCTTCCTAGAACAAGAGAATAAACAACTGAAGGTAAAGCAGCTACTTTCAGAGAGCAAGCAGTCCAAAGCTAGTATGAAAGATGTGAAAGGAAAAGCAGTGGCTGACATGGAAGATTCTAATGAGCATGATGAACATGAAGAACATGTATGAAGGAAGATTCCAAGGACCATCGATCTCAAAAGAGCATTTCAGAAAGAAAAAGAGAAAAACCCACCAGATGAAGAGTTGAGTTTTAAAGAAAGGATAGCTAATGAAATTAATGAAAACATGGAGTTTTGGCTTGATAAAGTCAAAATTCACTTGGAGAATCTCCTTTACAAGGCGATCAGGGACAAAAAAAAATTCAAAATCACATGGCTGACCACTACTATGCAAGAAATCAGATTTGCAATGTCAAGGTCAAAAATTTGAAAGAAAAACTAAAGGAAACCCTAACTAGTCAAAAGGAGAGGGGTAAGTTGGACCTACTTGTTTATGCATCCATGATAGTATAACACCTTATTTGGCATCTCTAGACCAATTTTGAGAAGATTTGGATGAATTTTTTCATTTTGGTGAAATTTGTTGCATTTTTGATAAATTTGGCAATTTTGGCTATGTCCAGAAGTGCAGTGAGCTCACACTGCGCTTATTCCCTAGGCCTCCAAATGGAAAAAAGTATAAATTTATAGAAATCTGGTGGCCTCCTCTTAAAACCAATTTGCTCAATTTTCTTGTCCAGGGCACAAATTTTGAGAAAAATCCAAAAACGGGGTCAAAAAACACCTCTATATTTCTTTTTCACTTTCCGTGCGCACCTGGATACACCTTCGTAGAATGGCCATATATCAACCTAGAAAGGGTGATTTTTCATACTTAAATACTCTGAAGACAACTAAACTCTCCAAAATTTCCAGAACGGATCTCATATTTGGATTTGGACTTCCAAAACGGACCCAAAAGTGGCCTCCAAGAGCTCGTTGTGCATCTGCAAATTACTGATAATTTTCATGAATTTCACTGTGTAAATTTTGGCAATTCTCAGTTTGACTTTGGTGAAAGTCAAGAGGTAAAAGTAAATGAATGTAAGGGGTAAAAGTAACTGTAAATGGGTAAAAATAGGGTTTCTTAGGTGTTTTATCCTCCATTTAATGCTTTGATTAAATGTCTCATGATTGTTAGAAAAAGAAGGAAATGGTTGGGTAACCTCCCTTATATGTAGCATACATTGGATAGGTGCATGAATTTGGTTTTTCCTGTTGGAAATTCAAACTCCAAGGGAGGATTTCTGTAATATTCCAAATTTGGCATCAGCTAATTGGAATATTAGAGTTCTTAATTTTCTTATTTAGTTAAGTAAAGAAAAGGGTGGAGGGACCCATAAACCTAGTAGATGAATAAAATCCACTTCTATAGTGTGAATCTGGATAATTGAGTAGTGGAGAAGCATAATAATGGAGAAAGAGTGGAGTTCATAAATCATTAATGAGGAAGAGGATGGAGATAGTGGAGGAATAGATGCAAGATGGTGGAGATAGTGGAGAAGCAATTGCAAAGATGATGGAGGAAGTGGTGCATTCAATCCACACATGATGGAGGAAGTGGAGAGTAATTGCAGCAGTGATGGAGATCATGGAGGACAGCATAGTCTTTATGGAGGCTAGTGGCCACATGTGCAGTGCAGTTATGAGGTGGTCCAAGGCTAGGGAAGGCTCATAACCATAAAAGGAATATGAGGGTGGCAAAGGAGGGGAGTCTAGATTTTTATTGTTGAGTGTCGTAAGACATTTATTTGCACACTTCAACCGTTTAGCTAAGTTTGTTGTTTTGTTTAGCATCGGGTGTTCCCGAGCGGGAATCCCACCCTTACCCATGGGGGAATTTGAGTGCCTATTCTAGGATGGTTTTCTTGGGTATCATTCAACATTCAGAAATCAGTGCCACTTTCATCCACTCTCATCCGCACTTCTAGCTACAGGATTTATGCATTCTTGAACTTGCGTTTGAGAGTTGGCAAGTTGTTCTCAGTACTTCAGCTGAGAAACCTGTGGAGGGATTAGCCATTCACACGATGGATCCATTACAGTCTTTCATTATTTTCATTTTCATATCAAGAATCAAGCCATCCATCTATTCTCCTATGCAGCAACATTTCCTGCAAGAATTGCATAATTATGCAGTGAGGGTTTGAGGAGAAGAGGAAGTTCCAAGAAACACAGCTTGGAATCCTGTGAGGGATTAATCCTTCACTTCGGGGATCACTTCAGCAGCCTTGGATCAGAATTTTATTATCTATCAGCATGCTCCATCATTATCCCTCCTAGGCAGCACAGTATTTCCCAATAGTTGCACATGCAGCAGCTACATATTCAGTGGAGGAGCTAGATCTCAAGTTTTGAGCTTGGGAATCGGGAGAAGGGACCAGCCCTTCAGTTATTGAGCTGAGTGTGTACTATTGCAGCAGATATATCATTATTTCAGCCCCATATCAGAAGTTGTCTCCAAGGATTGTGTGACTCAGGCAGCAGGGGTGTAGTGTGTAACCCAAAATGGGCCGAAATTCCAAACCCAAAATCTGGCCAAACCGTTTTGGGGTTTTTTGGGGTTATGTGAGTAGAGTCCATGGTTAAAATCCCTGATATTTTTGAGCACTCCAGCAGCCTCTCGCACATATATATCCTTCCCAGCAGCAGTATTTTCCAGCAGCAGCAACAATTTTTACTTTCCAGTGCTAGTTTTCAGTAGAGTTGTTTCAACCATCTTTGGATGGCTTGAGTGCATCCCTTTTTGGAGCATTGTTTATATTCATTTGATGTTGAGACATAATGATATGGCTCAAATATTTCTGCTAATTATTCAATGTCTTTATGTGTTCCAACATTTTTCCAGTTTTATATGTTTAATTCTTATTTGGAATTGTGCATATGTTCTATATTCTTGTCTTTCCCATTTTGGGATATTACAGTGGTATCAGAGCATGATCTTGGGCTCATCTTGTGGGAATTTCATGACATCATAAGAATAAAGAAGAAGAAGAAAAAGAAGAAGTCTTCAAAGGCAGAAGGATTGAGTTTGGCCACACTTCTATTCATATCTATGCAGGATCTCACCATGGAGATCAAAGAAATAAGAAGGGAAAGGCAAAAGGAAACCTCAAGAGGGTTTCAGAATGGAGAAGGTCTGAGAACTTCCTATCAACAGTATAAGCAACCATCGGTGCAGAAAGTTCCACAATGCCCTACTATGCCCACTTTCCTTGCAGAAGGAAATGAATGGCATGGATATTGAGGATATTTGGAGCATGAGACTCTTAGTGATTATCTTGCAGAATAAAAATCTAAATCTAGAGAATTCAAAGAGAATTTGACTTTCTAGCAGTTTTGTCAGATTCAAGAGAACTAGAGACCCTGCAGCAGCAATAGAAAAAAATGAAATATGCATAATAGATTCTTTTTGCCTACATTCGATGGGTCATCCAAAAACAAGGCAAAGGCTTGGATGGAGAAGTTAGATGTTTTCTTCCAAATACACCCAATAGCAGAAGCAAAGGCTATTCATATTGCAGCGCTACACCTTTAGGGTGAAGCAAAGGACTGGTGGTTCGATAGATTGAAACATACAAGAGTGACTGCGTATGCAAAGTTCACTAAAATATTGGTAGCAAGGTTTGATAGAAGAAACCCGGAGGCATATTCCATTGAGACATTCTCTGACAATAAAGAGAAAGTGTATGAGGAGTAATAATATTCCTAATTAACTTTTAGCTAGTTGGAATATAATTTTTTTTCTTTGATAATAAGATAGGTGAATAAGTGGGTAGGGAGACCCATAAATCTCTTTAGTAGGAATAAAACCACTTCTCATGTGAATGTGGATCATTTTATCAATTGAATAAAGAATCTTTAGGTGTAAACAGGGGCTAAAGCATGTGGACAGGGTCAAAGTTGACCAAATCAAGATCGTTGTTATGGAGGGAGTGGATAGTTAATGGAGGAAAGTGTAGTCATAGAGGAGGAGTGTATGCATGATATTACCTCCTTTAATGAGTGGGACCCGGGGTGAGGAAGCTCACCAAGTATATAATGAAGAGGATGGAAGCCATTGAAGGCATTCAGAATATTGATATTGTATTGTTCCTTTATGACTCATTGCATGCTTCAGGTGTTTAGCTAAGTCTGTTGTGTTGTTTAGCACAAGGGTGTTCCTGAGCGGGAATACCACCCTCATCCTCAGGGGACTTCGAGTGCCTACTCGGGAGAGGTTTATTGAGCATCATTTCCACCATCCAGAATCATTCCAAGCTTCATCCATTATTCCCAGCACAGTCTCCTTCAGGATTGTGTTGTTTTGCAGGGTAGAAGTAGTGGAGGAGAAATAGATCCAGTTCTGAGCTTGTTTTCTAGTGGAGGGAGAAAACCTTCATCCAAGAGGCTAGCAAGGAGGTTCCTTGAGCATAATTGTGTCATTTGGCATTAGGCCAAGCTGCTTCCATCATCTATAGCACAGTTCCCTTTAGGAATTGTGTTATTTTATTGAGCAGTTGCAGTGGAGGGCTTAATGCCCTAGTTTGTGAGTTAGATTTCCAATGAGGGTAGAAACCCTTCATTTGGAAGATATATTGGAGGAGTATCAGCCATTTCTATATCATATCAGCCACCTCCTATCAGTTGTCCAGTTGCAGAGCATATTTAGCCCTAGGGCTGCATTTCATCATTTTTGTATTTTGGGTATTTCTGGAAACCCTTTCTGGGTTGTCTTGGAAATGTGTTTGGGAGCTTAGATCTCTATTCCCGCAACTTTATATATATATATTTTTTTTTCTTTTTTTCTTTTTTTCTTTTCTTTTCTTTTTTTTTTCTTTTTTCTTTTTTCTTTTTTCTTTTTTCTTTTTTCTTTTTTTCTTTTTTTTCTTTTTTCTTTTTTCTTTTTTCTTTTTTCTTTTTTCTTTTTTCTTTTTTCTTTTTTTCTTTTTTTTCTTTTTTCTTTTTTCTTTTTTCTAGTTGCAGGTATTCCCTCATAGACTACACAGTCATATCATTCCATCATTCTATTTATTAGCATCATTTCATATTTTGATGTATTGGTTCATGGGAGGCTTGTTTGCCTAGCTTGAGTGGCCCTTTCCTCAAGACTTTGTAGTTATTTTCTTCTATTTAACATAATGGAATGGCTCTATGATTGTCTCATGTTTTGATGTATTTATATTCACTACAATTTTCTAGTTTATGTTCAATATTGTTGCTTTTCCTATTCTGGAATATTACAGGAGCAAAAGTGTAATGTTCCTTTTTTAGAACTGCTCATAAATAATGTATCAAAAACGCATTTCCAGAAACAAATGCAATTAAATAGTAAAATGGACTCTTGGATCCCATATATTAGTCAATATACATTACAAATCCAAGTATAGAGCTGAAAAAAATCAAACTAGGTGGGCTAAACAGACCTCCCACACTAGTTTAGCTAAAAAGGGTGAAAAACCCCAAGACTGCAAAATACCGGAGCAACTGCTCAAGGGAATGCAAGGTCTAAGAGAGGGTTCACACATAAAATGATGGGAGAATAATATATATACTCATATATATATAAATAATAATGAAGAACATAGATCTAGTCTCCTCATACAAAATACAAGACAACCCGACAAGGGTTTCTTGTCAAACACTCTGCATACAAAATGGGAGATTCAGTAATTTACTGAATAACCACTACAACACTGAATTACATGAGTGTATATGGCTGGAATAATTCTGATCTACAGTAGATCCCTCAAGGGCTTCCTCCCATGAAAGGATGAACCTCTCAATCACAAGGAAACACTGCAACGGAGCCACCAAATCATGCAATGAACTCTGCCATCAAAATAACGCACTCCCTAGCAGAAAAAATGCTGGGAGGGTCTGGGAAATGTGTGTTCTGATACCACAGATCTGAAATAAGTCCTGGAGCTCTCCAAACATATCTCTCAAGTGAAGGAAACCTTCTTCCAATGAGAAAATAGTTCAGAAGTCGGGATTCCAATCCCTTCCACTGCTGCACCCAGCAACACTACACAATCTCCGACAAAGTTGTGCTGATGTAGATGGCTGAAGCTTGGCCTAAAAACCTGATGTTTAATGATGAATACAAACTCTCCCAATGAGCTACTCAAAGGAAAGAGGTGGGATTCCCTCCCGGGAACACCTAGTGCTAAACAACACTGCAACTTGCTAAGCAGCAAGTAGCAACAATTCTTGGCAGCCAAGAATAATAATTCTACAACATGATGAAAAATGTTGCCATCCTCTTCCTTATATCATAAGTGATTTTGTTTTCCCTTGGCCCCACTCACTTAGGTTTCTTCTAACCCAAGCTACCTTTCCCTCGAAAATTGTGTTTTCCAACCTAGGATTCATCCTCCACTAAAACTGCGTTGTTGACTTAGTCAAAGCAGCTTCAATTTAACCTTGTTCACACATGGAGGTGTTTTATTTGGCTAGAAAGAGTGTCCCCTTTCACAGTAAGATTATTTTATCCCTCCTTATGAGACTTATGGCCTTTTCTACCCATTTATTTGCCGACTATAGCTGTTGCTAACTCTAATGTTCCATTTAGCTTGGAAGATAAAATTTTGGAACATTACAGTCCTCCCCTCCAAAATATTTTCTTTTCATCAAGAAAATTCATAAGGAGAGAAAAATATCTCCCCTCCTCCTCATTTGGCCTCCATCAATAGCCTCCATTACTGCATCAAGATAATCTTCAAATAAACTGTCATCCAATGCTTCCTCCCAAGGGTGCAAAACCAAAGTGTCTGCATCAATCAAAGGTGGAAAATGTGAACGGAAGCATGCTAGCTGTCTCATGGCCTCCAAAAAGTAGGAGTGATGATAAACATGGTGAATGAGTGCCTCCCTCATCCTTGCAATCATCCAAATGAAGAGAGTCACCCTCCAACACGGTAACTCATGAAAAGTCTCTTCCACCTTGTGCTCCTGAAATGAAGGTGGGATGAATAAGTGAACATGATAGGCAAGAGGGCCTATCCCACACTGTCCTCCTCTCCACTCATGATAAGTGTAGAGGGTATGTTGATATTGGGCTGAAACATGATTTCCCTCCAATGCCAAGAAGAATATTGAGCCTCCAAAGACTCTTCCTCCAAGATCATGAATCATGCCAACCCAAACCATTCCATTCAAGATGAATGGCACATCATCACCACATGGAATCCAAATCAGAAAATGGCTGAAGGTTATGTGAAAGTTTGTATGATACATATGGTCTCTCTGGTGGATACTGCGCAGTTCTCCCAAATGCTGCTTGAGAATGTCATATGACAAGTGTTCCTGCAACAAGTTACAAGTTGAATATGTATATTCTCCCAACATGTGGAAGTAAGCATAAATGTATATCAGCTATACATATACAAAATAACAATACACCTACCCAATTTCATGTATAGATGGGCTACTATCATCATAAATATTGGCCCTAAAGTGACCATGAAACCCAAAAATACTCCTGCTTTTTTGTGGAGCAATGCACTGTGCAAACATGGTGAGAAAGTACAAATACTCAATAGAGTAATCAACAAGTACAGAAATGAATTCTCTACCATACATAGTGAGTGGAATGAAAGTGAGATCCTCCAATAAGTCCTCCCATGAGAATATACTCACAAAAATCTGCAAGAAGAAGGGATAGCTCCTCCCTTTGGAATATCTCATTCATAAGAACATGCTCCTATGTGACACCGCTGTAGGCCTTTGTAATAAGGCTCCATGACTTCTCCCTTTGACACTCCACATGCCACAACCATCCATCGTTATTCTGCTATGTGAGAAGATCTCCTTCCAACATGGAAATCTCTCATGATCCTTCAATGCTGAAGGGTAGCCTCCTTGCACCATGAATGTGCCTTTCTTCTCTTCGGAAATATCATGAAAAGTATGGGAAGAATTTTTCCCATACTCTCCCAAGTGCAACCATAGCAACAAAAAATTTTGTTTCTACCCCACCTCTCCCTCATACAAGCTTCCTCTAAACAAAAACACATTAGTAATACATGGAAGCATGATACGATAAAAACTAGTTCCCAAATGACCACCATAGAGTGAATCTTGGTCCCTCTCATGGAACCAGTGCAGTGCACCCTTGGCCTGCATTAGAATAAGAATTAACAAGTGCTTTACCAGCCACTTTTTTGCTGCCATAGTCATCTCATAATATGAAAACATGAAATTACAATATGGTGTCATTGGTGCACACCAAGAGACATATGGCTTCCCCCACATCTCATCAAAAAGATAGCCAACATCAATGCTACAAGTAGCTGCAAGTACATCATCATATAATATGCAAGAAGAAATATTTCTTCTTGTTACACCATGCTGCTCAAATAAAGGGAAGAAGTACAATACAAAACATGAAATGATACCTCCTCCATTATGTACTTGAGGTCTTGAGCTGAAATGGCTCAACTGGAAATTCTCCCTCACTCCCCATGAGTAGGAAGGTAGTTGTGACATCCTCTCTATCACCATCCAGGCTATGCATCTCTCCATATGCTGATATCTGTCATGTTGGATGCCCTCCCATGTGAACTCCTCCATCAACTGGAAATATGCATCAAAGTGCATAGAAGAGAAGTCCTCATGTGCTGCATGTAGCAGCCTCTCCTTGAGACTAGAAGATCTATTCAAGAAGATCCTTCCATAGGAATAGATGACCACATCATCTACCATGTATCTGTCATCTCTATCCGAGTCATCAAGAATCATGCATGCACCAAGATCCTTGGAGTACTCCACTAAAAGCCGAGACCTCCAATAAGGGTCAATCCTCCTCAGTGACAACGCTGGTGATATGGCATGTGAAGCTTCACTCATGCTGTTACCTGCTACTTTTACATCCCCCATGCCAAATTTCTCCTCAAAACTCTTCTCCTCTCCAAAATCCAAGAGTGGTGAACCCAAAGACAAGAAATCTCTCATCAACTGAAGATTAGGTGGCCTCCCAGGTGGAATGCCTCTATATAGTGAGACATCAATGTCAAGAGTAGACTGCTCATATGGTTGGGCAACCTTGCCCCTGCCCTAACTGCACAAATAAATCTTCCTCTTTCTTGCATTGGCTCCCTGAAATAGAGAAGGGTGTGTGCTCCTCATCAACTGATGTTGCTCTTCCTCCCCCTCCCCTTATTCCAGCTGCAATGTTGCACAATCATGTTGCTCACTGATTTTGCTTGGACCTCTATGTATGAGATCCTGGGGAAATTCTTACAAAGGCACAAGAATCCCTCCTGTTGGAGCATGTGCTCCTCCTTCCTCTGCACGAGGCATTGGATGTGCTCTAGATGTGACAGTGTTTTTTCCCTTTTCTTCATCAATGTGTGTGGGCAACATCTCAATCAATGGATCCCTTTGTGAAAAAGTGATCCCCATGCCCTCTTGTTCAAGAATATGAATTGGAAGTGTTGCTTCCGGCAATGTGTAATGCAAGACATCAGCTCCTCTCCTGGTTTTCTGAAATGGAGTTTCCCCCATCACATGCAAGGGTTTTATTTTCTCAATTTTTCCTTGCTCATGTGTCTTAGGAAGTTTTTCACCAAACCTATCCATCAGTGTTCTTATGAATCTTGCAAAAGAGAAAGTATTGGCATTCTTTAAGGAACAAGATTAAAAAATCCACCATGCATGAGCCTTACCTCTGAAATGCAGTGCTGCAACTCTGACAGCTTCATCTCCGAAAATATGGTGCAACTGCAAATAGGAGTTTAGCTCCTTCACCCAAGCTCCAACTGAACATGTAGGTGATCTGGAAAAAGTAGATAGAAGAA
>CM076577.1:732831716-732888322 GCA_034641835.2 Pinus albicaulis | reverse complement strand
TGGATGACCTAAGTCGTGCAACTGTTAAGAACGATAATATTTAGAAAACTGTTTTGTTGTCAGTCAAATTTCCAATCCAAAAGTTGTTCCAAGGTTAGCTAGTATGTCAGCTACCCTGTTAGGAAATCTTCCATTGTGCTTCATTCATTCATATCCCTATGAAAGAGTTGGACTAGGCAACAATACAACGATTAGAATTTATAATAATACTAATTATTATTTTTATTAAATAATAATTTCATTTATTTAATATTTTATAGATATAATTAAATTATTATTATTATATTTTTAATAAAACTATAATTTTCTTTCCATGTAATTTTTTTTTAGATATTTATTTAATTTTGTGAAAAAGAAATGTGAAATTGTTTAAAGAGTATTGGTTGAAACTCGAATCTCTCAAACAAGTTCCTTATGTCTTACATTTTTCTTAAGTTCCCTATGTATTACACTTTGCTTAAATTCCTTGTGTGAAATTTTTCATTTTAAGATGTATATTTACTATAGGTAAATATTCAAGATATGTAATAATTGCACGGTTCTAATCATACTAAACTTTAAAAATAGATTGTTTTGATAAAGTGATTTTTATTTATTTGGATTTCAGAATATTAATGTTGAATAAAGATTAATTTTATTGTTTGTCTTTTCCATACCAAATTCAAATTATATTGCAACTTCACTGAAACTCTAATGAGATGTATGTTTAATTTAGCCATAGAAACCATTTTTCTTATTCTAGATAATCTTAACAATGTGTATAGTGGGTGTTAGAATTCATTTCTCTTCTTTACCAAGGGAATTTCTCTACAACATTGAGTTTCATTATGATTAGTGAAACATGTTTAAGTTTTGTTTTTTGATTGAATATTTAAGATGAATATAAATAGATTATATTTCTAGTTATATAAACCAAATAATAAGTAAACTTATGAGATTATTTTTTTATTTATTTTGAAAATTGTAATCATATTCATCATCTAAGTACATTTTTTGTTTGTGTTCTTTTGAACAACCATCATTGTCTATCCCTAAATTATTACTTTTTGTTTATTTTCAACATTCTAATAATATTTACATATCCAACACTATTTTTTAATTATTATTATCATCTCATTCAAATATATCTAAAATTTTACTTGTCGAATATCATCTTGTTTAGTAAACCCTTATTAATAAAAATATCAGCACATATTAGAGTGGCATTAAAAATGTTATTGTTTACCCAATTTTTTAGAAAATAGTTTGAAAAAGAAAAAAATTCATATAAATATTTTACCTATTTTTTTTTTTCTAAGTGAGACTAATTTCTATTATGTATAAAGGCTATAGTACAAAACTGCACCAACGTCAGCTGTGGAAGCCTGAACGTTGGGCTTGATAGTCAAGCAAAACATGCAAAGTTTGGACTGCCCGAGACGGGAAACCAGTCCTTTCAACCAAAGCTTCTGAACCGCCCAACAATGGGAAACCGGTTTTAAGTTTGTAGTAATAAAAAAAAACACTATGTCTAAAAAACATACATTGCCTGTATAGCAAAGCAATATAACTGTAAAACAGAAGATTTCCACTAGAACAGAACTGAGGAACCTGATAAACCAAGCAGATGCTATTCATGAGTGGGTGAGGGCGATTCTTCAATAATTCTGCAGGTGAACATCTCGCCTCTGTCCACCGATTCCTCCCTGAGAGCGCGACCACCTTCTTCACGTTCAATCGCCATGCTGGTCTCGTGCCGAGGAGCCGAGGAGGCAAGGTCAACAGGAGGCGGATTAGGCCTGTTCGACGAACTGGGCGGGCCAAAATTCGGAACTTCTTCCCGGAGTGTGACCATAATGGCAGCAGTGAGGATAGCGTTGCAGGAGGTGCAGTCAAACCTTAACTCAGCACGCTGAGAGGTTTGATGGATGGATGGTCGAAGAGAACGAGGAGCAACATCAATAGCAAACCCAGTATCCATCTCAGACGCCGAAGCAGGAACAGGAGGCGGGCGCTGTTGGTTGAGCTGCCCACGACCATAACTCCGTCGGCTTCTCATGCGCTCGCGGAGGCGTGGCATGATGGTCGAATTGGAGCCAAATTGAGCAGTGCTCGTCCGACAGAGAGAGTTTAGGGTTGCGCTGGGAGGAGAAAGAGAACCAGAAGCAGAACAAAAAGGAGCTCTGGGCGAATCGACAGAGGAGGGGGCGACAATGCCGGACTGCACAGGAGAAGCAGAATTGAAAACGGACTGATTGCACCAAGGACTGTGGGAAAAATGCAAATTGGGGGCCAGCTCGATGCAGGTTCCTAACGAGCTTCGTTTCCCTGTATGCGTCTTGAGGCTGGCTTCAGAAATAGCAGAAGAACAGATCGTTTGCAGAGGGATAGGCGAGACTGGATTGTCCATCCCACCATTCAGCCCTGCACAAATGCTATGCGCGCCCAGAATGACCGCCATATCCACCATAACCAAGAGCCGAATGGGCCGATCGAGGAGAGGAGCCCTCACACAGTGCGAAGAGTAAATGCAGCGTTTAATGGTGGTACCGGGAGCCATATGGGCTGCACCGGCCATTTGCATTGGGAAGTGGCCTGTGTGCCACGTTCCCATATATCTATTAAACACCCGCAGCCGGGGATAAATATTTTACCTATTATTATTCAAGAAATTTATAATAATTTATTGTACATTAATTTAATTTATTAATTTATTGAAATTGTTAGATTCATAAAGTGTTTTTGTTTTTTTAAGTGGGGTTACATTTACACTATCATTCCAATTACACAAACCAAAGAACTCAAACCAACATCATTATCTATCTCTAAATTATTATTTTTTGTTTATTTTCAATATTCTAATCATCTTCATCATCCAACTAAATTTTTGGTTTGTGTTCTTTTTAACAAAGGTCATTATGCCCACCTTCATAGCTAATGAGAGATGCACAATTGAAATTTGTTTTCCCTAATTTTACATATTTTTATAATTCCACACTCTTTATGTTTTTATAATTGTAAAGTGAGATTAAAAAATTTATGATATACCCAAATTTTAGAAAACATTTTGAAAAATAAAAAAAATGAAATAAATGTTTTATTTTTTCCTTCATGGAATTTATCATAACTCTTTGTATATTGTATTTAATGTTATAAATATTTATTTTATATTTTTGTTTGTTCTTTTATTTTATTTATTTCATTAATTTATTGAAATTTTTAGGTTCATAAAGTATTTTTATTTTTTAAAATAAGACTATATTTACACTACTATTTTTTATAGAGAAGTTTCTCATAGATTTCATTCCTTGGCATGCAAAGCAAAATTTCATTTCCCAAAATATGATTTGAACAAATGTGCTTATCTATCATTAAATTATTTGTTATGTATGTCCAATTTAGCCATCAAAACTAATTTTCTTATTCGAAAAAACCATAACAATGTGCATATTGAGTATAAGAATTCAATGTGCTTCTTTCACAAGAGAATGCCCTTTTTGGTTGAGTATTTGGGATGAATATAAACCGATTATATTTTTATTTATATAAAACAAATTATAAATAAAATGAAGAGATTATTTTTTGTTTATTTTCATCATTTTAATCATCTTCATCATCCAATTACATGGTTGATTTCTATTCTTTTTCTTCTTTGATTAAGTTGAGACAAGAACCTTGAAGATGCCCTATTTATTCACATATCTACCACTAAAAAGTTATATATCTACAAAAATTTTAAGTTTATTTTATTTTCGAATTTTAATCACTCAATTTTTCAATATTTATATGTGTTATTAAGTTCAATATTTATGTTTTTTTAATATTAATCAACATTTATAAATATAGATTTATAAAATTGACATAGAAATTATTAATATTAATATTATTATTATTATTTAAAATTAACAATAATATTATTAAGATAAATATTGATTCATATTAACATTAATAATTTAATAATATAGATTCATATTAACTTTAATAATAAATATAAATGCTTCAAATTAATAAAAAAAATTAGTAATATTAATTTTAAATATCAATATCCCCGGATGCGGGTGGTCTCGGCGATTAATGGTGTGCAGGGGGGCAGGGGGGTTGGCGCGTGGCTCACCTCCACCGCCACCCATCCTGGCATGCACTTGGACTTAAATGCCACCGTCCGGCTCTTCAATGCGGATTCATGCGAGCTATCTCCCCGATACCAGTTCATTTTCACATCTGCGATGGCGGGTTCTGGAGATTTCTTGTATGTTCATCCCTTCAGCGCTTGTTGTTTCCCTGCTGCGGCTGAGCGCAGCTCACGCACTAGCACAGGGTCTCGTTGCGTTCTCAATTGTTGTATTGACATTCTGCCAGGCTTCCACTTCTCGAACAGTGCCTCCTGCAACCTTCATCGCACTTCATTCTCCGATTCCAGTCGACAGCAAGTTCATTTCGCTCAAACTATGCCTCGCTTACGCCCGAGAATGCGCTGCAGGCGTGGGGGTGTCATTGGGCGAGCCACAAGCAGATCCTCTCCCTCCAATTCCGCTCGTCGTATTCTTATAAATTTGGCCCTGTTCGTATACCTGCTCCGCGAAGAGGTCGTGGCAGAGGTCGGAATCGGTTTAATCCTGCTGGGCACTTTCGCCTGTCCTCCAGAGCGCATTCTCACCACGCCCGCTTTCATTTCCCCTGCAGCGTTAACAACACTTCACTCCTGGCTATGGTAACCATTGACCTTCGGGCTGCCCCCTCTGATCAGGCTCCTTCGGACCAGGTGCGCGCTGCCCCGGTGGCTTCTCGGGAGCCCATAGAGGAGGCAGAGCATCACATTCTTCAGGCGGACATTCAGCAGCATGTTTCTTCTCCAGACAAAGCAGCCAACTTGGGCTTTCAGGCAAATTCTTCGGTTCCACTTGATGGGATTCCTGCGCGCCAAGATGTTCCTGTTCCTGATGATGAGGATCCTTACCAATTCGGATGCCTCATTGTCGAGGAAGATCCACCCTCGGCTCAGTAATGTGGTTTCAGGTCTGCGCATTCGAATTTTGGTTTTTCATTTCCACGAAGGTGTTTATCTACAGTCCTATGTTTCTGCCTAATTCTGCTACTACTCTTATGGTTTCTCTTTGTTTCAAGGTCGGTCTCCCCTGTGTGGGAACTATATTCTGCTATATGTCAAGGTCCAGGCTTATGTCACAGATTATAAACCTGTCATTTTTGTTTTTTGATATGGCATGGAATTGTAAAAATCTGGCTACTATGGCCTACTCCACCGGAGTCATACTGTTCAGGTCTGCTCAATACTCTGTCATAGATGTCAATCATTTGGTAGGAACAGACAGTCTCACTGCTCCACAAAGTTTTCAGAGTCTACATCCTAAATGCTGTGATGATCAATTTCCAGTTTGTAAAGCGAGAATGCCGCATCAATGGGCTGGAACTCATGAGGCTTCAGTCTCTTTGTAACACTATTTTTGTATCAATATAGGAGTAGCCATATTCAGAAGAAAAAAAAAAATTAAATATCAATATATTTTAATTGTAATTGATATTAATATTAATAATAAATATAGATGTCAATGTTAAACATAGAAATTTATATAAAATTAAAATTTTCATTTATACATTAATCTGAACATTGTCATTAAACATCAATATAAATATTTCATTAAAGAATATGATTGATAAGTTTAGGTTTTTTTAGGTTCAATTCCATTAGAATTAAAAAAAATTGTATTTTTATATCATTTGGTTCATATAGCATTAGGTTATTTTATAACATGGAGTTTATAACATTAAGTTATTTAATATTTAAAAAAATAGTTTTCTGTTAGAATTTATATTGAACATAAAAATATTAACATGAATATTAAACATGGACATTAATAGAGACATAAAAAAATATTTATTAACATTAATAATATTGGATTTCAAACGTTAGGTTTATAAAATTCTGAGTTGTTTTTCACCATTTTAATAATTTTCTTATCAGTCATATGATTTTAATATACAATATGTATAGGTGAATTTTATTATATATGTTGATGGAAAATTGCATATTTATGCTAATTTTAACTTTATTCAACATTAATTGAAATTTTTTGGTTCATATCACATGTGTTTTCTTTTATGTTAGGTGATTTCCTTATTTGATCACGAATCTAGCTATTTGGAGTTGTCTTCCATTTGAAATTCTTGAAATTGTTTTCCTTTGGCTCCCTTTATCGGTTCTGATAAAGTTTAGCACTATTTGTAAGCAATGGAAGAATATTTTTGAAAACTCTTCTTTATTTTTGCGTTGCAATCATATATCTACAAATTAATTTGGATTTATGGTTCCTTTCCTCAATGATGAAGAAAATTATTTTGTTGTTGAATACCTTAATCAGAATGGGCACATATCTCATTTCCATTTGTGATTCATAGGTTCAATATACAAAGTAGAGTCTACTATTGGACCAATGGTATTTTTATCCTTACCAACAGAATTCTCCCATTCACGCAACTATTTTGTAGTGAATCCATTTACACATACATTTAAAAAAATTGGTCCAATATGAATTGGAGGCTGGGGGTTCTTTTCGTTATTGGAAAATTTAAGCAGCAAAAAATATGACTGGATTGTTCTCAAACATATCTATGATATATGGCAGTCTAAATTTTATGTTTACATTAGTCTTGATAGTGTTAGACGAAGGGTTGGGCTGATCTTCCGTTTGGTGGCACCTCACCCCCTCAAAATGTAGTGTTTTATAGATGTAGATTATTTTGGCTCTATCTAGACAAGAAGTATGAATATTTTCCTCGATATGGGTATACAATATACTAGTTTGATGTAATAAAAAATGAATGGGGTTTTTCATTTGTTCCAATAACTGACATATGGTGTATTTCATTAGGAATATATAAGAATTAGTTGATATTCCTTGTCAATGATGGCACCACTTCTGTATGGTCAATTGAAGAAATAAATAATTTCTAATTTGGTCACTTCTGTGTTGAATGAAAAATTGACGACTTTGAGGATAATTGGGGCTTCAGATGGAATTTGTTGGAAGAAATTTCTATAGATATAAATATCAAATGTCCTGGTTATCTCCCATTTCGAATAGTCCAGGTTGTGGTTCTTATGTACAATTGCAGTGAAGTTTCTTTCCTATTATATGAAACGATGATGGGCCTCTATTTTCCAAAAGATATTTATATTTCAACTAATCAGTAGATGAATGGGATTTGGTCTCCAACATTGCAGGACTGCAATGACTTGATTGAGTCTAGAAATGTTTTTGCAATTTCTCCCCATATGGATTCTATTGATGAGATTCCACCATTAGATATGGACATGGAGTCTTAGCCTATTAATCCTCCTAGGATTTATTATATATATTTTCATTTTATAGAATCTCTATGGTTGTGGAAAATATTTCCATTTTTTTTACATTACATACTTTTGGGTCTATCTGCTAATAATTTAAAATTACAATTCTATGGATATTTTTATGCGTCCTGCTGAAATTTCTTCTAGATGTGTATGTATCGGATGTTGGATATTTAATCGAATTTAAATTTGCTAGAAAATATTCCTTATTGTCTTGCATTTAGTTCTCTTAATTGGATTTGAATGTGTTTGAATGATATGCATTTTTCTTTGTTTTTATAATCATAATTGCTCTGATTTATTTTATACATGGTCTTTGTATTATTTTTTTCTCAATGGTTCTCAAGAAATTTTATATCTTTATTTACATTTTGGTATTTACATTTATATTTTGATGGTATATATTTCCAAATATTTAGGTATACTTCCAAGTCATATAATACTTATAGTATTTTGTTTCAGTTATATGGGTTTCCCATTATGATTCTAATATGAAACATGAAACTTTAGCCTTTCTATTTTAGAAATTTGGAAAAAGACTTTTACTTTTTAATAATTTTATATGGTTCACAAAAGACGATATACACTTTTAATGTTTTTATATGGTTGCAAAAAAAAAAACTTGTTACTTTTTCATTATTTTGTATTTATTTATATTGGATACATTATATGTTTCATGTTTATGTTTTGATAATAAATATGTTATTATTCATTGTAGACGTGTCATCTGAAGGCATAGGAAAGTTTACACGAAAACAAAATCTGTCACCAGCATCGTGTGATAGGTCTAGTGAAAGTTGTCGTTTACGGTATCAAAAAAATAACGACACAATAATTTATCATATGAGAGATACATATCATAGAATAAAAACTGAAACATAAGAATGATTTTATGATTCCTCGTAAGTATCGTACTATGGATGATATCATGGAAAGAACATTTCCAATTGATAGTTCATTGTCAGGATATGCTCCCCATCAACATAATTTTGTTCTTTGATTCTCTCTTGAAAATGTTCATAATATTTGGGAAACATCTCACAATAGAGCAACCCTCTATCAATAATGAGGATGCAAATGTTCACCCTAACCCTTCAGTGTTTGTGATTGCATCTTTTGAGCAAGGCCAAAGGTTGCAAAAGATTCATTGTGGAGGAAATGATGACATTGTGTGTCATGATTTGGATGATAGTTTAATTAGCCATTTGTTTGATAATTTGGAGCCACTTGCTAGAAAAATCAGATCTTCTAATCCCCCTTCTCAAAATAATGTTCTCACACCAAGAGAACCAGTCATCCCTGATAGCATTTCACGTGGAACAATGGAGGTAAAAAATGATATTTTGATGTTTGCTACAATAATGGTTGTTTTATTACATTCCTCTATTTAAATTTAATTTTTAACTGAAATGTTAAGGTATTTTCTTCTTTCTTTGGAATAAGATACAACTCATTTTAATAGAGGTCTAGAAATTAACTCCCCAAGTGTTCCATCTACTAATCTGAGAAGTGGATATGAAGCATGTAATAACATTCCACTGCATTATCCTCAACAATCAAATTCGAAAATTAATGTAAATGTTCAATGTATTTGATTTCATTTTTCATTTTTTGAATTTTTAGTACATTCCACATTGAATTTTATTGCATACTTTATTTTATTCAAATAGGACACAACCCATTTTAATAGAGGCATAAAAATTAACTTCATAGATGTTTCATCTACTGATGTTAGAAGTGAAGAGGGACCATCTCATAGTGTTCGTCCAGATCGTCAAACAAATGTAAATGTTGAATGCATTTGATATTTTCCTAAAATTTTCATTTGTTGTTAGTTATGCATTGTATTTTATGAGCTTCTATGGAAAAAACATGATTTCATCTTATGAGGCTGGAGAGATGGAATCCAAAACATTAAATTGTCAAACTAATGTAATTTTCAATGTATTTGATTTGTTTTCCATTTTTTAATCTTTATTGGTTGGATATCTAGTTTATACTGTATTTTACTTTGTTGGAAAAGGAAAGAACTCATTTGAATACATGGTTAGAAACTAAATACCCAAATGTTCCATCCACTGATTTTATAAGTGAAGAGAAACCATCTCATATGCTTCATCCACATCACCAAACAAATGTAAATATTGAATGGATTCGATTCTTTTTTCATTTTTTCATTTATAATTAGTTGGACATTAAGTTTTAAAATATTTTATGCTAAAGACACTTTATCATCCTCTTAGGTTCTATAAATGCAGACCATAAATTTGGAAAGGCCCTCTCATAGACCCATTCCACACGTTTCAAATTTGGGAAGGGAATCTCATGGTGCTAAAAATCAAGTACATTTTAGAAGAAATTTTACTCTTCCACATCGTTCTCCACATGGCCTAACTGATATAGATCATATTCATTTTGATTAAAACATGATTTCAGTGCAGAAAATATTTCAGGAAAAGATAGATAGGTTTTCAGTTGTCCAAATGTGCCGCATATGCCAAGAATCATATCCTTGAACCTAGGTTTTGAGAGATTATCAAGGACCTATTTGCAGACGATGTAAGAATGAAATATGTTCCCATCGTTTTTCTAGATATAATAACATGGATCCTAGTGAACAACCTCATATTTTAAGAGTTCTTACTTAATTAGAAGAAATTCTAATAGCACGCGTGAATCATATTTTGCAAGTGACACATGCTCGAAGTGGGAAATATAAGTATAGCGGTCACAAAATTAGCTTTCCTCAAGATATTTCTTCAATTGCACAAATTCTTCCCCGACATGTTGAAGATATTGACTTTCTAATTGTGAGGAGACATGGTTCTCAGTCTAAATATTATGAATTTTGTGTCAAGATATCTCCATTTATGGTTGAATTTCTTTTCAAAATTGAGCGATATCAATATTATCGAGATGTTGTAATTGACTATGATTCAATGAATGCTCTTCCTGAAAGATCAATAGATGTCTCATCCAGACTCATATTTGTTTATTGTGATATGAAGAGCCTGAGAGCAATGCAACTAATAATGAATATTTACCTGTTGAGAATTTTCCATATCATCCTTCTTCTTTTGTTGCTTGCCTACCTAATGAACGAAAATAAGTGAAAGAATTTAGAGAATTTCTTGATAATGTTGATTCTTCACATGTTCAAGAAATGGATTGGCCCAATATTGGAACCTCTCCAATGAATGGATATAATACTCGGGGGTTATTAGATACCCCATTCCCTACATTGATCCCCACTGGTGATGTTGATTGGTTGAAACCACATATTTTTAGTGTTAAACTTCATGATTATGGATTGCATCTTCTTAGATACTATGATCAGAGGTTTGGAATCCATCCTCGCTTTCAATGTTACCTATTGAACATGATAATGCGGCATCAGAGCCAGGAAACTGTTGTAGTTTTTGTGAAGAAACACTTACATAATAACTCACCGACAACAATTGAAGAGTTGTGTAACCAACTTTCTGATTTACTAGATAATAAGTTGGCTAAGCATCTTATGTGGTTTGGTTATTCTCTGAGAGGTACAAAGGCATACTGGACTAAATGTTGAGCTGAATTAACTGAAATTATTACTCATTTGGGATGTCCATATTTGTTTTTCATTTTGAGTGCAGCTGACACAAAGTAGCCAGAGTTGCATAACCTCATGCCTATAAATTCACATTCTCATTCTTTAAATGAGAATCGTATGAAAATTGAGAATGTTATACAGTACCCTCATATTGTTGCCACATTTATGCACCATAGATTCAATATATTTTGAGAGGAAGTTATCCAAAAATATCTTAAAGTGAAAGACTTCTAGTATAGGTTTGTGTTGTTGAATTTATTTTCTATTCATTGTCAATTTTATGTTATGGTTATATTTATATATTTGTAGTAACTTTATATTCCCTTTTCTTCATATATGAGCAGCAGCATAGAGGTGCAACACATATCTATGGTTTCTTATGGTTGCAAGGCACTCCTGACATGGAAATACTTGATTATTCAAATGAGTCTCATGTACAAATTGCAAAGATATTCTTTGAAAATTATGTAACTACATGGAATCCGCATGACATACATCGTCGAAACATAATGGTTCCAAGAAGACTCCATTATGACCCTTCCTTATTGAATACTAACCATATTTTCTCTTGTAATCCTCATAGTTATCATGAAGAATTGTTAAGTTGTGTCGAAAGGCACACAAAGTGTAGTGTATATTCTTGTCTATGCAAAAAGGGCAGTATTCTCACATGTCGGTACAATGCTTCATGGGATTTTTCTGAGGAGTCAAGATTTTTCATAGATGATCAAGGAAGAAAAAAATATGACCTGTCAAGAAATGATGATAGGCTTAATGTACATAACACTGGCCTTCTAAAAATGTGGTGTGAAAATGTTGATTGCCAACCAATGATTTCTTGGTATGTTATCCTAAAGTATATTACAAATTATGCATCAAAAGAAGAGAAAAGGTCTACAATTTATCATGATATGTTAACTAGAACTTCAAACTCTATTGCCTCTCAGGATCATTCTTTATGTGCTTACAAAAGGTTTCTTGTAGAAATAATTTTTGACCATGACATTGGAGCACAAGAAACATGCCATATGTCGGTTAAGCTACCTCTTGTTCTTTGTAGCTGAAAATTTGTTTCCTTAAATGTTGGAAGAAAGGTTTTTAGGAAAATATCAGGGGATGTCATGCAATGTTCATTTGAGAATACCTTTGTTCAAAATTATTAGAAGAGACCTTTTTTGATTGGACATCTATCTTTGATAGAAACAACAAGATCTTGGATATTTGATAGCAAGTGTAAACAAGATCCTTGGAAGCCTAGAGATGTTCATGCTATTTTTTAGGTTTGGCCATGATTTTATTCTATGGCTAGTGAGGGTTTAAATGAGTATGAAACTTTTTGTTGGACAAAGTTTCCGTGTACAATCCATTTCGTGACACTTCTGTGGAAATTGGTGATGCAGGAGCATGAAGCTCAATTTTTATTATTTATTTGTGTGAAATAGGGGGTGATGCTTTTTAATTATTTTATTAATTATTTATTCATTTTAATAATTTAAGAGAGATTACTGTATATATTCTTTTAATAATTAAAAGGATATGAGTGAAATAGAATTATGTAGCAAATTTAGGGAGTAGGAATTCTATGTACGGGACTTTGTTGAGTCCACACCTAGAATGAATCTAATTTAGATTTAGTTGAGATTTGTGTGGAGAGATTTTTGGAGTGGAGTAAATCCATATTTGCGTATAAATAGGAGATTTTTGTAAAGAATAAAACAGGGAAGAGAGGTGAGAAGTGAGGAATTAAGAGAGAGTGTGAATTGATTTGAGAGATGTTGTAAAGGGCCAAGAGCTGAGAGAATCTCTCCATTGTAATATGTGGTTGAAGATTTCTTTTACGTTATTAATATCTGAATTTTGTTTGAATAAGATCTCTTTTGATTTGTATATTAGACGTTGAAGTTAATGGCATTTTTATGCGACTGTTTGAGTGTTTATGAAATGGTAGAAGGATTTATTGGTTTATATGTCAGGATCTGATTTAACCCAGAATCCCTGCATCATTTGGTATCAGAGCATGTTAGATGCCTGTTTTGAATCTGCAAATTTATATATGCATAGAATATGTATGAATTTGTGGACGTGGGAATTAATGGCAAAGGAGGAAAATTTAACAATGGCATTGAATGTATTGATAGAAGCCACTTTTAACCGGTGATATCCCATGCGGAGTAGCGAACAGAGCTTGTGAGCTCATTGAAGGAAATTACAGTCTACGTTGAGATCGATCATCGATTGTTGAGGAGTATGGAAATTAAGTCACCAACCATGACCAATGAATAGAGTTTATGCAGAGAGAGGGAGCATGACCGGTCCTGAAGTAGTGTTGAAGATATTGTTAAATGAAATGTAGAGGAAAATGTTTGAAATTGAGTGCATGGCATTTGATTTAAGATTGAATGCAAAAATTGACTAATTCGTACACAGAACCAGAACTGAGCAATTCTGCTAGAAGTGTAGTAGCGTTGCATCATTTTTTTAATGCGTTGGTGATTCCCGTAAAATGATGAATGTTAGCTGACTGCTATGGAAACATACTGTCTCAAGTAAATGAGAGTGAAGTGTTTGTTGTTTGCATAAGATAACACCAAGTGTAGTGGTAATGGAGCTTGGTAAAGATGTTTACTATGCTATCAATGTTGACTCGAATGCGTTCATTACATTACCTCACAACTGGTGGTGCCAGATTTCAAGTGAATACACCAAATTTTTTAGTTGTAAATTGCTTGAAATAAAATATTTTCCAAAATGTGTTAACAGGGTAAGGTTCTTCGACATTTTGTACACAATTTCTCCATGTTTTTATAGGATCCATATTATATTAAACCAATTACTTATATCTACAAATACCATAGCGATATATGCACCATATGCATGGAGGGAAATTAGAGTAGCCGATGACATTTTTTGGAATATGTGCTCAGGAAAAGAAGGATTTTCCTTATTGTGGTAATAAAAAGGGAAGTGTGGAATTGTATTTTTTTTATTTTGCTACATCATTGTGGTAAGAAAATATGAATCGGAGTGGTGCAGCTGAATTATGAAGGGCAAAGGTCTGACTGAGCATGTTATGTGTTGAAATTTTGGGGTTTTCTTAATTGAACTTATAATTAAGTATTTTGCGGAGATGATTTATGTCAACATGCTGCAAATGCGGAGGTATAAATGAATGCAAAGTGAATGGGAAGGGAGAATGCGCAAATACTGGGTGATATAGAGAGGAACATGCATTTTTATGTGAGATGATATTTATGCATAATATGTGGGTTTTGAAATTTGCGTGAGTATCATTTGTGTGAAGGAGTATGAATGATGTACAATTATAATATGCAGTTGTATGGTGCATGAAAGTATAGGTCAGAGATGGAACAAGATCACACAAAGATCTTGAAGGTGATCTAATATGTTTTATTTTAACTCTGTTTTTTAAGATGATATTTGCAAAATACAGTTTGCAGACAAATGAAGGAAATATCAGCAAAAAAATATCACAGTTTTAAAAGTAATGTTGAAAGAGACTAGAAATAGTTTCTGAATGAAAGCAAAGTGTGGGAAGAACCTTGAAGAATTCCAACAGAAATTGGATAAGAAGGAAAGTTTTATGCAGGTGAGTTGAAGCCTAGAGAGAGCAGAGAGATGCTCAAAGAGGTTCCAGAGAATAGATTACCGGTGCTTGCCAAAGACCAAGTCTACAGGGAAGATTGGTGAGGTAAATGGCAGTAGGGAAGACTAATGTTGGAGAGGTTTTAGTACAGCTCATGATGAATGAGTGAGGAACTCATGACGATAGAGACAAATGTGACTATTGAAGGTCATTGCAAAGGTTCTGAAGAAGACCACAATAGGGGAAATGAAAAGGAAGATGCCAAGTCGACTGGCATGAGAATGAGTCAAGAGCATATTGACAGAGAGAGAGAGATGAGATAAATTTCTGTCTTGAGTTGTTAATAGAAATGTTGCGGAGTAGTAAATTAGACCAGAGATGTGGATGGAGTATGAAGGGGAAATTCACATGGCAAAAAATTCAAGTGAAGTGGGAACATAGAGTGAATGTTCAGTTTAAGGAAGACTTACTCAATTTAAAGGAAGATTTGATATGTGAGCTAGAAATTGGTCCATTACTTTCTGAAAGTAATGATGAGACAAAAGATAAATTTAGAGAGGAAATAAATCAAATGAAGGATTCAGAGCAGTAAAGAGAGATGTTGAATGAAGCATCCAGTGAGACCGCAAGGTCTATTGTTTTTATGACTAATGATTTGTGTGTGATTGCAGGCACATCACAGGATCTTGAACAAACTTTGAATTTTGTTAAGGAGAATAATTTGAATCTCAAATCTGTTCAAAATGATGCTGAGATAGAAATATCTCAGAAAGAAATGAAGACAGAGGGATCTCATGGAAATATTCAGCAGAATATTGAAGCAGAGGAAGAAGAGCCATCTGATGATTGGTCAGCAGCAAATGAAGGTATGGAAGTTGTGTAAAATTTCCAAGTTCTACTCCAATTGATATTTTTTGGTTATATAGAAGGTTAGAGCTTCAAAGACGAAAGTTGGAAAAGCAGAGAATATATACTCAGGGTGAGTTGCTAAAAGACAAAGAACAATGAGACATTCTTGAAAATGATGATATGGAGGAGGGACTAGCTGATAGTCTCAGAAAGGATTTAAATCAACATACCGATGTACTAGTGGAAGAGGAAATTTCAGAGTAGCATACTGAAATGTTGCCAGAGGAGAAAGAGGCACTGAAGCCTTATGTTTTTTATTAATAGTTGTTTTGTGAGTACAGGCTTTATTGTAAATGCTGGAGAAAATCTATTGGACCGAGAAATTGAACTAATAAGGCAGATAATGATGAAAGTATCATGGAAGTAGCCAGTAGCAGTAAAACAAATAAGAAGCAGCAAGAGGAAGACAACAGAAGGTTGTGAAAGCATAGCCAGTGGGGTAATGTAGCAAAAAGTGTGGAGACCTAGAGAAGAACAACAAACGAAAGCAGCAACAAATGGAGAATTTCAGCACAAGATATGGGATCCAGGAAGACAAAGATCCGAAACACATGATTAGGCGATCATGGTTATTTTCAACCTTGGGAGTCTGATGTAGGAGCATCAAGCTCAATTTTTATTATTTATTTGTGTGAAATAGTGGGTGAGGCTTTTTAATTATTTTATTAATTATTTATTCATTTTAATAATTTAAGAGAGAAAAATATAAAGGTGAGGATTATTGTATATATTCTTTTAATAATTAAAAGGATATGAGTGAAATAGAAATAGGTAGCAAATTTAGGGAGTAGGAATTCTATGTACGGGATTTTGTTGAGTCCACATCTAGAATGAATCTAATTTATATCTAGTTGAGATTTGTGTGGAGAGATTCTTGGAATGGATTAAATCCATATTTTTCTGTAAATAGGAGATTTTTGTAAATAAGAAAACAGGGAAGAGAGGTGAGAAGTGAGGAATTACGAGAGAGTGTGAATTGATTTGAGAGTTGTTGTAAGGGGCCAAGAGCTAAGAGAAGCTCTCCATTGTAATATGTGGCTGAAGATTTCTTTTACGTTATTAATATCTACATTTTGTTTGAATAAGCTCTCTTTTGATTTGTATATTTGACATTGAATTTAATGGAATTTTTATGTGACTGTTTGAGTGTTTATGAAATGGAAGAAAGATTTATTGGTTTATATGCAAGGATCTGATTTAACCTAGAATCCCTGCATCAATTGGCCTTTCAACTGAAATTATTATTGAAAATTGGAGGAATTTCTGATATCAAGCATGAGATGTTGATCGAAATCAATCAATTGTCGAAAATATTGAAGATGAAGAAGATGGTGATTTTTCTAACGAGGAAATGAATACTGAAGATGATTTTTAATAATGGTAGATTTTATCTCGCTTGGTTCCACCAAATAATGTGAATTTTTATGATATTCAAACCCTTGTTAGAAGGGGTTTTGATATATCATTTGACTGGAAAATTATATCTATTTCTGATGATGTGGCTAAAGAAGCTATTGATTTTATAAGGAATGGACAGTCAAGGGGTGATATTATTGACCTTTTAAATAGAAAATCTTCATATCCAAATTCATTAACAGAAAAGCAATGACTTTATTTTAAAAAAATTTTAAGGCATTTTGCTAAATATGATATTCGTGAAGGTCTTCTTATGATTGTTCAGGGCATTGTAGGAAATGGCAAATCTTTCCTTATCCATTGTATTTTTGAAGCTCTTTCTAATTTTTCAAGTAATGGAAGATTTCCTTTGCTTCTTCTTTCCCCAACAGGAATAACTTATTTTAATATACATGCAAAAACAATCCACTCGTCTCTAAAAATTCCAATTAAAGATATGAAACCACTACAGGGGAAATCACTAGTAGTATTCCAAGAATAAATAAGGCATGTTTTATATATATATTTATTGATGAAATGAGCTTTCTAGGATCATTGTTATTCATGAAAATAGATGCTCGATTACGAGAAGCATTTCCTGAGAAAAATAATTGTGCTTTTGGTGGAAGATCCATCATCCCTGTGGGTGACCTTGGATAACTACGTCCTGTGAGAGATAAGCCTTTGTATGCAGGTAATACAATAGGGAAAGTATTATGGAAAAAATTCAACATTGTTGTCCCTCTTGACACAATATTTTTCCAAAAATGGAATATTGAGAAATAATCTTGTTTTCATAGAGTCCTAAAAAGAATAAGAAATGTAGAACCTGTTCCTGAAGATTTGGAGCTTCTTATGTCGCAAGCTGATATGAGGTTGCATCCTAGAGAAAGGGATTTATTTAATACAGCAGTTCACATGTTTCAAACAAATAATTTGGTGTCCTTCCATAATAGGCATATGTTAAAATTATTAAATTATCTAATTGCACAATGTGTTGTTGAGAGTTCAAGGCATTCATAAATCTGTGGTGTTGATGATGATCAATTGGACCATAAAGTTTGTTGTGTCGTGGTCAACGTGTTATGTTGAAAAGTGATTTGTGGGTCAAATCTTGTTTGGTGAATGGTGCACTTGGTTATGTGAATGATATATTTTATATTCCTGCCTCTACTCCACCTCAGCTTCTAATGTTCACAACTGTCATTTTCGATAAGTATGTTGGTGTTCCATTTGATGCAAGCAATCCAAACATTGTACTTATGACACTAGTGATAAGAGGAAATTGAAAACAAATTCCTTTAAAGATGGCACGGGCTCTTAGAATCTGCAAGTCACAGGGATTGACTTTAGAACGAGCATCAATTGATATCGGGAATAAAGAGAAGCAAGGCCTAACCTTCATAGTAATATAAAGGGTGAAATCAATATATGGTTTATGCATTGCACTACCTTTCTCTTTTTGACGTTACGCCAAGATAGTAAATAGTGCATATGTTACGATTCAGAAGAAAGAAGAGGAGTGATTGAAGTCCATATGGCTATGAAATGCAACTATTAATACTTTTAGGTATTTATAGAATTTTTTTTAATTTATTTTATTGTTGTCTTTATTTACTTTTAATATAATAATGATTTTCATATATTAATGAGATGAATACATTCATCATATTCATAGTAATATTTCAGAAATTTGTTTACATTTTTTTTCATGTTTTTCAATTTACTTCTATTTTTTAAAGTGGTTATTGTTCTTTTGTTTACAATCAACCATTCAGTGATAAAGAACCATTTATATGAGCCAATAATTAAAAGTCAAGATCGAATATCATATCACTATGACATGCAACTAATAATATTATGACGCATTTATACAATGTTTTTTAATTTCTTTTATTGTCCTCTTTATTTACATTTTGTATAATAATGATTTTAGAATATTAATGAAATGGATACATTCATCATATCCATAGTAATATCTGAGAAATTTGTTACATCATTTTTCATGTTATTCAATTCACTTCCTTTTTTAAAGTCATTATTGGTCATTTGTTTATAATGAAACATTTGGACATATACAACCATTTATATCAGTGAATCCTTAAAAATAAATAATGAATTCCATATCCCTATGACATGAAACTAATAATATTGTGACATATATATATATACATATATATATATATATATATTGATTTCATTTATTGTCCTCTTTATTTACTTTTAATATAATATTGATTTTCATATGTTAATGAGATGAATACACTCTTCTTGTTCATAGTAATATTTGAGAAAGTTTTTACATCATTTTTCATTCATCATATTCATAGTAATATTTGAGAAGGTTGTTTACATAGTTTTTCATGTTCTTCAATTTACTTCTTATTTTTTGGTCGCTATTGTTCTTTTATTTTTACAATGAACCATTCACACATAAACAACGAGTTATAGGAGACAAACATTAAAAATAAATTTAATAATTTGTTCATATTGATATTAATATTGTGAATTCATATTATATCATGAATTAAAAAATTCCGGGCTAAATGCTATTAATATTATTATTTCCAATGATATCCAACAGTAATGAAAAATTTCTCCACTTTACCGAAAATTACCAATATCAATATTGGTAATTAGTATTTCTATTAATATATCTATTAATTAATGTTAATGATTTTATATAATAATATTAAACAAATATTGTGTCTATACATTAATATGAATATCAACATTAAACATAGATGTAAATATTTTGATTGAAGATTAGGTTCAATAAATTTCAGTTTATTTTGGTTCAATGAGAATTTATTAATATTTAACTAAAATTAATATATACATTAAAATTAATTTAAATACAAATGTGTATTTGCTAACATTATTGATATTTGGTTTTGAACATAAATTTTGCAAAATTGTGAATTACTGTCGACTATTATAATAAGGGTCATATCACTCGTTTAATTTTATGAGTCATTTTATATGTACGATTTGTATTGCTAATGAGGTTTATATTTGTAGAAATTTTTATATCATTTTGTTCATGTAGTGTTAGGTTATGTTATAGCATGAATTTTTTAAGACAAATTTTTCTAACAATAATAAAAATTGGATGTTATGTTTTATATATATCGATATATGTGTATGCATAGATTTTTTTTGTCTCTGTGTATTAATTTTGATTTTGTCATTTTTCCTTTCAAATGAATATATGGATAATAATGATGGCATCTATTACAATCAAGTGGTGGAAAATATTTCTAGAGTGATAATTTCTCTTTCGTATCTTTAAAACAAGTTCAATAGAGAACATGGCTTCCATCCTACATTTATTGTTGAGCATCTTCGTGCAATATATGAAATGAAAACGAATGTAAAATACTTGTTGCATGTGCACATGAGGGAGGCTAGGAGGAAAAAAAGAAGGAATTGGTTGGAAAGTGTTAATTATCATGATCATTATCCTATTGATTTAAATTTTGTTCCTTTTTTGTCGGTCTGGTTGTATTTTGGAAGAGGCTATTTGATAAATGAGTTTTGATTTAGTGTTTCAAGTCCATTTTTGTAGTGGAATTACTTTCCATTATTTTTATTTGGCTGCAATGATGGTGAAATTGAATATCTCTTTAATGTTAATATTATTTTTTATCCCTTAGGTTCACCAATTCCTTTGGTTTATAATATTATACCCTTAGGTTTATTACTTCTTTTTGTTTATAATATAATAATCCCTTGAGTTTATTAATCTATTGAGTTTGAAATATTAATTACTAGGGTATATTAATTTTTTATTTTTTTTATTTTAAAATATTTATTCTTATGTTTTATTAATCTCTAGTGTTTTTAATATTAATCCCTTGGCCTTATTGATCCCTTAGGTTTTTAATATTTATCCCTTGTTTTCATCAATTCCTTTGAGTTATAATATTAAACTCTTGGGTTTATTATTTCTTTTGGTTTATAATATTAATAAACCCTGGGTGTTTTTTTTTTTTTTTTTTTTTGTAAATAAGATAGGGCTATTCACATTCATATTCATATCAAACTGAGATTTACATCGGTTCTAGTGTTAGAAAAAATTACAAACTGGGAGATTGTAGCAGTAATTACAGTTGTGACTTTGGAATTTGAAGTCACCCTCTTGAATGGGAGTTTAGAGGGAGAAAAGAAGAGGGAACTTTGATCAAAATATAGGAGGATGGGTTGAGAAAAAAGGCCATTTTGCCTCCCTATAGAAGATAAACAGAGCATTCGAAGACATAAATTTAGAAATACTAGTAGTCGAGAGAGAAAGGTTTGGTAGCTTCGTCCATCAGAAAAGAATCTACGCTGATTGGACATTTAGGGGTTCTACCATCTTCAAAGCCATAATGTTGCATTCCACTAGAGGAGGGATTAGCGCCACCGGGGCTTACTTGCATTAGGAGAGAGCGGGGGACAGAAGGATTGATTCCTTCAATTTTGGTGACCAGATTAATGTGCCGAGTTGTAGTCCTGAGTTTAAGAAAAGCATAATGCAAAGAACTCTTGTCAATGAAGCGACGGTGGTGGACTTTGCTGACATACATTACAAATTTCTCTGTGAGTGAATCAATTTTTCTTTCCAAAATTTTATTGTGGTCCTGCTACTCCTGAAGAGCCATCGCGATCAATATTTTGGTCTACCCGTAGAGGTCGATGGTGCATTTGTAGAGTTTCTCCGCACCCTGGTGATGCCCAGGTTTGGGATCCGGTTGAAGGCGTCGTCAACTGCATCTGTCGAGGTGCTACAACAAATTGTCCATTCTTTAGTATTGATCTCCTCTATCTGAGCTTTCACCTCCTACTTGGTCTTTACAGCATAATCTAGCATGACATTTCTAGCTACAGTCTTTGCGTGTGTAATTGGGGGCCAAGAGGGGTTAGCCCAATGGGCACCAAAGTCGTGCCCACTATGGGCAGGGAGGGGGGGATTAACTTGGCCAGGGGCCATGAGAGTAATGAATACTGGGCGGGGGGGGGGGGGGGGGCGATCTAGGCAGGAGATGCAAGCTACAGAGGGAGGCCCGGGTGGCCAGGTGCAGAGAGGGGAAGAGATTAATTGGTGAGTAGTGCTATCAAACATAGGACCACAGAATCGGAAGGATGGAATGAAAAATCGCAGAGGATGGTGAGGTTAATATATATTGGAAGGAGAAGAGAAGGACAGGAGATGTGGTGGGAGAGAAGGACACCTGGGCTAGAGATCAATTGTGGGAAGTTAATGTGACAGTTGGGGATGTGAGCCAACAGACCGTCAAGCACTAGGCCGTAGGCTCGATCATTCGGTGGGGGAGTGGTGAGGGTGTGGCAGGTTAGGGTCATGAAAGTTGTTGGGGGGAGTGTAAATTCTGAGGATGTGGGCTATCCTTAAACCTGCAAATACATATCTTTGATGTGACTGCAATTAGTTCTGACGTCAGACAAAATGTGGGTGTCCCAATATCTTGACATGAAGAGGTTATTTTCGCTAATGCCTATGTTGGCCAGTAGATCAGCCAACTGGTTGGCTTTGTGCCTTACGGTGTGGAAAATGATACCCTTAGCCTTGTCGACATGGAGCTTTATTTTTTGGAGAATTTTGTTGATCCTCCAATTGTCAGAAACTAGGTTGATGTTTCTGCCATGATGTATCTTTTTGCACTCTTGAGTAGCGACCATGTAGTCCCCCTCGACAAGTCGGGGCTATAAGTTCTGTTCGAAGGAAATGGCGAGACCATGGACTAGGGCCTGAAACTCAACTACATTATTTGTAGTGTGTCTGAGGTTTCCATAGTATAACCATAGAATTTCGCCTGCATGACCTCTAAAGACACCGCTCAAACCTACTTTTCCCAGGTTATCTTTTGATGCCGTGTCATAATTTAACTTGATGATGTTGGGTTCAGGTGGCACCCATTTGGGGTCAGATTTCATGGAAAGTGGATAATTTTGATGCACGGGAGGGAAGTGGAGGGGCAGGTCGAGAAGTGAAAGGATGCAAAGATCTTCTTGAGATGTGGGGGATGTGGGGTTGGGAGGACAAGCGATGGAAGCAGTTTCTCTTAGAGTCTGTTTTAAGGAGTGGATTGTCTATTCTTCTTTTACTTCCTAATTTTTGAATATTTGAGCATTTATTTCCTTCCATATAGCCCAACAAATGATTTCGGGCATAATGTTCCATGCCAAATTGATGATAGGTTGATTGGAGAAGGATGTGTTCCAGTGTTCTAGAGATTTGAGAATGGAGGAGGGGTCCCTTTCATAGGAGTTAAAGACAAGGAATATCCAGTTCCAGATGTTGGAAGTGAAGTGGCATTCATTTAGCAGATGCTTTTTGGTTTCACTAATTATTTTGCAGAGCATGCATGTGGAAGGGCCAGCGAATCATTTCTTGATTAAATTCTCCCAGGTTAGAATTTTCCCTTGCATCACTAGCCAGAGAAAGAGAGTGATTCTGGGCCAGTGTTTGTGTTTCCAAAAATTACGCCATTTTCTTTCAGTGGGAGTGAGTAGGGTGGGATAAGTAACCATAGGCCTCTTTTATGTTGAATTCACCAACAACATTAGAGAACCATCTTAGCTTGTTCGGTGCCTGTTTTTTTTTTAATCTACCTTTTTTCTAGCTCTTCAACTAGATTTCTCCATTCATGAGGGTGATTTTTCCGAACCCGGTCCGGGGCATCTTGCCATCCCCTCTAACCGGTATTTTCATCATGTTTCCAAAAAATTTTGACTGGATTTTTGTTTTGTCTATCCATATTATTTTTGATTTGTTGGAATTGGTCTTGATTGAGCCGATGGGGCATTTATCCCAAGCATTATCCAACAACAAAGTTGTAACACCATTTATTATTTCCCAAAAGATGTGTTTTTGGATTGTTGTTCTATTCCCCTAGGCTTGATTCCAAACTACTGAGCCTTTGATGTTACCACTAAGCCTGATGAGAGTCTCTGGGTGGTGAGATGGGGCTTATTTATCTTTCTAGAGCTCTTCCCAAGGGTTTTTGGGGCAGGTGATCCATCTCCACCAGGTTTTGGCACCCAGTAGTTTTCCCAATAAGTCTGGATCTCTAAGTTGAAGCCTGCCTTATTTTTTCGGTCTGTAGATTTTTTCCTAGGCAACCAAGGCCCATTTTCCTTTTTTTTTCTTTTCCTTTCCATAATAAGCATCTTTGAATGGTATTAAGTTGGTTGGAGATAGATTTAGGAGAACCTATGGCGGAATATTGATATAGTGGGATGGGTTGTAGAACAAAGTTGACCAGGACTAATCTATCTCAAAGATTCAGGAATCTGAAAGTCCAATTATAAATATTTTTCCCCATTTTAGTTATCAGAGATTCCCAATTAGCTTTAGGAAGAGGTTTTTCCATTAAGGGAACACAAAGGTATTTTGAGGGGAAGGGGATCAGGTAGAAACATAGAGTTCTTGCGATGATTAATTGGATGGGCTAGGAGGTATCAAGAAAGAAGATTTTGGATTTGGTTGTGATGATAGGTGTGCCAAAGGCTTGGGAAAAGTCATCAAGAATATTCTGAAAGGTGAGGAACTCTTTTACAGTAGGAGAGTGAATGAGCAGAGTTTCGTCCACAAATTTTTGATGAGTGGAAGGGGGGGTTGAAGGATAGAGTTGTATGCGAGACATGCTACCATTGGAGGAGGTGGCCTATATGGAGGGACTAAGATCTTCTGCCATGGTGAGAAAGAGGAAGGGTGAGAGGGGGTCACCTTTCCTGATTCCTCAGGAAGGGTTGATGATGGAGGAGGGGGAACCATTGAGAAGGATGGAGAAGAAGGGTCTTGAAACCATAGACATAGTCCATTTTATGCAGTCCTTGTTAAAACTGAAGGCTGCTAATACTTTTCTGATGTATTTCTAGTGGATTTTTTCAAAGTATTTGGACATGTATAGCTAAATGAGCATGCTTGGTTTTTTCTGTTCCTTGAGAGAGTGCATGACTTCCTGTAGTAGGATAATGTTGTCCAGGATTTTTATTCCTTTCAGATATCTTGTTTACTGGGGGGAGATGAGGAGGGGAAGGATGTTTTTGATGCGATTGGATAGAGCCTTGGAATTTATTTTGTAAATAAAATTACATAAGGAAATAGGCATGAATTGGTCAGGTGAGGCAATATTTTCAGATTTGGGGATGACGGTGAAGAAAGTAGCATTGAGGGCTTTTACGACATATTTTTGGATGCAGTATTCTTCCACAAGATCATCGAGTTCCATTTTGAGTAGTGGCCAAAGGCTTTGAAGAAGTAAATAGTGAAGCCATCCGGTCTTGGGGCTTTGCCATTAGGCATGGACTAGACTACTTCTTAAACTTCGTTCATGGAAACTTTCCTTATAAGCATTTGGTTTTGTTCCTTGGTTAAGATTGTGGGGATGTTTCTGGTGATTTTTTCTATTAATTCCTCTTTGGCATGGTTGGAATCAGTGACGATGTTCCCAAAATACTCATTGAGCTCCTCTTCTATGTCCGTGTGAGTGCTAAGGATGTATCCCTGTTGATTTTTGAGGCTTATAATAATGTTGATTTTCCTGTGTTGGATCATTGAATGGTGGAAGAATGCCATATTATTTTCTCCATCCTTTAGCCAGTTGATCCTAGATTTTTTCTGCCATAAGATATCCTCTTGAGCAACCCTTTCCTCCCATATTTTTTGTAGGATTAATTCCTCTTGCTTACTTTTCACGGTCATGCCATTGTTGATGATGATCTGTTGTAGGGCTTCCATTTTGAGTTCTATCAGTTTATTTTCTGCTATGATGTCTCTGAAGGTGTTCTTGTACCAGAGTCTGAGTTCAAACTTCATGAATTTTATTTTCTACTGGAAGTTGTACATTTTGCTGCCCTGGGTGGGTTCGGGGGTGAACCACCATTCTTTCATTTTCTCTATGAATTCCGAATGCTTAATCCCAAAAGCTTCAAACTTAAAGGTTTTTCTTTTTGGACTATCCGAAAGTTGGATTCTTACAACAATGGGCCAGTGATCTGAGCCCACATGTGGGGCGATGCTGGCTTCCGTTTCAATGGAGCTGAGGTACAATTCCTTAGAAAAGAGGAATCTGTCTAGCCTGGAGGCTATCTGTCTTTCCAAATCTCTTCTGTTACTCGAGGTGAAAGGGTAGTTTTTGGTTGGGATTTATATAAGTCAGAGGGAACCAATGAGGTCTTGGAAGGCATCTAATTCTTTGTCCAATTTTCTAAGTCCTCTCTTTTCCCCAAGGTTGCTGATCATATTAAAATCACCTGCTATGAAGCTAAGATGGTGGTTGAAGGATCCAAGGTGTTTTCTTAAGCTGGTTATCTAGACCAATCTTTCAGTGACTTAGTGGGGAGAAGAAACATTGGTGATACAAATCTTATTCGTGGTGCCAGTGATTTGGAGGAATGTGGTGAGGGCGTTTTTGGGAGCTGTAGATTCACAGAGGTGAAAGTGTGAGTCCTTCCAAAAGGTGGAGAGAATACCTATAGTGCCCAATGCTGAGATGGCGACATGAATGTATTGGTTTTTGAAACAAGATTGTTGAAGAACTTGCATTGATTTTAGGTCACCTTTGGTTTCTTGAAGTAGGACGATGTCTAGTTTATCAAAGGAAATTCTGTATTTGAGAATTATTTTCTTACTAGGACTATTCAGTCCTCTAATATTTCATGATGTTCAAATCATTGCAAAATTTTAGGGGTTAGAGTGATTGCTTTTACCTTTCCTCTGTTGATGAGGAGAGCTCCCAGTTCTTGAAGGAGTTGGCTGGTAGTTTTACGGCCCCTATTCTTGTTCTATCCCTTGGGGAAGTTTTTCCCGGCACTCAGGTTGACCATTATTCCGCTTTTTTTAGCTTTTCCCTTGTTTTTTTGTTCTTGAATCTGGTGCATTCCTTCTTGTAGTAGGCAAGCCTCTTCAATTTTTTGGATGTGCTCCCTGGGAATGGCTTATATGCCATTTTTGTTCCATTATTTTTCTATTTTCTATAGATCCATTCCCATAAGGACTTGTTCAATCTCAGTTTCCTTTGGGTTGGGAGTTTTCTTATGTTCTCCATGTCTGCATCCCATTGGTATTGAGTGCTCTCTTGTGTGGTTTTGTTTTGGGCTTCCATCTCATTGTTGTTGTTTTCCATTGTGTTTTCCTGTTGTTGATTTTCTTATTTTCTTGTGCTTTGTTGTCCTGTCACCTCTTGAAATGTATGTAGGGCTTTGAACTTATTCTGTTGGGAGAACATGGGAGGGTATTTCTTTGTATATATTCTTTTGTTCTTCTTATGTTTGGTTCCTGCTCTATTGTATCCATGGTCGTTTTTTTACCCCGCTTGATCTTCTTTGGCTGGAACCTTGTTTGTGGACAGTCTCGAAAGAGATGTCCATGTTCATGGACTTTTCGGCACCGGAAAGGAGTGTGCTCACAGTCTATGGTTTGAGACCATATATCGTCCCTATAGTTTAATCTTATTTATTCTAGTAGGGCACCTGAGACATCTATGTACGCACATATTATTGTGTGGGAGATGTAGTGTCTGTTCTTGGTGCCTTATGACATTTTTATGTACTCTCTGAGTTCATATATGATTTCCTTCAACACTAATGGTGCCCAGTAGTCTGTGGGTAAGGAATAGAGCCGAATAAAAACTAGAACCCTGGTGAAATATTCTTTGTTCGAGGTGAAGTTCTCCTTCCATTATCTCATGTATATTCCTGCTGAGTTAAAGACGTATGGACCCCCTTCAAATATTCAATCCCGATCCTCTAGGAGGGTGAACACAACCATGAAGAAGCCCTTGGACCTGAGTTTTAGTTCAATATCTCAGTTGGGATTCCATTTGGCATGAATCCATCCTTTTAGTGCTCGTTCGGTAGGCCAAATTCCCATAAATATGAAAATAATCGCATATTCCTGTATATACTCCATGTAAACTGCTACATATGGGTCTTGTATATTTATTTACAGAGTTTTACTGGCTTTTCGGTTCCATGCATTTTGATTCTTTGTTCCCTCTTTTGATGTTTTCTTCTTTTCCTTCTGCTTCAGTCCCGTTTGTGGTGAGAGGGGTCTATTTTTTTTTGTAGTTTGACTGGCTGATGTATCCATTTCCTCTTTGTCCCGATTTTGTTAAGCCACTTCCATTATCAGATAAGGGTTTGGGCGTGCGAATGCTGAGTTGAAGGTGAGGCGGGTGAAGAAAGAAATGTTGTTTTTAGTGGTATGACCTGCAGTGACGTCTCGATAGGATGGAGCTAGGGGGCCTCCATCTTGCTCCATTGAAGAAGATCGGGGTGAGAACATGCAAGCCCAGCAGTAGCAGGGGCCGCGGCCACTGAGCAAGCTACGTGCGGCAACATGTATGGTGAGGGTGGCAGGCTAGGTTAGAGTGCTTACACTTCCAAGTGAAAAATCCCGAGCTAATCCCATAGGTTTATTAATCTCTCGAGTTTTAAATATGTATTCTTATGGTTTATTAATTTCTTAGGTTTTTGAGTTTAAAATATTAATTCTTAGGGTTTATTAATATCTTGTGTTTTTAATATTAATCCCTTGGCCTTATTGACTCCTTAGGTTTTTAATATTTATCCCTTTGGTTCACCATTTCATTTGGTTTATAATCTTAAAATCTTGGATTTGTTAGTTATTTTGGGTTATAATATTAATAATCCATTTAGTTTATTAATCTCTTGAGCTTAAGTTATTAATTGTTATGGTTTATCAATTTCTTAGGTTTTTGAGTTTAAAATATTAATTCTTAGGGTTTATTAATCCCTTGAGTTTTATGATTCTTTGGGTTAGTAATATTGGGCAATAAATATTAGTCATACACTTTAATATTAATGGATGGTCCAATGCCACATTATTAAAAAGATTTTCTCAATATGAAAATCAACCATGGGTGACCATTGTTAATCATCGTTAGTCGTAGTCGATCAAGGTATTCCATGGCCGAATGCCACATTGTGACAAATACTATCTCAATATGAAAATCAACCATGGCCAACCATGGTTATTTTTCATCCAACCTCGCATTGTGACAACAATTGTCTCAATGTTTAAATCAAGCATGCTCAATCATGTTTATTTTCCGGTGTATAGTATTTATCAAAAGGTTTTTATATACTTGAGGTTTATAATATTAATCTCTTAGGTTTAATATTACTCCCTTGAGTTTACAATATTAAAAAACATATGAGTTTATCAATCCTTTGTGTTTAAGATATTAATTTGTAGGCTTTATTAATCTCTTATGTTTTTAATGTTGATCCCTTCACCTCGTTGATCCCTTAGGTTTTTAATATTTATCCCGGTTCACCAATTCCTTGGGTTTATCATATTAAACTTTTGGTTTTCTTAGTTATTTCGATTTATAATATTAATAATCCCTTGGGTTTTAAAATTTCTTGAGTTAAAAGTATTAACTCTTAGGGTTTATTAAGTTCCTAGTTTTTTGAGTTTAAAATATTGATTATTTGCTTTTATTAATCTCTTTTGTTTTTAATATTGATCCCTTGGCCTTATTGATCCCTTAAGTCTTTAATATTTATCCCCGGGGTTCACCAATTCCTTTGGATTATAATATTAAACCCTTGTGCTTATTAGCTCGTTTGGTTTATAATATTAATAACCCATTTGGTTTATTAATATCTTGAGTTTGAAATATTAATTATTAGGGTTTGTTAGTTTTTTTGGTTTATAATATTGATAATACCTTCGGTTTTAAAATCTCTTGAGTTAAAAATATTAATTCATAGGGTTTATTAATTTATTAATCTCTTTTGTTTTTAAAATTGATCTCTTGGACTTATTGATCCTTTAGGCCTTTAATCTTTATCCCCTTGGTTCACCAATTCCTTTTGTTTGTAATATTAAATCCTTGTGTTTTTTAGTTCTTTTGGTTTATAATACTAATAACACCTTGGGATTATTAATCTCTTGAGTTTAAAATATTACTTCTTAGGTTTTATTAGTTTCTCGGCTTATAATATTAATACGTATGCCTTGGGTTCAAAAATTCCTTTGGTTTATAATATTAAATCATTGGGTTTATTACTTATATTAATAATCTCTTGGATTTATTAATCTCTTGAATTTAAAATATTAATTATTAGGGTTTATTAGTTTCTTAGTTTTTTTAGTTTAAAATATTTATTCTTACTGTTTATTAATTTCTTAGGTTTTTGAGTTTCAATAATTTAATTCATAGGATTTATTAATCCCTTGAGTTTTATAATTGTGAAAACAATTGTCTGAATATTTAAATCATCAACCGCATTTATTTTATGGTTTATATTATTTATCTAAGCGTTTTTATAAGCTTCAAGTTTATAATATTAAACTTTTAGGTTTAATATTATTCCCTTGGGTTTATAATATTAATAATAATGTGAGTTTAACAATCTCTTGTGTTTAAGATAGTAATTTGTAAGATTTATTAATATCTTATGTCTCTAATATTGATCCCTTTGTCTTATTGATCCTATCATTTTTTAATATTTATCGCTTGGGTTCACCAATTCATTGGGTTTATAATATTAGACCCTTGGGTTTATTAGTTCTTTTAGCTTATAATATTATTAATCCCTTGGAATTTTAAATCTCTTGAGTTTAAAATATTAATTCTTAAGGTTTATTAATTTCTTAAGGTTTTGAGTTTAAAATATTAATTGTTAGGGTTTATTAATCTCTTCACTTTAAAAAATTAATTATTAGGGTTTTTTAATTTATTAATTTATAATATTAATATTGATCCCTTGGGTTTAAAATATTTTCTTCTTATGTTTACTAATTTCTTGGGTTTATAATATTAAAAGCTTCCATTTATTTGTTCCTTAAGTTTCTAATATTAATAATTTCTTTGGTTTAACATTTAATTCATCCGTTTTTGAATCCCTTGAGTTTAAAATATTAATCCTTAACATTATAATATTTTTTTGTGTAAGTAAGCAATTGTATTAGATCAAAATAGTGTAAAAAAAGTTACAAAAAGGGCTGCCAGTACCCGAAGGTAGAAAAGCTGGACAGCCCAAAATGTCTGTAAGGACAGACATAGACACAGTTAACCAGACCTATGCAAACAAATAAACCTGAGGCTGACCGCCTTACCCAACATTACAACCATACCATACGACCAAAAGGTCAAAATTGGTTGTCCACGCAAGGATCCCCACAGTAAGGAACACTAAGCCTAACATGAGATAAAAAGTAAACAATGATAGGAAGCTATAAGCCCAAAGAAGCCAACCAGAAGGCGAAAAAAAGACCATTATATTTTAGTCCAAACCTCAGACCCACTCGGTCCGGCCATCCCTGGACCTTCAGCAATAGGGCAATCCATGACTAGACCATCAGCATTCGGACCCCAAGAACTCAGAATCACACCAACATCGCTTATAGGCACAGTGCATGGACGGTGTCGACGGATGATAGTCATTCTAGAACTGTCTGTTGAGCTCAATGGACACATTTAAAACATGACGAAGGTACAGCTCGAAGATCCTGATGAATCCCTCAAGATGCCTGGTTAACAACTTCCTCTCCTCAGTTAATGAGTAGAGAGAAACTTCCAGCTTATCCAAGCAGGGCATGTTTTTTTCCGAGGCCATCAAGTTGGCCTAAAAGACCTCTTTGACCGCCGCACCCTGGATACTGAGGGCTTTAGCTAAAATAGTTTTCATGAACCCAGCCATTTCCTGCGTGCACAGAAATTGTGTGGCCCTCGTGCTCGGGGTGCCAAGGTCAGGGACCCAATCCATCTCCTCCTCGATGTCTTTGTAATTTAAACTGGATCTGGCCTTACTTCTTTCCTGCTCGAGATCATGGATAATCATCTTTCCCTTACCAAGGACCGAATTTTGAAAAGTATCCTTAGTTGTCTTTAGATTTTTGGCTGCCTTAGAGCTTTAGAGAACGCGCTTAGCCATGGCGGAAAACACACACCGAGAGGAAGAGAGAGTGCAACTCGTTGTGGCACCAGAACACCAGAGTCTTTCTTTATCCTCGAAATGAAAATCTCTGTGAGGAGAAAAATTAGACAACACCATAATATAAGGCAGAGAGGCCCAGATTGAGAAATAATGACTAAGGGATGCTACCTTGTCCTGTCGGCCGCCATCCTTAATCCTCCATAGCTGAACATCAATCGGCCAATAATGAAATCTGATGCAACACTGGACAACCAACACAAAACTCAAGAGACTAGTCCACGTGTCCTTACCACCTTTCCCCTTATTCTGATTTTCATGATTTCCTTGATCATAACATCTTTTCCGATAATCGGCTTGGTACAAAATCCTGACTCACCACCTTCGAATAATAAAGAGCATTGAAATTCCGGTTGTATAACCCATCAGAATTATTGAATGTCAGTACTTTTAAGAATATTCTCAATCGTAGGCGCACCAGAAAGGTCACTTCTCAAAATGCCCAAACAATCATCCCTGAGGTTAGGACAGGTTATATCATTCTAGCAAGTGTTAATGGCGACATTCGAATGGTCGACAACATGGTTAGCCAAGGCGTCTGCCAAAGTGTTGGATTTCCTCCGAATTGCCTAAAAAACTACACCTTTGAGAGCATTGAGATGCAGGGCAATGAGACCAGTAGCCATAGCAAGACGCCAATGTTTGGAGACCCTTTCTGGATTCGTGCCATTCTGAATCTTCTTAGCAACTGAGATAGCCAGAAGGGAGTCCCATTCCACCACCGCAGTGCCATTTCCCAAGCGAATAAGGTTAAGCAGACCTTGCTCCAACGCGGAAAATTCAGCTTCGTTGTTTTTTGCTTCTCCGAGGGACATATAGAAGATGTGCACAATGTCACCTTTGTCATTACGGATAACTCCCCCATAACCAGCAGGACCCAGGTTGCCCCTGGAGGCACCATCGAAATTCAGGTTGAGAATACCTGGCCGAGGACACATCCAAGACTTTTGAGACTGAGGAGGAGGAGGTTGCAGAGAAGGGGAATTAAGGATCATGGCGAACCCCAAACCAAAACTAAGTAATATGCGCTTTTATTCTTCTGAAATTTTCTCCGTTTAAGTAGAATTGTAGTGGATTAGCATTGTCTCTTTCATATTCTGCATGATGGATAATCTAGTTTCCGCTTCATTCTTGGTTTCTTTTTGGAAAATTATTCTATTGCGTTCTTTCCACGCTGACCAAACAATAAACCCTAGACATAATTTCCAGAGGTTGTTGACAGCGTCGCATATAGAGAAATTAGTCCTCCAATTGATTATAGCATTATGAATGGAAGCCCTATCACGATCAGTCTGTCTAAAAATATCCTGCATCCCCATCTAAAGATAATCCGTCCAGCAATAGGAATTGAGGAGATGGTTCATATTCTCCTCCGCATTAAAGCAGAGAGGACAGCGGGAGGGACCCTGGAAGCCCTTTTTGCATACGTTTTCCCAAGTAAGGGTCTTCCTCTGCAACTGAGTCCATAAGAAAGGTTTACCTTTAGGCTAGAGAATAGTGTCCCAAACGTTTTGATGCCATTCCATATTTTCTTCAAGATGCCTCTGATCTATGTAGAGCTTAGCTTCCTTTAGGTTATAGTTACCTCCCTCCAAATTTCCCCATCGCAACTCGTCCTCCTCCAAGGAGAGTCGGATTTTGCGAGACTCCATCACTGAAAGCAGGGAGAAAGAGTGGTTGACCATCTCGTCCATATCAAAGGGAATGTTGAGGTTCCAAAGTCTCCAATGAGGGTTCTCCTCATTCACCGCGTAGTAATGAAAAACCTTGAATAAACCCTATTCCTGGTACTTTATTTTTAGGGAGAGGAATTCAAGGCATTCCAACTTGGGCAATTGTTGCCAAGCGTCCTCCCAGAAAAGGGCAGTGTTGCCATTCCTAATTTCCTAGAAACAATGATCAGAGATAATATGTCTATTAGCACTTACCAGGTTCCAGATGGGGGATCTAGCTTGGATATTTGTTAATCTGATGAGTTCCTGCTGATTCACCTCCTTAGCATATTTCGCTTTCCATAGCTTAGCCCATGGAAAAGTAGGAAATTTTATCCATCTCCACCATAGTTTAGCTCCACTGGCTTTATTCACCGTTTCCGGGTCACACAGATCGAGGCCTCCTAGGATTTTGGGCTTGCAAAGCTTCTCCCAAGCCACAAAATCCCATTTCTGTTTAATTGCTCTACCGGACCAAAGGAAGGTTCTATGAATATTTCTGATCTTTTGAAGAACTCCTTTGGGTGCCAGTAGAATGGAGAGCATCAATTGAAGAATGGCTTGCAGAAGATACTTGGTCATCGTTAGACGACCAGCAAAGTTCAGGACTCTGTAGTGTTTCCCAATGAAGCTTTTGCCAAGGTTTATCAGTAAGAGGGATACCCAGGTATTTGGAGGGAAGGCATTTCCGGCTAAACCCCAATATAGCAGTGAGATGTCTTTGGATAGCCATGGGGGTATTGAAAAAGAAAATGGAAGACTTATCATGGTTAAGGTCCATACTCGAGGCTAAACAGAACAGATCCAGAATGGCTTTAAACCCTCAAGCTTCCTTGACTGTGCGAGTACCGTGAAGCATGGTATCATCAAAAAATTGTTGATGGGTAGTGGGAGGGTAATTAGATATGGGTTGGAGACCTTTAATAGACTTTCTGGCTTGAGCCACTTTGATAATCCTACTTAGGATTTCCATCACAATGACAAACAGAAAGGGGGAAATGGGATCACCTTGGTGGATACCGCACGAGGGGTTGAAGGGGAAGGAGGGTGCCCCATTGAGTAGGACGGAGAAGTTAGGAGTTTTGACTAAGGCTAAGATCCATTGGATCCAACATTTATCAAAGCCAAAAGCTGTCAGAATGTCCTCAATAAAATCCCAACTTACCTTATCATAGGCCTTGGAAATATCCAGTGAAATGATCATTCCGGATTTTTTCTGAGCTTTGAGCATATGAATCATTTCCTGAGCCAGTAACACATTGTCCAGGATTTTCCTTCCATTGACATAACCATACTATTCCTCAGAGATAATACAGGGAAGAATGGGTTTCAATCTATTATCCAGTACTTTCGAGATTATCTTGTATAGCACGTTGCAAAGAGCTATGGTCAGAATTTAGAAGGGGTGTTGGCCGCTTCTTCCTTCGGAATTAGGGAAATAAAAGTAGCATTAAGGGACCTTAGGATGGCCTTATATTGACGTGAATCCTCCACCACTTCCCAAACATCGTGCTGAAAAATTTCCCAACAAGCCTTGAAAAAATCTATGGTGAAGCAGTCCGGGCCAAGGGCCTTTCCATTAGGCATATATTTCACGGCCTCTTCCACTTCTGCCAAGGTAACCGGGCAGTTTAGGGATATATTCCAATCCTCAGTGATGAGTTGGGGAATAGAGTGTAGGACCTCCTTTCTAGCCATCAATCTATCAATCACAAGTTCAGTGGCTATATGGCTAAATTGCTCGACTAGGAGAGAAGATATGTCCTTATGAGAGATGAGAGTGTTGCCATGCTCATCCATTAAGCTGGTGATTTTGTTCACACATCTATAGTCCACTGCAGAGCGATGAAAAAATTGAGTGTTCTTTTCCCCTTCCTTTAGCCACTGGTTGCGCGATTTCTGCTTCCATAATATTTCCTCCTCCTGGCATTGTTGATTTCATTTTTGCATGAGGGTTTATTCCTTGATGATGGTTTCTTGGTGTATGATTCCATTAAGCCAATCAGTGTGGATTAGGGTTAATTGATCCTCAAGGTCTTTCTTATCTTTGAAGATGTTGCCAACAAATTCTTGGTTCCAGGTTTTAATATGGGCTTTGATTTTCCTGAGCTTAGCTTGCAGTTTGTACATTTTAGTGCCCCGAGTGTCACTCAGCTCCTGCCACCATAGTTTTATATTCTTCAAGAAGTCATGATGAGTTAGCCAGAATCTTTCGAATCTGAAAGGTCTGTTCTTGGGGATCCCAAGGACAACAGCGTCAAGAGTAACCAGCTAGTGATCAGAGCCCCCATTTCTGATTCAACAGTCACCCCCTCTAATAGGATGGAGTCAGCGATGAGGAATTGATCAAGTTTGGAGGCTATTTGTCTGTCACCCCCCCGCTTGTTGTTCCAGGTGAACAACCCAGACTTGGGGAGGATATCCACTAAGCAGGATTCATGAATGAAAAAATTGAAGGCTTCAACATCCCTGTGCAGAGTTCTAATGCCTCCCTTATTTTCAGCCAGAGTTGTAATCATGTTGAACTCGCCACCATATATTTCTTTGGCAGAAGGATGTCTTTGATGCAACTTTGATAAGTTATTTAACAGCTTCAGTTTTTCTTCCAATTTTTGGGGACTATAGACATTAGTGCAAAGAAACGTGCTGGCTTCCGCTATTATCTGTACCTCCAAGGAAATGTACGATCTGTTGGCTTCAGCACTGATAAGATTTATGGATTGAGGATTCCAGAAGGAGGCTAGACCTCCCATTTCACCAAAACCTTAAACTTCCATGTATTGCATTCTTTTGCCAATTTTTTTGCAGACGCCCTCAATATTTGTACTGGAAAATTTGGTTTCCTATAAGAATATCATATCTGGGTTTTCCTTTTTAATCTTCTTTTTCAATAGTCTTTGTTTCCGTTGGCTATCGAACCCTCTTCTATTCCATGAGAGAATCTTCATAATTAACAGAATTAGGAGGTGAACGTAAAAGCCTCAAGGGTATTCATCTTACCTGAGTTGAGGAGAAGCTCACCAAGCTCAAAGAGGGATTCCTTGTTCATTATGCATCCTCTTTTTTTCCTATGTTTTGCATTGTTGCTTGAGAGGTGCAAACTTTGAGCATTGACTCCTAGGCTTTTGGTAGCTCCATGACTTCTTTTTAATCCATGTAGTTCCACATCCTGTCTTGAGAGGAATAGGTAGTTTATCCTATCTATTTCTTCTTCAGGGAAATGTTCCATTCCTTTCTGATTCCATTGTTCCACCATGGTATTCAAATCCATTTCTTCCTTCTCAAGTATATCACTCAGCTCCATATCCTCTGTTCCCATCTCACTGGATACCATTTATGTGTCTCCTTCTAGGTCTGTGGTGAGAATGGTACCTTGTTCACTTGTTTTGTGACATTCTGTTTGCAGAGCTATGATAGTCTGTGTCGGCTTGGTTAAAATGTGTTACTGTTGGTTAGATATTGGCAGGGACTCCGAAGCAATGACCTCCTCTGTCAGGATCTCAAAGGCATTTCTCGTGGCCCTAAAAGAAAGGCCTCCTTTCAGTAGGGCTTTCCTATTTGTTCTCTATTTGCGAATGGGACGAGTGAAGCCATCTTGATTCCTCAATGGAGCTTATTTGGGTTTCTCAGCTATTTTGTTTAAAGGACATTCTCTAAACAAATGGCCATGTTCATGACACTTCCGACAGCAGAAGGGAATTTCTTCATAATCAATGGCTTGAAAAAACTGCTCATCCCTGAATTCTAACCATAACCCCTCATGTAACGCACCAGATACATCCATTTCAACACATACGCTGGCACAGGAGGTATAAATTTTTTTCAAAGTGGCCTCAAAGGCTTGGATGAAGGTTCCAAATGTGTTGCCAATATTTTCCAAGGCCACAGGCCACTAGTAATCAATAGGAAGAGAAAAGAGTCGAATCCACACTGGGACATGTGTGAAGGTTTCAAGCTCCAAAGCAAAGTTCAGCTTCCATGGTCTCATATAGAGACCAGCCGAGGCATAAAAGTAAGGGCCACCATCAAGGACACGGTCTCTATCTTCCAGGTTTGCAAACACAACTGTGAAAAACTCTTTCGCCCCTAGATGTAGCTTAACATCTCCTTTTGGCTTCCACTATTAATGGATCCAGAGGCATAACGCTTTCTTTGTAGGCCAGAATCCCATGAATTTGTAGATGACAGCATGGATTCACATGTGGTCATGATAGTCCTGTAGCTCTGGGTCAGAGATGATGACTTTGAGACTGTCTTTGGCTTTGGGCTTGTAGTGCCCCTCATCTTACAGTTTCCAACCGTTAGCGGCAGAACCCCCCAACGTGGCCTCCTAGTGGGCTTGTTCCTTGCTACCCTCAGAACCCTTGTCTTTTCCTCCTGTTTCCAAGGTTTTTTTCTCGGGAGTGGTGTCCTTTTTGTCTTTTCCTTCTGAAATCTTGATTCCGTTTGTCCGTTTCTACTGGTGGGTTTCTTTGGTGTTTCCTGCTGCCTTCTTCTTGCCTTTGGACTCTTCTTTCTCCAGACTGGCAGACCCAGAGATCTGCACACCTTCTAGAGGCCCTTTCCCTTTTTCCATTGTAATATGTTTGAAAGATGGGCCGCCTGGACCCTTGCACGGTGCATTTGCTAGGCCAGGGCCAATCCCCGCTGACGAAGATCCGCAAACAGGGCTCTGCCCTCCTCGAGATTGCAGAAGAAAACCTAGCCTATTGCAGAACCTAATCTCCCACCCGTTCTGCGTCGTTGCTTACTTCAACTTCCAATGCAAAAATCGCCAGACGACGATCTTAACTTTATAATATTAATAATTCCTTTGGTTTAACATTTAATGCATTCGGTTTTTTAATCCCTTGAGTTTAAAATATTAATGTTGTTTTCATGGATTTATTTATTTATCTAAGGGTTTTATACTTAACCATTTTTTATACTTAAAGGTTTATAATACTAATATCTTATGTTTAATATTGTTCCGTTAGGTTTGTAAATCCTTGGTTTCTTAGTATTAATCCCTTGGGTTTATTATTTCTTTTGGTTTATAATATCAATCCATTGAGTTTATTGATCCTTCACTTTATTAATTCATTAGATTTGTATTATTAAAAATCCCTAAAGTTGGTTGTTCCATTCTGTTTATAATATTAATATTCATGTGATTGTATAATTCATTTTTATTTACAATATTAGTTCCTAGGCTTTATTAATATCTTCTCTTGTTAATATGGATCCCTTGGGGTTCTTGATCTCGTAGGTTTTTAATATCTTTTCCTTGGGTTTTCCAATTTCTTCTATTTATAATAATAGACCCTTGAGTTTATTAGTTATTTTGGCTTATAATATTAATAATCTCTTGGGATTTTGGTAAGATATATATACTTATTATAAATAGTAATAAAATACTATTATTATGTTATATTTGAATTTTAGTATAGAAAAAATAATATATATATATATATATATATATATATATAAAAGTTTAATATATAATATGAATATGGTTAATATAATTAATATATAAAATATATTGATAATTATATTCATAAATATATGATGATTATTTTTGGTAAAATACATATGGTGAGTGGTAGATATAGGCCTATTAGTGTATATCAACCATGGTGTGGTCGTAAATTTATTTTAGTAAATCTATTTTATATACACTTATAGGCTCATATTGACCACATTGGTAAATGTGATTGTGCTAATTATTGTTCCAATTACAACTCCACCCTACTATTCTATTCTGTATGACCTACTATTCTGTATGATTTACCTACTATTCTCTATGATTTAGTGGTAGCTTTATCATTATTATTTGAATTCATTCACTGAGTTAATTTTAGCTTATATTTTACTTCTCTGGTTGCAGAAATTGAAAAAGAACAGATGCCGATATCGTGCTTCCAATGATCATGAAGATAAATCTAACACTGAATTACATGTTATAAGGCGTGACCCCGCGGAATTTCCATCCAATATGGTCACGAAGGAACCAGAGGCCGAGTCTGGAAAAGTTTACGTCCACGTAAAGAGCAAGAAGAGGAGATGCTACCGATCGTCAGAGCTTGGCAAAAAGGGTAAAAATACACCAATAGCACTAATGATTTACTCTTCCAACAACTAATTATCCATAGTAACTTATCTCTGTTATATCCCGTTAAATGCAGGTTAGAAGGAAGAAAATCAACGACCATATGGATATTTTACAAAACCTTGTTCCAGGATGCAACAAGGTATAATCTGCTTTCTTGTCATCAATTAGAACTGTAAAATAGGGTTCATAAACAGATCAATCAGCGAGAGCCTTAGATCCTTAAAGTTAATGACAAGTTATATTTATTTTTTGAAACTTGTCTGATTTGTCGTATGTGTGTAATAATAATTCCATATTGATTGTAGCCTTGAGAATTGGGTGATTCATTAAGTCCTTCACCCACCAAACCCTTTGTCAACTGAAACAGCCCTTAGGATCACATGGTAAGGGTTTGCTCCAGATTCCCTACTAAGTCCTCTGTGACTTCACCTCAGGCTTTGGACGCTCAAGTCACTGACCACCCGTTTAAAAATATATGTCGATTGGGATCGTTCTTGTAGTTTATCTTATTGGTTTTTTTAATTAAAATAAGTAGGAAGGATAATTGGTTAAAATCTAATTAGTGAAGTTTTGAAACGACAACAGATCCTATGATTGCCCACGGTATTGTGCAGCACCGAATGCATGGAACATTTGTTTAACGATGTTAGGCGAGGTGACAACAGGAGCGTCAGGGAATGGTATCCTTCCCCGGATCAACGAAAGAGAGTCTTTTTGCTGCTAGACGCATCTGAATAGCATATCATATCGGCTAATAGATCTTAAAACATAGTTTAAAAAGGCGAAACAATTCGTATTCTACACAGATTGTTAGATAGTAAGTCAAAGATGTACTTGGGCTCAAGGACTTCTCCTTTTCACATGTAAAATAGAGAGGTTAGAAGCTACAGATGGTAGTTGGCCAGAACATTTGTGTTTCAGCTGAGTAATGGTTGAAAACATAGTTTACAAGGCCATTCAACGATTTGGTTGCTACACAGATTGTTAAATTGTCAGTCAAAAATGTACTTGGGCTCAAAGACTTGTCCTTTTCACATGTAAAATAGAGAGCTGACAAGCAATTGATGGTAGTTGGCCAGAATACTTCTCCTTCATCCGAGTAATGGTTGAAAACTTTGCATAAGTGTGAGTCATTGTAAAATAAACATTCGCATATGGATTATTGCATTTAGTCTTCAGAGCGCCAGAGATTCGTAAAGATTTTTGTGCCAAAAAAAACAAAATTATCTTAACTTTTCTTTATCGTCACGTGGCAATAACTTTCGTTTTCATTCTACATCGATTGAAATAAAGATTCCAGCTTATGCCAACCTTTCATTCTATTTGGAAAAGTGTTTTACTTTGGATTCATGGGCCAGGTTTGATACAAATAAAATACAAATTATTAAATCTTTTTGTGAGTTTTTACAATAATTTTAGAAAGTTTTGAAATAGGATTTACATTCTTTTCACCTAGATATAACTTATTATTTTAATGAATTTATTATTTATTAAAAATAACACATATTATAAAATTTTCAAAGTTTTTATTTTTAATAATTTGTAACCTGTTTTAACATTTTTAATTTAGACTTTTTAATAATGTACTACAGTTGAATATTTTATAACCATTTATAATGATGAACCACACTGGTTGGTTCGAAACACGTCGACCTCGTTCTTTTGCATGTGATTACTACCGAAAGAATTTCTACAAAAAAATATATATCTCATTAATGTAATTATATATATATTAATAAATTATATTAATGTGGCTGATATGTGTAGATTGTTGTTATTTTAAGGTGGTTGAAATATAGATTGCTCTTATTTGAAGGTGAAAAATAATATTGATTTGCATCTATCAATTAGATTTGTTAATTTAGTCATTTTCTAATGTAATTGTGCTAGTTGGTGGTAAACATGTATAGGGAGAAATAATAGATGATGGTTGACTACATTTGACTATGGCTAAATATGTGCTAAATATGTTCAAGTTACAATTACTGTTTCTTATGGTCAATATACAATTCAATATGGATGATGATGGTTGCCCATAATTAATTATAGTTGAATATGATAGATTATAATTGAGAATGGTCCATCATGGTTGTTCATGTTTGGTCATGGTAAATCATAGTTTTCTATCATAGATTATGGTGTTCCATGTTCACAATGGATGGCCATGATTGGTCATGTTAGACCATGGTGACCTTGTTGAGCATGTTTGAACATTAAAATATGGTTGAGCATGATTGACCAAGCTTAGCCATGTTGATGTATTGCACGTCCATATTTACACACTAAAAAATAAAATGTTACTTCTACCTTTGTTAACATATTTATTTATTATTTTTAATATTATCTATTTTTATGTGTGGTTTTGATTGTCAACATGGATATAAGGACCCTCTTGCTAATTATATTTTTCTAACTGAAAAGTGCAATATATATATTTCAGAAAAGGAATGAAGCCCTTATCCTTGGGCTCTAGAACACTTACGAAAACTTTTACTAACCACAATTCCTCCATCATCATCTCGCATGGTTCAGTTGCAACATATATATGTTGATGCTTTTCGACCCCCTTCTCGAACCACACTTGGAGATCATATTGTGTGGGTTATTTTTCTATGTTCCATGCATGAAAATCACCGTTATACCCACAAATATAATGCAGTTACAGATTGATGGCTTAGACAGTCTAAGGAATTTGAATGACCTTGCTCGCTCGATCCATCAAAGCAATTGGATGGACAACACTCCTAGGCTTATTATTTCACATTATGCTTGTTCTTTGCGGTCATAGAAGTTCGAATGATATTGCTCGCTCGATCCCTCAAAGCTATTGGATTGACTACACTCCTAGGCTTATTATTTGACATTATGCTCGTTCTTTGCAGTCATAGAAGTTATCGACGATGGATTAAGATTTAAGATTTATTATTTTGATTTTCAGGTGACAAATGGAACTTATGTGTCCAAGAGTGTTTATTTTTCATCCCACCCTATGGAAATTCCTAGAGATACAAGAAACATGTAAGAAATTATTCAGAGTCCTTTTTTTTATTATGTTGTTGAGGGTTTACTAGATTTGAACTTAAAATTTTAATTTTTTTTATGAAGTGCATGGAAGAGAAGTTTGGATAACGACTTATTTTTGGTTTGCAAGATGTGAGGACCCCGAGTTGGCACCAAGGCCAAACGACACCCATGACGACCCACAAGCACTTGGATGGAGTAACTATTTCCATATACGCGTTCTTATGTGTGATTTTGATTGTCAACAAGGATATAGGGACAATCTTGCTACAATTATTTTTCAAACTTAAAATGGTAATATATATATATTTGAGAAAAGGAATGAAACTCAAGACCTTAACTTTGGGTTCAGCAACACTTAATAAAACATTAACTATCCACAGTTACTCCATTATGATGTTGCATAGTTTACTCTCAAGATATATATGTTGATTTTTTTCGACGCCCTTCTCGAACCACACTTGGAGATTCATATTGTGTGGGTCATTTTTCAATGTGCCATGCATGAAAATCATCGTTTTGACCCATCAATGTGATGGAGTCACAAATTAGTGGCTTAGATAGTCCAAGGAATTTTAATGGTCTTGGTGGCTCGATCCCTTGAAACTATTAGGTTGACTATGATCCTGGGCATGTTATTTGACAGTATTCTTGTTCTTTGTAGTCAGATAAGTTCTCCACGATGGAATAAGATTCAAGCTCTGATATTGTGATCCTCTGGTGATAGATGACACTTATGTTCCAACAATGTGTTTATTTTTCATTCCACCCTATGGAAATTCTTAGAGATACAACCAACATGAAAGAAATTGTTCATAGCCCTTCTGTTAACTATGTTGTCGAGGTTTTACCAAATTTGAACTTCAAATTCTAATTTTTTTATGAGGTGCATGGAAGAGAAGCTTGAATAATGACTTATTTGGGGTTTTCAAGTTGTCACGGCCCGAGTTGGCACCAAGGCCAATGGGCACCCATGATGACGCATGACTACTTAGAGTGGAAAAAAACTTAAATGAGGAATCGATTTGGCAAAGCGATATGGTTGGGTGGGTCACACAAGGAAGGGCGTCCACGCATGTGACAGGGAAACAACCTGATGAACAATAGTTGGGTTGCTCATCGGGCGTCGAACACAAGGAAAATGCATCATATCAAGAAAGAGAGATATTTGAGTGAACGACCAGTGGGATGTTGCGTAGGGCACATGGTAGGGAGGATGCGCACCTTGGATGTGTTCGCATGAAGGAGGGGCACCAGTGCCCTAGCGAGCGAGTTTCTTAGAGAGTGCGCAAGGCCATGGGAGGACATGAGTAGGTCAACACAAGCGAAACGTGTTGTCCACGATGGCAACAAGTGCACACATTAGGCAGGCCCACACAATGGCAAGGAACCCCGTGAATAACTTTAGGCATCGCGTGTCATAGATGAAGGGGTTCCGCATAGTGTATATGTGTATCCTACACGAGTTGGGAGGGAATCAAACCATGGAATGGGTGCCCTAACTCAACAACAAAGATAAGCCAAACGGTCAGCTCAATGTTTTGAAGGGGCGCGACTGCACCAACTAATGGGTTTCCAAAACATTATGATAGGTTAGCTCAGGGTTTTTCCCACCTATTAAGGGTTGCTCGCACAAGATGTAAGGTCAACATGAAGGTTAAAGGGGAATCAATTATTGAGATAAGACGTATATAAACGAAGAAAAGGAAGGATAGGAATCAACAAACACCGATCTAATATTTTAGAACAAGTTTGTTGGGCGAAGTTTGTGATATTGTAAGAATTTGTGAGATAGTTAATGCACAAATGCAACAATCATGCAAGAGGGTTCAGGGACATGAGCTCGCCTAGGGTTAGCTCAATAGGTCATGTAAAAATAGTTTTGTTGGGTTTCTGTGGGCAACGCAAGACATAAAGCAACCTTGTTAGGATGTAAGGAAATTATGTATTATTGGGAGTGCAACCTTAAGTGTTGCATGACATTCGTCTAAGTGTTTTGGTAGTAACTGTTTGGGTTTCAACCGAGCCTTGTTTTGTAAATTTCTGTAATATCAATTGAATTTAATAAAAGATAAGGGGTGAAATTATTTAGGATTTCCCCCTTCCACTATATATTGTTGGATTTATGATATCACACTATTAATTAAGTCTATTTTTGCTACCATATAGCATAACTATTGAATTTTAATGAAGTAATTGAATAGCTAAATTGAACTTGAAAAATTGGCAAAGTAAGAAGTGTTGAGAAGTAAACATAGTTTGTGTTAGAATAACCATAAACCTAAAATGAAATATCGTTGATGCCACATAGCTCCCATGGTGGACTAAAGGAAGCCACAACGTGGGGCCATGAAACATGGTATCAGGTCCTACTTTGCAAAGCTAGGTGATTTTGTGAAGCCTCGTTTAGCAGGGGTAGAGACAAACCGAGGTCAAAGGCAAGTTGAACAAAGTACGACAACATGATGTAAAATTTTTTGGGGAATAGTTATATAAACCCTACAGAGGCTAGATTTGTGGGAAGCTAGAAGGCAATGACAATATGAGGAACTTGTGCAAGTCTTAGAACACTTGAACTACAATAAAGTCAAGATACTGGAATTGTGAAAGGATTTCAATGATTTCTATGAGAATTTTGTTTCACTTGAAGAAAAACTATGACAAGGAAATCGTAGTCTCCAAGAGGCCATTGACGAATGATCTTGCATAAGGGAGAAACAAGCCAAGTTCCAGGGCGAAGTTGAAGAGCTTGAAGAAAGGATCAAGAGGTACCTTCTTGATCACAAAGTTGATCGTATAGCCATAGAGGAGCATGCTATTTAACAATGGAACTTGGTTTAGAAATATGAAGAATGAAGGGAAAGTGATTGTAGCTCTCCAAGTTGAGGGAGTTGATGGTTGTCGAATGGGTGTGATAGGGAAACAAATAAATAAATATGATTCTAGTGGAATAAAGTCCACTCAAGCTGAATGAGGTTCGATTTTCTCAAGTATGCTGAAACAAGTAGTAATGTATCTCAAGAGGACATTCATATCGAAAAATGAGTCAAGAGGCAGTTCGATTGAGGAAACGATGAAGAAGGTCAGAGAAGTGAGGAGTAAAACGAGACCCTCATCACATACAAGTGCGTTGGGATTAAATTTTGTGCAGTTGATTGTATGTTGAAGGAGGTTTGTTTCATTCATTGATACATGAGCTACAAAGAATTTTCTTGGCAAGAAGGAAGTGAAGTCCTTGAAACTGAAAACCGAAATGGAAAGGGAGTCAAGTGCTCTGAAAGTTATTAACTCGGGAATGAAGGCTATGGAAATTATTCTAAGGGATGCACAAGTGAAGGTTGGTTCATGCTTCAGAAAGATGTATCTAAGGGTTTTCAATATGGATGGTCATGCTAAGGTGTTGGAAAAGAATTTCTTGGTAGAATCTCAAGCCATAGCAATGATGGACTGAGACATACTCTTGATTCTAGTTGATGGAAATATCATGACCCTGCCAATGAAAAGGAAGAGCCAACTGGTGTATCTCCCAAGGATTAATTTAAATATTTTATATGAGAAGGACCCAAAGAAGCATTAACCTATGGAAGAACAAGAAATTGCAAGATTATCTCAAGTAATGAAGGAGAATAAGTTGATGGGCTTTGTTGCAAAATCCATGAAGAATAAGTGGGATGACGGTGGAGGAATGACTCTGGGATGAAGGTGGAGGAATGACTCTTCCCATTGTCAAAAAGGAAGAAATTACTTCTACCATAAGTCTTCACCAAAATAATGTTGAAGAGGGAGGAGGCCCAAGTACTTCTTCCAAGACATGAAGGAAGTAATGAAGTATCTGACAAACATAGTGGCATTTTGCAGATATGCTATGGGCATCTATGGTTTCCAGTTGACCGAAGAGAGACATGCTAAGGTAGGATGAACGAAGGAAGAAGTTGATGGTGTGCAAAAGTGCTTGAGGACACAACATCAATCTAATACATGGGTGGTCGAGAGTGAGGTAGTCAACTTCCTGACGTTTTCCATGTCCTACAACCTTTTGATATGGGTGAGTGTAGTTCATTGTCGAAGTAACATAAGTTGCAACACCACAAGAAAGGGGCCTTGAAGGGGGAGGCCTCACAACATGAAGAAGTTGTTCTTGGAGGAGCATCGCATGGGAAGAAATACTGAAGGGAAATATGTGGAAAGTGCTACACAAACAACTGACAAAGGAATAACGAGGTGTTCTCTTGTGGGTTGAATGCAATTTTTCACTAATCACCCAAGTAGTTTGAGTCATGAGGCCAGCAAGTGCACTAAAATGTGTTGGATTTGAGTTGAATTATGGCATCAGAAGTTCAGATGGTGGCATATGGTGGGTTGGCACAATGTGAATTGAAATTAATACATTGTGGCCAAGTTGGAGGGGACAACCTTCCATGAGATGGGGCAGTTTAATGGATTGAAACAACTTGTGGCTAATTATCGTAACATTTAGAAGTATTTCCTACATTATTTCATGATACTTGATGAAGTTTTGTGTGAAGAAGGCATATATTTAATGCAACAAGGATGAAGGTGTTGATGGATGGTTCTTCCTAAGACATTAGACGTAGTGGCACTTTGTGATAGTATAAAATTGGCATTGAAGTTACTTAAGTTGATATGTTGTCGAGGAATAAAACCTTTGGTAAAGTGGGAGAGGATGTCAGGGACTTTAGTTGGCACTAAGGCCAACGGGTGCCCATGGCGACCCACCACCAGTAGGAGTGGAAAAAAACTAAAATAAGGAACAAAGTTGACAAAGTGATATGGTGTGTGGGGTCGCACAACAAAGGGCTCCAACCCATGTCACAAGGAAGCGACTTGGTGAACGACAATTAGATGGGTCGTGTGCCCTAGGCATGCCCACAGGAGGACAGGGCGTTGGGTGACCAGCACAAGGATAATGTTCCATATTAAGAGATCGAGCTAACCAAGTGCATGGGTTGGAAATATATAGAACTACTTTTAAGAAATTTCATTGAGGACACTAGAGGGAGAAGCCATGCCTTGGGAACACATGCACAAATGGAGGTTGCCTGGGTGCTAGCAGACGAGTTGCTTAGTGCGCATAGAAGGTGACATATGGGCATGAGTATGCCGAAACAAGAAACATTTGTTGTGCATAGTGGCGACAAGTGCCCACCTTAGGCGAGCATACACGATGGCAGAGTGGCGCACAATGGCTTGAGGAGTCGTGACTCCAGCGCATCTAAGCAGTCAAGGTCACCTAGGATGGCACCTTGCCTAGACCACACCAACCCTTAGCTGAATAGATTTTTTACCATGTCCCTTCCCCCTAGCACAAGGCACAACCACCCCGTGAGGTTTGATCTTCATCGCCTTGCTCAGGAAGCCCATCCTGAACCAGTTGTGGTAGAGAAATTTGAGAGTTACAATTTTAATAAATTTAAGAATAATGTACATCTATAATTATTATTTTAAATATTTGTTTGAAAATTTTCAATGATTTTCTTTCTTAGGATTTTTGAAAAGAATTAAATAAGAATTTTCGTTAGAAAACTGCAACTTTATAGTTTATTTTATGCTATTACAAATTATTACTTTATAGTTTCCTCCTATGTCCATTGATTTCTATCGTAATAGTAGGTTTATTAAGCACAGATTCATCTTGATGGTGCAATACTATATAAAAAAACTCATAATTGGATTTAATATGTAGTAATTATTGTTAACGTTGGAACTCCACCATACTATTTTCCATAATTTAATGGGAGAGCTTTATGATTAATATTTGAATTCATTCACTGAGTCGATTTTAGCTGATACTTTACTTCTCTGGTTGCAGAAATTGAAAAAGGACAGATGCCAGTCTTGTGGTTCCAATGATCATGAAGAGAAATCTAACACTGAATCACATGTTGTAACGTGTGACCCCGCGGAATTTCCATCCAGTATTGTCACGAAGAAACGGAGAAACCAGAGGCCGAGACTGGAAAATATTAGATCCACGGAAGAGAAAGAAGAGGAGAGTCTAACGATCCTCATAGCTGGAAGAGAGTGTAAGAATACACAAATACCACTAATTATTTACTCTTCCAACAACTAATTATGCAGAGTAACTTATCTCCGTTATATCCCCGTCCAATGAAGGTTAGAAAGAAGAAAATTAGCGATCGTATGGATATTTTACAAAACCTTGTTCCAGGCTGCAACAAGGTATAATCTTCTTTCTTGTCATCATTGTTCATAAACAGATCAATCAACGAGAGCCTTGGATCCTTAAAGATAATGACAGGTAACTTGTCCAATTTCTTTTTTGAAACTTTCCCTTTCTTTGATAGGCTAACGAGCCTAAAATTATTTATTTTATTTTCTCCTGGTTAATTTAATAGCTCACATCTGGATGTCTAATCAATGATTAATATGATTTCGACCATTGAAATAGACAATTTTATGGTGTGTGTGATAGCAAGTTACAAACAAGGTACTTTCGTTGGAAGAAATGATCAACTATGTGCAGTCCTTGCAAATCCAAGTGGAGGTAAAAAAAATACCAGATAAAACTGCTTAGAATAAAGCAATAGAACAATATTTCATTTACTTTCTTGACTATAGTAATACATAGAAAGTTTTCTTATGCAGATCCTTTGAATGAAGCTCTCCTGTGTGAATTCACCTCACGCTTTGGAGGATAAAGTCACTGACCACCCCTTTAAAAATGTATGTCGATTGTGATTGCTCTTGTATTTTATATTATTGGTTTTTTAATTAAACACTAGCACAACCACATTATATTTACTAATGTGGTTGATATACGCTGATAGGCCTATATCCACTACCCAGCACATAAATTTATATATCAATAAATATTATATATTTATGATTAAAATCACCAAAAATATTTTATATATAATATTAATATTTATTGATAGATTAATAATATTATAATATTTATTAATAATATATATTGTTATTTATTATATTAATAATATATATTATTAATAATATTAATATTTATTGATATATTAATAATATTATAACATTTATTAATATACTAATAATATTAAACCCAAAAACTTAAAAAAGTAATAAACTCTAAGAATTAATATATTAAACTGAAGAGATTAATAAAGCATATGAGACAATATTTAAAAACAAAAAACCTAAGAGATTAATAAACCCTAACAATTAATATTTTAAACTGAAGATATTAATAAACCCAAGGGATAATTAATAATACAAACCCAATGTCATCATAAACCAAAAGTTTAAATATTATAAACCAAAGGAATTGGTGAACCCAAGGGATAAATATTATAAACATAAGGGATCAATATTAAAAACACAAGAGATTAATAAACCCTAAGAATTGATATTTTAAAGTTAAAAAACCTAGTAAATCAATAAACCATAAGAATCGGTATTCTAAACATAAGATATTAATAAACCAATGTGATTATTAACATTATAAACCAAAAGAACTAATAGACCCAAGGGCTTAATATTATAAACCAAAGGAATCGACAAACCCAAGGGATAAATATTATAAACCTAATGGATGAATATTAAAAAAAATAGAGATTAATAAACCCTAAGAATTAATATTTTAAACTGAAAAATATAAGAAATTAATAAAGCCTGAGAATTAATATTTTAAACTCAAGAGAGTAATAAACCCAATGTGTGATTAACATTATAAACCAAAAGAACTAATAAACCCAAGGGTTTAATATTATAAACCAAAGGAATCGGTGAACCCAAGGAATAAATATTAAAAACCTAAGGGATCAATAAGGCTAAGGGCAATATTAAAAACAATAGAGATTAATAAAACCCAAGGGTTTAATATTATGAACCAAAGCAATTGGTGAACTTTAAGGGAGAACCATCCATGAAAAAATTATAAACGAAAACCCCGAGGTCGATATTATAAACCAAAACAATCGGTGAACCCAAGGGATAAATATTAAAAACCTAAGGGATCAATAAGGCTAAGGGCAATATTAAAAACAATAGAGAATAATAAAACCCCAAGCGTTTAATATTATAAACCAAAGGAATTGGTGAACCCAAGGGAAAACCATTACCCAAAAAATTATAAACCAAAAGAATTAGTGAACCCAAGGGAATTGATTTAAACATTGAGATAATTATTGTCACAATGCGACGTTGGACCAACTACGGCCATGGTTGACCATGGGTGATTTTCATATTGAGACAATATACTTAGAAGTGAAATCTACACACCTGCGAATATTGTAAAATCTCTAGAGTAAAGTTACCCATTGTTCTAGCACCTTATAAAGGTTAGAATGCTCATATATGAAATCTATAAATGTTATAAATCTTAGAATGAGCATATCTACAATCTATATTCTAATATCTTGCTTTCTTCCTTTTACGCATACATGTGTATATATTTCGGTGCTACTATAATGTTTGTCTAGCATACACATAAACAAATCAAATCGGTTTTGTGTCTACAGGGAACATAACAAAATTAATCATCTGTAGAGGCCAAGTAACTTCAGATTTAAACCGACCTTGGTTTAGAGTTTCTGGAGTTTCTACTCTATAGATTTCTGGTCTACAACTAAACAGATTCTGGAAGGTATTTGCCTTGTTATGAACTCTGTTAAATGTAGTACTACAATAATCAAGCAATTTTTCTTAAGTTTTATATGTAGCTAATTCATACCATCATAAAATAGAGAAACTGGAATTTTCAGAACATACCAAACTCTGCAATTGACCAACCTCCCAACCTTAGAATCCTCTTTATCTCCTAGGATTCACCCCCGAGCAGAGATCACCTCCTAGCCCAGATCAACCTCTGATCTGTCTAGGAGCAGCTTATTTAAGCTCATAGTTCCCCAAAGCATGTTTCTAATTCTGCATCCAGAATAGCAGGATGCTTTCTTTCCTGTTTAGCCTAGGCTTCCCATTTTGGGATTCTTTAAAGCTGCTTTAAGCTTTTCCTCAGCTTTTCCATCTTTTTCTCACCTCTTCCCAGCTACTCCTCTTCATTGGGGAAAATTTAGATTCCTCCTCAAATCTAAATTAATTTCTTTCAAGGATTTTTGAAAGATTTTTGGGGATTTGTTGCCTTATCCATCCTCATGGATTTGGCAAGTGATCTCAATTCTCTTTTTGGTCAAAATGCACAATCATTTTATTTATTTCCTCAAATAAAATATGCAAATACATTCACACCATACTCATCCCTTGGGGTCCACCCCCTTAGGATTAAAGTTCAAATGTCTAACTTTAAAAGTTCAACACACAAATGGGGGTGTTACATATTCCCCCTCTGAAAATAAACACCATCCTCGGTGTTGTTATTCAACTACTAGAGTTCATTTAAACAAAAATGGATATTTCTCCATCATTTCAGCTTCCCTTTCCCAGGTGGCTTCTTCAGCAGTAAAGTGCTTCCACTGCACTTTTACTCTGACCACTGTTCTGTTTCTCAATTCAATTTCTTCCCGCTCCAATATTTGAAGCGGTTATGGCAGAAACTCCCCTTCTGGTTCCACCTGTACAACATTCCAATCAACTATGTGAGAAGCATCATGCACATATCTTTTTAATAATGAAATATGAAACACATCATGCACTCTAACATGGGGTGGTAAGGCCAGCTTGTAAGCCACTGGTCCCACCCTTTCTAAAATTTCAAAAGGCCCACAATATCTAGGTGCAAGTTTTGCACAACTTCCAGCATAAAGTGTACTCTTTTTGGGTTTGATGCGTAAATACACATGATCCCCCACTTTGAATTCTCGGTGCACTCTTTTCTTATCAGCATAGCTTTTCTGGCGATCTTGTGCTATCTTGATATTTCTTTGTATCTGTTTAACAATTCTCTCCATCTCTTGTAGTGCATCTGGTCCCAACACCAGTTTATCCTCTGGTTGACTCCAGCTCAAGGGAGTACGACACTTTCTCCCATAGAGTGCCTCAAACGGACTCATCTTAATAGAAGATTGGTAGCTGTTATTATAGGCAAATTCAGCTAGATGCAGATATTCTTCCCACTTTGATGGTCTATCCATCACATACATTCGCAACATATCCTCCAAAATTTGATTCGTCCTTTCTGTCTGCCCATCTGTTTGAGGGTGATAGGCAGTACTAACATTCAGCTTAGTACCCATCCCTCCAAACAATCCTTTCCAAAATGCTGCTGTAAACTTAGCATCTCGATCTGAAACAATTACTTTAGGAACTCCATGAAGCCTTACTATCTCCTTTAGGAAAACATTTGCTACTTGAGTTGTTCCGAAGGTAGATTTCACTGGTATAAAGTGGGCAGCTTTGGTTAAAGTGTCTACCACTACCATTACAGAATCATGTTGATATTTGGTTTTAGGTAGTCCTGTTATAAAATCCATGGAAACTGTGTCCCATTTCCATTCTGCAATTGGCAAAGGGTTTAGAAGACCCGCTGGATGTTGATGCTCAACTTTGACCAGTTGACATTCCATACACCTACTTAGATACTCTGCCACATCTCTCTTCATTCCTGGCCAGAACAACTTCTTCTTCAAGGCTGTTAACATCTTTTGGTATCCTGGATGTCCTGCATAGGGCTGTTTGTGATATTCATCTAAAATTTCTCTTTTCAATGACTCTATATTTGGAATATACAACCTGTTTTTGTAATAGAGCAGCCCTTTTTGATTTCTAGTGAAATCAGTTTTATCCCTTGTTTGTAATTTCATCAAGAGTGCTTCATAATTGGGATCTTGAATTGCAGCTTTTCCCACCAATTCTTCTATCTCCATATGGGCACTACTTCCCATGCTATTTAAATGTTGACAAGCATTTCGACTTAATGCATCCGCAACTTTATTCTCCTTCCCTTTGATATGCTTTATATCCATATCAAATTCACTTAGAAAAGACAGCCACCTGGCTTGTCTTGCATTCAGGTCAGCTTGGGAGAAAAAATATTTGAGGCCGATATGATCAGTCATCAATGTGAACTTCTTTCCCAGCAGATAGTGCCTCCAAATTTTTAAAGCATGAATAACAGCTGCAAATTCCAAATCATATGCACTATAATTCTGTTCATGAGTTTTCAATTTCCTAGACTCATAGGCAATAACTGAATTTTCTTGCAATAGGACTCCTCCTAGCCCCTCTCTGCAAGCATCTGTACATACCACAAACTCTTTATCAGGATCAGCAATTTTTAATATAGGAGCTGAAATAAGTTTCTGTTTCAATTGTTCGAAACTGTTTTGGCATTTTTCAGTCCACACAAACTTAACACCCTTCCTTTGTAATGAGGTTATGGGATTTGCTATAGCAGAAAATCTCTCCACAAATCTGCGATAATAGCCTGCCATTCCCATAAATGATCTTACTGCTGAGACATCAGTGGGGACTGGCCATTCTTTAATAGCATTTATCTTGTCAGGGTCAACTACCAACCCTTTTTCAGAAATAATATGACCCAGATATTGAATTTTATCTTTATAAAATTCACATTTGCTGAACTTGGCATATAGCTGGTTTTCTTTTAAGGTCTGCAATACTATTCTCAGATGTTCTTTATGTTCTTCCTCATTTTTGGAATAAACTAAGATATCATCTATGAACACAAGAACAAATTTGTCCAAATACTTATTCAACACACTGTTCATCAGGCACATAAATGTGGCAGGGGCATTTGTCAACCCAAAAGGTAGGACTACGAATTCGTAATGCCCATACCTGGTTCGAAATGTTGTTTTGCTGATGTCTTCTTCTTTAATTCTGAGCTGGTGATACCCAGTCCTTAGGTCGATCTTGGAAAAGACTGAGGCCCCTCTCACTTGATCAAACAGATCATCAATTCTAGGAAGTGGATATTTATTCTTAATGGTCAACTTGTTCAGTTGACGATAATCAATGCACATTCTAAAAGTTCCATCCTTCTTTTTCACAAATAAAATCGGGGCTCCCCAAGGAGACACACTGGGTCTGATATACCCTTTATCTAACAACTCCTGCAATTGAATTTTTAGTTCCATGAGTTCTGGAGGACTCATCCGATAGGGGGCTCGGGAAACAGGTGTGGCTCCCGGCACCAGATCTGTGGAAAAATCAATTTCTCTTTTGGGGGGAAGATGAGGGATTTCCTTGGGAAAAACCTCTTTAAATTCTCTAATGACTGGTATAGCATCCGGTAACTCTTCCTCGGTTTGCTGTTCTATTTCTTCTATATGCACTGCATAGACTTGGTATCCTTTTCTAGTTGTTCTTTTTAATTGTAAAGCTGATATTTGTCTTATTGAAATGGATTTTGGTTTCCCTTTTAGTGTAAAAGGTTTCCCTTCTTCATCCACACAATGCAGGGTTTTATCCCAGCAGTTCATCAGAGCTTTCTTCTTTTCCAACCAATCCATTCCTATTAGCAGATCATAGGATCCTAATGACAATATGTTCAAATTTACTTCTGTTGTAAAGCCATTTAATTGTATTGCTGTTTTAGGCAATTTATGTGTGACTTTCCTCTTAGTTCCAGTGGCCAGCTGTACCAACCATGACTGCTGAAATTTTTCAGGTTTAATCTTACATTTTTCTACAATTCCAGGACTAATGTAACTTAAAGAAGCACCTGGATCAATCAAAACAGTAACAGGTAGGTCAAAAATCTTACCCTCCATTTCCATCATGGTTGCTTGATGTTCTTCTTGCCGATTTTCCAATGCTGCACTAATAGTGGGTATATTTCTGGCTATATCATTTACTGTTGTTGCCTCTCACTCTCTGCTGATCATGTGTATATTTCGATGGGGGCAGTCCCTCATCATATGGGGTTCTCCACAGCCCCAACACTTTAAAGGTTCCTTCATTCTGACAGTCCCTTCCTTTTTATTGCCTTCTACTGGTTTTGACGCCACTTGGGACTGAGCAGTTTGACTTTCTCTTGGTTTATTGAATTTTTTTCGCTGATGATCTCTACCAAAATTTCTTAGATATGCTGGTTTTGGTCTTTTACCTTTGAACTCACCCTTGTTCAACCAGCTCTTCCCTTGTTCAGCTTTACCTTTAAACTGCTGATAGCATAATCTTGCTTTTCTAACAACCTCATCCATCGTCTTTGGATTGTCAAATTCAATTTTCTCCTTGTAAACAGTAGGCAGACAATTTAAAAACCTTTGCACTTTTGCTTTTTCTTCCCTTATGTAAGGAACATACCTCAGTAAATTGGTAAACTTAGTGACAAACTCATCAATAGTGAGCTGTCCTAGTCTAAGTTCATGGAATTCTTTTGCTTTATCATCATAATAATGTTCATTCAAATAACGACTTTTGAACTTAGTCTGAAAATCTTCCCAAGTAACTGTCTTTTCATCAATGGCATGCACCATTTTTGTCTCTTCCCACCAAAGTGTAGCTTTTCCTTGTAACTGATACACAGCTAATCTAGCCTTCAGATTGCTTTCATATTCATAAACTTGGAAATACTTGATCATGTTCAGCAACCAAGCTTCAGCATCCTCCTCCTTCTCCCCATCATAGGAAGGAGGTTTGATCTTTCTAAATTCTCCCTGCAATTCTCTTTTCTGTTTATGTTGCTGTCTAGCAGCATCATCATCATCAGACTCATCCATCTTCCTCTTTCCGGAACCTTCGCCTTCCTGGCTGTTTCGGGAAGTGAGTTCTCTGATGAGTTTTTCCTGCTCCTTACTGGCTGATGACAACATGTCATTCTGGCTTTTCAATTCAGCCAATTCTCGTTGCAGCCTATGCAACATAGCCATTACTGGGGCATTGGGATCTGGAGTAGCAAACTCATCCCGCAGATCCACATAAATCCCTTCACCTTCAGCCATTTCAACTGTAGACACTTACAACACAGATTAGCAAAGTTTATAAACTTCAGAAAAACAAAATATGTAATAAGCAGTGAGCACAAAATGACAGCCCAATTTGTTGTAACTAGTGCTCCGATACCATTTGTAACATCTCCATTTTAAGGAAAT